>OY992890.1:19236056-19401056 GCA_963921405.1 Cepaea hortensis
AATCCCGAAACAACCAAATAATAAGATTTAGAAATGCTCTAATTAATGTAAAAACAATGCCTGGCGCCTACTATAAAAGTGATCATTTACCACTATGTAGAAAAAAGTAAGATTAAAGAGAGGCAAAAATGGTTATTAACATGTGACTTAATAAAGAGGTTCTGAAAGTAGATAAAGAAATTCAAGAACAATACATAGTGACTGTGAAAAATAGGTACAATGCAATAGCTAAAATGCAGAGTATAAGTAAACAATGTGGAAATATTAAGGGACTCCATTAAGCAAACTAGCAAAGAAATATTACCGGGAAGAAGTCAAATAGCTAAGAAAATGGATGAATGAAGAAATATTAATGATGATGAACAAAAGAAAACAGAGTAAAAATGACAAACAAGAATACGCTAAGAAAAATAAAGAAATAAAAGTTAAATGTTGGAAGGCAAAAGAAAGTTGGGTAAATGAGCAGTGCAAAAAAATTGATATAAATGCCATTAAAGATACACAAAATATGCACAGACAAATCAGCGAGCTCAAGGGAAGAAAAATAAGTATAAATACAGGGTGTTTGAAATCAAAAACGGGAAAGATATTATTGGAGGAAGGTGCTATAATGAAGAGGTGGAATGAGTATGTAAGAGAATTATATGATGGGGAAAGGGAAGAATTAACAGAAGAAAGTAATTTAGAAGGTCGACCTATTCTAAAAGAAGAAGTCGCTGACGCTATGAATTTTATGAAGAATGGAAAAACAGTGAGACTAGATGAAATCACAATAGAAGAATTAGAAGTATTGGGAGAATTTGGAGAAGATATATCAACCAAAATGTAAAATGATATTTACAGCAGTGGATATTTACCCAGTAATATGCTGAAATCTGTATTTATAGCTATACTAAAAAGATCAGGAGCAATTGATTGTGAAGATTTTCGTACAATTAACCTCATAAACCATATCACTAAGCTTCTGCTCAGAATCAGACAGACAGACAGACAGTCAGACAGACAGACAGACAGACAGACAGACAGACAGACAGACAGACAGACAGACAGACAGACAGACAGACAGATAGATAGATAGATAGGTAGATAGATAGATAGATAGATAGATAGATAGATAGATAGATTGATAGATAGATAGACAGATATATAGATAGATAGATAGATAGATAGATAGATGGATAGATAGATAGATATAGATAGGTAGATAGATAGATAGATAGATAGATAGATAGATAGATAGATAGATAGATAGATAGACAGACAGAGAGATTGATAGATAGATAGATAGATAGAAAGATAGATAGATAGATAGATAGATAGATAGATAGATAGATAGATAGATAGATAGATAGATAGATAGATCCCCTATATATATATATATATATATATATATATATATATATATATATATATATATACATGTGCCTGGGTCTCAATTGATCTTTCAGTTAGTGTCCGTAATATATATATATATATATATATATATATATATATATATATATATATATATATATATATATATATATATATATATTCCATCTGACCCGGCTGTTATGTGTTATGTTTTTCTTCGTATGTTTGATAGTGCAGTAACTTCTTCTTTTAGAACAGCTGGGCCATGTAAGTTACTTTCTTCTGTTATTTCTTCCATTTCTCCATCATATAATTCTCTTACACACTCATTCCATCGTTTCATAATAGCATCTTCCTCCATTACTCTAATTCCTGTTGTATATTATTCAAACACCCTGTGTTAGCTCTTATTTTTCTTTCTGTTACTTGTGAGCTCACTGATATGTTTGTGCATATTGTGTGTATCTTTAATAACATTTAGTGTCATGTGGTAGTCAGATATGATAGACCTACCATAATACAATATATGGTTTTTCCTGATTTCTGTTGAAGGATTCAAGTTCAACTGTTTCTGGCGGAGGAGCGCAATTGGAAGGGCACAAGACTTAACATAGAGCGAGGAATGCAACCTAGAGACTACATGTCATGGCAGGGCAAACAAGGCCCTAAACCGTGGTCTGCAACTTGTCTAGGAATGAAGCTCCGGCAGGCGGAAAGTTAGAGCATTGCTTTGCCGATCCGACAACTTCTGAAGCTTGTCTTGTTCTTGATGTATGTATTGGTGTTACCTTTCCTCTGGAGTGAAATAGGCAAGCTGAGAAAGGGATCGTGCTGCATGGGCAAGACATTGTCTCTACAATTTAGCCCAGCTTTTATGCTATGGAGAGGTATAAACTCAATCCCTGGTTATCTAGCCGATGGTTTGTAGTTATTGTGCTGTTGTTGTTTTGTTGTTGTTGTTTTTTTTTGAAGCACAATGTAACAAACTATCGTCTGTCAAGACGCCAATGTGCCAGTACAGTACAGAACAATCACATTTATTTCAATTACCTGACACTGCTCGTATAACCAGCTTTCTTTTGTCTTCACACATGTATCTCTTATTTCTTTGTGTATATTAAGATACTTTTGTTTGTTATGTTTATGTTGTTGTCTTTGTCCTTCAAATGTAAGATGTTTCCAGTAATTTATTTTTGAAAAGGGTGGGGGGGGGGGGGGTGTGTGTGTGTGTGGGGGGGGGGGGGGGGGTTCTTAGCTATTTGTCTTCTATCCGTCGGGCAACAATTCTTGCTTAATTTGACGAAGAAAGTCTTTTAATATTTACCATTACACATTCATGCTTCTTATTTTAGCTACAGCACTGTACTTATTTTTCACAACCACTCTGTATTGTTCTTGAATTTAGTTATCATATTTCAGAACAGCTTTATTAAGTTCCTCTTCAATCTTAATTTTGTCCACAAAGTCGTGCTTTATCAGACATTCAGGCATATCTAAATATTTTATTAAATATTATTAATAATACTAAGGTAATCTCTATGTTGGTATCTAGTAGAATTTGTATTCATAATTCGTGCTACGGTAATCTTTATGTTTTTATCTGGCAAAATGTTCATTGATAAGTAGCATTGAAGTAATGCGACACAATTGTCAGTAATATCCTACATTTAAATATTGAGCAAAAACATTACTGGCAACGCGGATCGTATTCTGGTATGAACCTAAGGCCTATCCACGCCAATGTTACTTATTTGACGTGGATAGGCCTTAGGTTCATACCAGAATACGATCAGCGTTGCCAGTAGTGGGTTGCGATCAATATTTAAATATCAAATCCCGAAACAACCAAATAAATCAATATCCTACATTGCTTCCCAAGCTTTAGATGGTAAACAGGTGACTGTTGACCCGATGCACGAAGTGTTAAAAATACTATTTATGTAACCCTCCAGCAACTCGGCTCAGAGACGAACGTTGCTGAAGTAAAGTACTGACCTTAAACCCTCGGTAGCTTGAACTAGAGGGTGCATGGTAGACAATGGTTGTTTGTCTATATTCCGGAAGAATGAAGTACATATCGCGACCATGCAGCGAAGGGCCACAATATTTGATTCCGTGAATACACACATACCCCGGGTAGCAGCCTTCAACCCGTTCCATGTTAACTTCTCTGATAGAGAGATATGGATTATATTATATGTTGACAAATGATTGATAGCATGGATCTGTGGCATTGTGTGTTTTGTTCTTTTTCTTGTCCACATGTTTGCTGATGAGGTCAAGAGCCAATCGTAAAAAAGAAATATATAGCTGAGACACATTATAGCAAAAAGACGAAGATGATGATGATGATGATGATGGTGATTATGATGATGATGAATATGCTGGTGATAATGATTACATGGATAATGATGATGGTGGCGAGGATGAAGACGATTTTATTTATTACGATGGTAACGATGATGTTGATGATGATGACGATAATGATTATGATAATGTTGATAATGGTGATGATGGTTCTGATGATGATGATGATGATGATGATGATGATGATGATGATGATGATGATGATGACAGTACTAGTAACATCAGTGATGATGATGGTCATGATGATGATGATGATGATGATAATGACAGTAGTAGTAAGACCAATGATGATGATGTCATGATGATGATATGATGATGATAATGATAATGATGATGATGATAATGATGATGATGATGATGATGATGATGATGATGATGGTCGTGGTGGTGGTCGTGGTGGTGGTCGTGGTGGTGGTCATGGTGGTGGTCGTGGTGGTCACGATGATGATGATGATGATGATGATGATGATGATAATGATGATGATGGTGATGGTGATGGTAATGATGATGATGATGATGATGATGATGATGATGATGATGATGATGATGATGATGATGATGATGATGATGATGATGATGATGATGATGGATAAGAAGTCGTAGAACAGAAAAGAATAAGAGGGAGACGAATAAGGATAATAAGGTAAAAAAAGAAACTAGAATAAGAACAAGAACAAACATGGTAAGAGAAACAAGAACAAGAAAGCCAAGAACAATGAAAAGAACACAGAATTAGAAACATTGACAAAAACAAGAATAACACTATAAAGAACATGACGGACAAAAGAATTGGAGCTTGACATTTAATGGGCTGTGTGATAATAGTGAACTAAACACGACCTGAGAAAATCGTGTGTAGTAACAAAACATTGCACTTGAGTTATATAAACTACTAGCTGACCCGGCCCGGCTTCGCCCAGACTCTGGTGGGGAGCATCTCATTTAATTCATATAAGTAGTCATATAAGCTCCCGTTCCCGTTCCCGACTATCTATCTGTCTGTCTGTCTGTCTATTATTAGAAAGAGCACTTAAAAGATCTTTACATCTTCCCCAAACAATAAACTTGGGTAAATGGAGCGTCTTATTTAATTCATATTCGGCCCCTGCTCCCGTTCCCATTCCCAAAAAATACGACCGGCCCGGCTTCACCCAGTCCCTGGTGGGGAGCATATCATTTAATTCATATTCGACGGAGGGAGGAGGAGGAGGGAGCAGGAGGAAGGAGGAGGAGACAGGAGTAGGAGGGAGGAGTAGGAAGGAGGAGGAGGGATTAGGAGGAAGAGGGAGGAATGAGGGGAGAGGGAGAGGAGAGGAGGAAGAGGGAGGAGGAAGGAGGAGGAGGAGGAGGAGGAGGAGGAGGAGGAGGAGGAGAGAGGAGGAGGGAGGAGGAGGAGAGAGGAGGAGGGAGAGGATGAGAGAGGAGGAGGAGAGAGGAGGAGTGAGGAGGAGGTGGACGGAGGAGGAGAGAGGAGGGAGGAGGTAGGAGGAGGGAGGAGGAAGGGAGAGGAGGAAGAGGGAGGAGGGAAGGAGGAGGGGGAGAAGGAGGGAGACGGAGGGAGGAGGAGGGGAGGAGGAGGGAGGAGGAGGAAGGCGGAGGATGGAGGAGGAGGAGAGAGGAGGAGGTGGAGGGAGAAGGAGGAGGGAGGAGGGAGGAGGGAAAGGGAGGAGGAAGAGGAGGGAGGAGGGAGGGAGGAGGAGAGGAGGGAGGAGGAGGAAGAGGGAGGAGGAGAGGGAGGAGGAGGAATGTGAAGGGTGGAGGAGGGAAGAGGTAGAGTGAGGAGGAGGGAGGAGGAGGAGAGGAAGGAGGAGGGGAGGAGGGGGAGGGGGGAGGAGGAGGAGGGAGGAAGAAGGAGGAGGAGGGAGGAGGGAGGAGGAGGAGAGGGAGGAGGAGGAATGTGAAGGGAGGAGGAGGGATAGGGAGGAGGGGGAGGGGAAGAGGGAAGAGGGTAGGAGGAAGATTGGAGAGGAGGAGGGAGGAGGTAGAGGGAGGAGGAGGAAGTAGGAAAAGGAGGAGGAGGAGGAGAGAGGAGGAGGTAGGAGGAGAGCAGAGGGAGGAGAAGGAAGGAGGAGGAAGAAGGAGGAGGAGGATGGAGGAGGGAGAGGGAGGAAGAGGGAGGAGGAGGAAGGAGGAGGAAGAGGGAGGAGGAGGAAGAGGGAGAGAGGTGGAGGAGGGAGGGAGAGGAGGAAGAGGGAGGAGAAGAGGAGGAGGAGGAAGAAGGAGAGGGAGGATGGAGGAGGGGAGAGGGAGAAGAGGGAGGAGGAGGAAGGAGGAGGAAGAGGGAGGAGGAGGAGGAAGAGGAGGAGGGAAGAGGGAGGAGGGAGGAGGGGAGAGGGAGGAGTGGAAGAGAGGGGTAGGAGGAGGGGAGAGGAGGAAGAAGGGCGAGAGGAGGAGGAGGGAAGGAGGAGGAGGGGGAGGAGGAGGAGGGAGGAGGCAGAGGAGAAGAAGGAAGGAGGAGGGAGGAAGGAGGATTCTGTGTAGTCACGTCATTTTCTTCCTTTCCCTAGCGTTTTGGTTCGGGGATTCTTTCATCATCATCATCATATATTTACGTACGTATTTGGGAGGGGGAGGAGGGAGGAGGAGGAAGAAGAAAAAAAAACTATGACAGTTGGCAGCTCTGGAATGAAAGGAAGGCGTGTAGAAAATTTCATCTCAATCGGATGGGCCGTTCGCGAACGTATAAAGGACATACGGACAGAGATACATAAATACATACAGAGATACATACGCACATCCTAATTTATATATAAGATTTTATGTGAATAGCAATCATAGACAATGTAAATAATTAATCCACTTATTGTTAATGTATGCACAATGTGGTTATTATAAATGGGTGAGTGGCATGAGGGTAAGTGAGTGAACGTGTAAGTAAGTGAGGGAGTAAATAAGCAAGCGAGCTAGTGAGTGAGTGAATAAGTAAATGAGAAAGTGAGATAGTGAGTCAGTTAGTTCGTCATGGAGTGTGTGAGTTAGTGGTAACGTAAATAAGTAACTACAGATTGTCTGTATTCAGCATCTCCAACATCTCTGAGCGCCAAATAATACTATATGTAAGAACGGTCTTGGTGACCTCCAAAGATCCCTAAAGTTATTATGCGTGGATACCGAACATACAATTTATGGTGTTAAATTACATCAACATAAAAAGCAACCAATGTTAATTTGGCCATCGTCGGAACAAATGCGTCACCAGAAGATTGGAATGTTGATCTTCAGGACGTGGGACGCGCAAGTCTAACTGTATTCACATTGCTGTGGGTGACAGGGTTATTAAATTCGGCATGTGATAATACTAGAAACGTATAGGCATGTAATGACTTTTTATACAAGGAATACGAGAAAATCTGTTTCAGTTACATGAATACTAAACATGCACACAAACAAGAGAGACATGTGGTCACGAAACATTTTCCTGCCACGGATCTTTGATGTGATATGGCTATCACATTTTGTAGGTCTGGATTCATGGTGAGAAGTGTGGTAAATCTGTCCCTCACATTAGCAAGCGAGAAGCCTTGGCGTCGAAACCCCATTCCTACCGTAATCATGACATTATCAGTGCAGTTCACCATCAACTTCGCTAAAGTGGCCGCTTATAGGAACATACTGAATTATACACAAAGATGTAACGATACGTGAGGCCACAGTGATGTAGTTGCTATGCTAGTTAGTTGCATAGCCTGTACAGGACGCTGAAGTCTACCTCAGCAGTTTTGGTTGCTGTGATGTTTGGCCAGGTTGTTGCCGGGGCCCATAAGGGAAGCAAAGAATAGCAACACTGTAGCCTACCACGCATATCGTAAAAAGCGACTAAGGAGGCTTGATGGTTCCGTCGCCCTGCTACTGAGTGAGTGCGTGGTGCGACACTGTGAGCTGTGAGTTTCGTGTGACGTGCTTTTGAATCTGCCCAAGTTTTTATTTTTGGAACGTGACTGCATGTTCGGAGCGATGGCAGGTGGCTATGTCCCAGAGTTGACCAGTTTTTGCCTTATGCAGAAATGCGTGGCTGTTGGGCTTCTGGTTGACTGCCACTGCTGTCGGTGATGAACTGTATGTTCGTGGACTGTGTACGTGAACATCTAGGAAACATTCAGAAAGGAAAATGACTGCCGATTCCATCAGAGATGAATTGGGTGTTTCGTGGGGGACTGGTGTGTTGACATTCTGGCGGCGGCATTACGCACAGTGTATCTGTGCGGGCGGATGTTTGTCGAGACTCCTGTCTTTTCCACTTTTCACATTGGGCAGTGGGGAGCGTTTTGTGTCATATTCACTGGCACAGGAACGGAGCATAATGGAGACGACCCGTTGCTGTGAAGTTGGAACTGAGACTAACTAACTAACTAACTAACGTTCAGTAGTTTGCCTTTGATTTCTGGATCTCCCCCATCCCCCCCCCCCCCATACCATTTCATAAACAATAACAACGAAAGTCATCTGCTGCCAAATGACACTAGTCCTATAACATGGATTGCCATTCTCCGTAGCCCCATATAACTTCCATTGGAATCGGGTCGATCATTTCTGGAAGATGGGCCAGGAACTTCTGCACAAAGACGGATTTTCCACTCGCTGTTGGTCCCGCAATCAAAGCTGCAAGATGATGTTCCTACCTAGGACCCATGACTATTTATAACCACCTACCTACCACGTCACGTACTTTATTGGGTGCCCCGCCCCGCGTGTCCCCGCGGTAACGGCGGGCAAAGATTAAATTCATTTTCATGCAAGGGCATGCGAGTGGATAAGGAAATGAGCTTGCTGACATAGATAGATAGCTGTGGCTAGATTTGGCTAGATAGCTAGATAGGTGTGCCTGTATTTGGCTAGATGACAAGTTAGATGTGGCTAGATATGGCTAGATGTGATTAGATGGCTAGACAGATGAGGCTAGATGGTTAGATAGAGGTGGCTAGATGTTGCTATATGTGGCTAGATGGCTAGCGAGATGTGGCTAGTTGGCTAGATAGATGTTGCTAGATATGGCTAGATGGCTAGATAAATGTGGCTACATGCTAGATAGAAGTGGCTAGATTTGGCAATATAGCTAGACAGATGTGGTCAAATAGCTAGAACGATAAGGCTAGAAGTGGCTAGATGGCTAGATATATATGGCTAGATTCTGCTAGATGGCTATATGGATGTGGCTAGACGTGACTAGATGGCTATACAGATATGGCTAGATGTATCTAGATGGCTAGATAGACGTGTCTAGATGGATGTGGCTATATGGCCAGAGAGATGCAACTAGATTAGGCTAGATGGCTAGATAGATGTGGCTGGATGGCAAGATATATATGGCTAGATGTGGCTAGACGCTAGATAGATGTGGCTAGATGGCTAGATAGATGTGGCTAGTAGCTAGATAGATGTTCCTAAATGTTGTTATGTGGCTAGACAGATGTGGCAATATGTGCCTTTATTGCTCGATAGGTGTGGTTATCTGGTTAATTAGGTGTTATTAGATGTGGCTTGATATCTAGGCAGATGTGGCTAGATGTAGATAGATGGCTAGATAAATGTGACTAGATGTGACTAGAATGCAAGATACATGTAACTATATGTGACTAGATGGCTAGATAGGTGTGGCTAGAGGTGGCTTGTTCGATAGAAAGATGTGGCTAGACGGTTATATTGGTGTGTCTAGATTTGGCTAGATGTGACTAGATGTGACTAGATGTGGCTAGATTTTGTTTGACAGCTAGATAGATGTGGCTAGATGTGGCTAAGTGGCTTTATAGAAGTGGCTACAAGCGGTTATAGACTAGATAGATGTTGCTTTATGTGAGCAGATGGCTAAATAGATGTGGCTAGATGTGGCTAGATGGCTAGACTATGTGACTAGACCGCAAAATAGATGTGGATAGATTTGGCTAGATGTGGCGAGATAGCTAGATAGATGTGGCTAGTTTTTATGATGGCTAGACAATTGTAGCTACATATGGATATATGGCTAGATAGATATGGCTAGATGTGGCTATGTGGCTCTATAGATGTGGCTACACGTGGCTAATTGGCTAAATCAAATCAAATCAAATCAAATCAACTTTATTAGGGTCACAAATTGGGCGCGCAGGCCCGTCTTACATTCGGCCCTTCCAATCACTCGTCTTTCGTTCATCAAGAGCATTATACATTTACATAGGAAGAAATATAAACGTTGTGAAATGAATGTTGTAAACATAAACAAGGCTAATTACCATGTTATGAAGCCCATCTCCCACCTATCCATACATCACCCCACCCACACAACACCCCCACCTACCCACACATACGCGCACCAAGGGACACATACACATCCCCACCTACCGACACACACGCACACCAAGGGACACATACATACACCACCAACCAACCCATCCCCCTCCCGCACATCCCCCACCCACACACACTGCCCTCATCTGATCCCCCAACCAAAACACACTCGCCACCCACAAACATTTCCCTTCCAACCCACACATCCCACGCCCATCCACATACACATCCTACCCCACACATCCTCTCCCCAACCACACCTCAAACCACCCATCCCCCAGCCACATCTCCATCGACAACATATCCCCCACCCACACACACAATCCCCCGCCAACCCACACAGCGCACATCCACTCACACATTCCCAATCCATACACACACATCCCCACCAACTGACATGTCCCTACCCCCCCCCCCCCCCCACATACACACATCTCCCTAACCACCCATACATCCCAAATCCACTCACACACACCCCACCACCCACACATACAACTTCCACCCACCCACACATGCCTTAACCTAATCCCCCACCACATAATCCTCCACCCGCACATCACATACACCCCCTACCACGCACTATTCCCACCCCACGCACCACACACATATCTCTCACCAACACATCCCCACTTACACACCACACACATATCCCCCACCCATATACCACACAATATTCCCACCCACACCCACACAGATCCCCTTACCCATCCACCCCACATACCCCCACTCACACACCACAAAAATCCCCCACCCACACACCTCACCCACACAATATCACCAACCAAAACACCACACACCTCTCCCCACCCACACACGCATTCCCTACCTGTCCACCAACACACACTAACTTACGCATACATCCTCCACTACGCACCCACACACCCCCACCCACCCACTCCCAACCAAACATCTCTCGATCACAATACCCCTACCCCCACACACATCCTCCACCCACTCACACATCCCACCCCGACACATACAACTCCCTCACCCACCTACACGTCCCTAAGCCACTCACACACCCCCACCCACACACACACACATCTCCCACTCACACTCCCCCACATACTTCCCCCAATCACCACAATCCCCTGCTCACCCACACATATACCCCACCCATACGCACATTCCCCGCACCCATCACACACATCCCCCACACCACACACTATCCTCCACCCATACCACCACAAACATACCCTCCACCCACACATCATTCTCACAACCCCCACCAAAACACCGCACACATATCTCAAACCCACACACCATACACTTCTCCCCACCCGCCCTTCCATCCCAAATCCACCCAACACAATCCCCTACCCACACAACCCCGCCTCCCACACATACTTCCTCAAACCATCTACACATCTCCACCCACATAAACACACATCCCCTGCATCCGTCCCATACACATATCCTCCACCCATACACACATCCCCCACACCCATTCCAACACCCCTACTTTCACCCCCACACATCCATCCACACATCCCACCAACACCCACAAATACCACTACCCACCAAAACCCACACACCCCAACCCATCCAAATGCATACCCCCACCCACACACCCCCCACCCACACATATCCCCACACTCACACACGTCCTCCACATACACTCACACTTCCTCACATCTAGACACATACAAAATGTCTCAAGTTAGTATGGAAACTAGTATGAACACACTCCCACACTTTACTCACACACATACACTGACACTTGTCATGAGCAGTCTCATAAAAATGTTAAACATGGAGAAAAATGTGTACATAAAATGTATGTGACGTAAAAATAGTGATGCTCTCTCTCTCTCTCTCTCTCTCTCTCTCTCTCTCTCTCACACACACACACACACACACACACACACACCCACACACACACATTCACTCTCACGCTCACACATTCACTCTTCCGCTCACTCATTCACTCTCACGCATTCCTCTCTCTCTCTCTCTCTCTCTCTCACACACACACACACACACACACACACATTCACTCTCACGCTCACACATTCACTCTTCCGCTCATTCATTCACTCTCACGGATTCACTCTCCCGCTCATTCACTCTCACGCTCACTCATTCACTCTCAGGCTCACTCGTTCTGTCTCTCATTCACACTCACTGACTCTAACTACAGTAATGAACATGAGTTTATATTATGCATGATAAAATCAAATGGTATTTAACTGATAATATGACAGATGAGAATACACAAACATATGGATTCGCGTGTTACATAACATGCGTGTTACATGACATGCATCTGCTCATCTCTCTCTCTCTCTCTCTCTCTCTCTCTCTCTCTCTCTCTCTCTCTCTGTATTCTTTCATATACACACACTCACACACATGCGCGCGCTCACACACACACACACTAACACATCAACTCTCCCACTGTCTCACTCTCTAACACACAATCCTTCACACACACACACACACTCACTCTCTCAATCACACTCTCTCACACATACACATACACATGAACACATGCACATGAACGCATGCACGCACGCATGCACTCCCTCACTCACTCTCACACATACACGTACGAATGCATGCACTGACACATTCCCCCACCATTTCTCGCTCAATCACTCTCTCCACACACACGCATGCACGTGCGCACACACGCATTCACTCTCTCCCTCTCACTGACACCCACTTTCTCTCTCTCTCTCTCTCTCTCTCTCTCTCTCTCTCTCTCTCTCTCTCTCTCTCTCTCTCTCGCTCCCACACGCACACACATATATAGTGAACAATTATAGTTAAACAATTATAATGAACAATTATACTGAACAATTATACTGAAAAATTATACCAGTAAAGGAATTATGGTGGCATATAGTCGGTATGGATTAAGTATTGAAAGAGTTTTCGATTAAATGTGTAGGGACTCATTGGAGTGTTCAGATCTGGAGGCAGATCATTCCATAAGTGAGCACCAGAATAGGCGAAACATGTTTTGTATAGGTCCAATCTAGGCTTTGAGACATGTAACAAATTTAGGCGCTTGCTGTTCATTGCATTAGATTGAATCAGCGGCAGAAGATACTCTGGGGTATTTTGAGATATAATTTTATTCACTAATTTGGCTTTGTTGAAAAGGAAGCGCTTTTGTAGTGGTAGAAGTCTTAGATGTTGATGCTTAGAAGTCTTAGTCTTAGGCTATATAGATGTAGCTAGATGTGGCTAAGTAGCTATATAAATCTGGCTATATGTGGCTAGATGGCTAGATAGACGTGGCTAGATGATTGGATAGATATGGCTAGATGTAGCTAGATGGCAAGATAGATACGGCATGATGGTTCTAGGTGGCTAAATACATGTGGCTATATTGCTAGATAGTTTGGGCTTGATGTGACTATATATATATATGTGTCTAGATGTGTCTAGATGGCTATAAATCTATGGCTAGATGTGGCTATATAGCATGATGGGCGAGGCTAGATGGCAAGATATATTAACTAGATGTGGCTAGATGTAGCTACATGGCTAGATATATGTGGCTAGATGTCTAGATACATGTCGCTAGACGTGGCTAGATGGCTAGATAGATGTGGCTAGATAGATGTGTCTAGATGTGGCTTGATTTCTAGATGTGGCTTGATTTCCAGATGAGGCTAGATGTAGCTAGATGGCTGTATAGATGAGACTAGACAGCTATATAGATACGGCTAGATGTGGCCAGATGGCTATATAGATGAGACTAGATGGCTAGATAGATTTGGCTAGATATGGATAATTGGCTAGATATATGTGGCAAGATGGCTATGATATTTTTAGCTAGATGTGGCTAGATGGCTAGCTAGATGGGGCTAGATATGTAGCTAGATGGCTAGATAGATGTGGCTAGATAGATGTGGCTAGATGAAGATAGATGGTTAGATACATGTAGATAGTTGACTTGATAGAAGTGGCTTGATGGCTAGATATATATCGCCAGAAGTGGCTAGATGGCTATTTATTTATATATATATATTTCTAGATATGGCTAGATATGGCTAAATGGCTGAATAGATGTTTCTAATTTGGCTGGATGGATAGACACATGTGGCAAGATGGCTAGATAGATGTGGCTAGATGTGGCTAGATAATAATAAGTGTTTGATTCTCAATTATATTTCATTTTCTCCAATAAAATCAACATACCTAACTCTTATTTGCTTTTTTTTTTTTTTTTTTTACAATAAATCAGGCAAGCGTTTGACCACGATTTCATCTACTGGGAAGCGACGATGTGGTCGATGCTGTAGCACGCTCACGTTTTTACTTTAATTAACAAACACATTAATAGGTGCGTGACCTGCAGGAAATATTATTTCTGAAATTTGGCGCTCCTGCTACAAAGGTTGGCCACTCCATGCACTTGGGAGTTAGAGATACAGGTCGACGGAAGGAGAACATGTTGGATATTGGGCAGAGTCGCATAGAAGACAATCAATGGTGGAATTTATGAAGCAGACATAGGACAGATGGTGGGGGGTATATGATCGCATGTGACGCTCTGCATGACATTCGATGATGATGATACTGGAAAACTTACTGGAATTCAACGTGTAACACCAAGGGGTCGGATCCAGACTGCAGGGTAACTAAACAATCGCGTTTTATGGCTGTTGTACTATTCTCGCTGTGGCGACTGTAGATGTGGAATTTGTTACTTGTTGGACTTAGTCTTAGATTGGTGTTGATAGTTTTTTCTGAATCACAGTCCACGTCGGGTATCTGCGGGGACAAAAAGAAACAACTAATAACCTTTAGTAAATGTGGTAACATGAAATTGTGTGTAGTGAAAGGTGAGTTTATATAAGGATCACAACACACATTTTCTATGACCTGAATCAGAGTTGATAATTATATAGCTATTCTTGTGCCGTCTAAGAGAAGGGCAAACAACAGGAAGTCCGGTATTGATGGTATGTGCAGTCACAATTGGAATCCGTTTAGTTATGCACTGTAAATGTTTAAGTAATCAGTGTGTGGCTGTGTGCGCGCGAAAGCGCTCGCCTGTGTGTGTGTGTATGTAAGTGCGCGCGAATGCGTGCATGTGTACGTGTATGTGCGTGCGTGCGTATGTGTGTGTATGTGTGCGCGCACCAACTGAGGAAATTTTAATACTTAGGGCTTGCAAGATAGCATCGCTATGGAAGAAATTATAGCTGTTGGTGAATTTGGTATAGAAGTGATAACAAAAGTGTTGAATGATATTAATGACAGTGGACGTATATCTGATGATACCTTTAAATAGATTTGTATAATACAAACAAGGAAATTCGGTGGAAAGCAGTGTAATGAGAATGAGATATGCAACTATGATAATAATGATATTTGGAATAAAAATAACAAGAATTACAATTAAACAATAAATCGAGACGAACAATGTGGATTTGTGGAACGTAAAGGTACAACCAATGTCTTATACACCTTGAGAAGATCACCATAAAGAATATATAAATGACTAACATCTATAGCTATGCTTTATTGGCTACATTGGACTGGAAAACATGATAGGATGGTGTACATTATAAACATTGTTGGTAGGCCTAAAGATCTGAGAATAAAAAAAGAATATGTATTGACAACAAAGAGCAGATATAATGTAACATAAGTGGTTGGGCACGGAAGATTGACTTACTCAGTGTACCCCCTTTTGCGAAGACGATCTTGAGAGTAAGTAGGTCTCATGAGACATAATACAGGGAGATATAGAGCGTGTGTACTACAGGAGGCATGGAGAAGAGATACGATAACTGGGTATCTATTGTATAGAGATGCAAAAGAATATACTATGTTTGACATTGGTGTGTAATAATATCATATGTGGCAGTCTTTATTGTGTGTTGTATTGGACGTCTTGATGTGCAGCAGTCTTATTGAGGCATGAAAGGTTCAGCAGCAGATAGTTTGTCACAGGCAACATGTGAATTCAAGTAAGTTAAAATGCTTAGAAATAGAAGAGGGTGTGATCTACACGTGTTTACGGAATATTATTGGGTTATGGAGCACATGGAGATGGTGATGATGAATACATAGCTTACGTGCTTATCAAATCATACACTTCTAATATGTTCGAATGCATGTTAATCATAATTACTTCATGTGATACATCTCATCACATTTTGTTTCTCTTGTACCCTGCGGTGTCAAGGTGAAGCTTAAACAGAGCGAGTGTCCGTTTATAGGCTCCATATATCGCGATACCCATGGATTCTGTTATTCCATGTGTCCGTCGTTAACATGGTCGGCCTCTTCTTCTGGTTAAATTTTGTATGTACGTCATTGCTTGCTGTGGTAAACTTTTAAACTATTTAGCTTCCTGTTTTCTAATGAAATCCATCGTTGCTATAACCCCAATTTTAGTTATGATTCCTTCATTTATGATTTGCTCTCTTCTTAATACATAGAGTATTCTTCACAGGAAGCTCATTTATGTTTTTGTAATTTTTCTTTTCTATGCTGTCATCATTGTCTAGGTGTGACATTGGTAGCATAGAGTTGGTACGAAGATTGTGATGTATAGTGCTTTTTAGAATATACTGATACGTGCCTGTTCTTTAGTATTGGTGTAATTTGTCCAATAAGTTGATTTGCTTTATGACATCTATTGTCGAACAAGTGATATCTCAGTGTATACTGACTGAGGCTTTATGTGCTTTGGATACAACACTCATTTAGAAGAGCTGGTGTTAGTAAATATATAAATTGTAGTAGAAAATATCAATACAGCAGATGTGATATAATGAAGAGAGTAATTTGTGGATATATGGACTGCATCATAATAGAGGAGGAATACTGCACCAACTCGAAAGTCAGGGCAGGCTGAGAATATTGCAGTGGTAGATGTAAAGAGATGTAAAAAAAAGCATCAAGTATTATTTTATGATAACAGTGGCACAACCATAGGAGATTGTAATATGTGCGATTTGATGTTTCAATGACTGTCCTCTTTCACATACAAAGGTTTGATAAAGGTTTAATAACTATGAAGAATAAGAATGGGGTTTCATTCACTCATTCATTCTGTAGCACGTCATTTGCAGCACCGCGGTCCCATAACAACCTTCCGGATATCTTCTCGGTTATAAGCAAGATATTCCGCGTCCGGACTCCCATCTGGACACCATCTGCTACACCCTGCACCCATCTTCCCTTTGGATTTCCTCTTTGTCTCATCCAGGGCATATACCCCTCCATTTTTGTTCTCTCCAAGCTTTCATGTCGTATTAACGGACCAGAATATTTCAATCTTTGTTTTAAGGTTTTTAATAACCAACTTTCTTAACTCTTTCGCTACCACGGGCCAATCTGGTGCCCCATTGGACGGACTGTAGTGGCAATTGGTAGTTTTATCGACACAGAATGATCAGTGGTTTATTTGATACATTTCTGCTCCATTTCGGAATTTTAAGTTACAGTAAACTGAACAGTCACACAACCGGAAAAGAGCTACATCATGATTGTGCCGTCAAACATTTCTTAACATTGGATTTTTGTGTATTTTCAGTTTTAAAGTTGTTTGTTTTGGTTTTTCACAATGGAAACGCCCACCAGTATGCGTCCACGTAGAATGACTTCAGATCAAGCTAGATTATTGTTTGAAACTGTTTTAAACAATAGTGATTCCGATATTAGTGATTCAGACAGCAGTTTTATATGTGAATCTAAAGTTTTAGCACGTGGTGATAAAGATACCACTAGTGGAACTTCGTCTTCAGCTGAGGTGTCTGACAATGAATGGCCGTCTGACAATGAATGTCAGGATGTCACAATCACTTCTAAGCGCAAAGGAAAGCAAACAGTGCAAAATAAAAATAAAACTGGAGGAAAAAACTTGAATCTACAAGATTCTGTACAGCGTGATGCACCTATCCCATCACCATCGACATGGCAAGATGTGTCAGAAGGAGAAACAAAACCGAAGTTTGAGTTTCGTCATCGAAGATCTCACGTCAACTCTAAACTTTATCAACTGCAAACACCTATGGATTTTCTCAAAGTGTATTTTGATGATGACATAGTGGATTGTTTAATTAAAAATGTAAACAAATATGCAGAAAAGATCTTGATGCAGAACACTCCTAAAAGAAAACATTCGAGTCTGTTATCCTGGACCCCATTCACGAAGCACGAATGGCTGAAGTTTAAGTCTGTCATTATTGCTATGGGACTTGATCCAAGACCATCTATCAAAGACTACTGTCTAGACAAAGACTACTGGCAAAAGCTCTGATTGATTATCTGCATTCCAACAATTTCAATCATACAGGGACACTGAATGTCAACCGAGTAGGCTTCCCTCCTGAGTTGAAGCATTTGCGACTTCAGCATTAAGAGATGAAGTGGTTTCTTGAAGGAGAAAGAATATTGTGTGTGGCATGGAGAGATAAAAAAGCTAAAAAGTCATGCATTGTTGTCTCTACCTAGTCTGTAGTTGGAACTGTTGAGAGCGGATTGCGAAAGAGTGACACGAGTCAAGCATTTAATAGAATTTGTCGGTGTCAATAGAGACTGTGTTTTTTGCAGCACTCGAACTTAACGACACAGATCATCTTTTGTTTGCTCCGGCTGCACTAATAGACCACACTTGTGCGCCAAAGTTTGCTTTGCAGCCTATCACAAATAGACTGCCACATATAGTAAATAAAAACAAACAGACATGTGTAAATATTCATTGTAATTAAATGTAAATCTGCCAAGTGTTTCCTAATTTTTGTCTGAAAAAAGAAAAATACATGATTCAGAATCTGCGGCAAAACTTCTTTTCGGATGATTGAATGGGAGCAATTGTGTTTATAGTTTAGAAAATTGTTGTTTATTCAGTAAATTCAACAGGATTAGCAGTGATCAGGATATTGGATAACAAAGCCCCCTTGGTAAGTGCAATGTTTACATTATTTTTACCTCTCTTTAACAAATTATTTTAAAAGTTATATTATTATTTTTATTATATTTACAACCTACAGCAGAAATTCCCCTACCAACATTTCCTTGTTCAATCCCCTTTATTTTGATATATAATACAACAATTCTGCTACAATTTTAACCATCTGCATAACATTATTGTGACACACCCGTACTTCAAGTTTTCTGCCATTATTATTTTTCATTTTGTGTGAAAAAGACCAAAATTTCCTTTTGGGTAATTTTAATTTTACTTCTTTTTGTCCAATTATTTTACAAATTATATTATTTTTAAAATTATATTTACAACCTATAGCAATAAATCTATTACCAACATATTCCTTGTGTAATCCCCTTTATTTTGATATATAATACAACATTGCTACTACAATTTTAACCATGTTCATAACATTATTGTGACAGACCCCAACTTCCAGATTTCGGCCATAATTTTTTTTCATTTTTTGTGAAAAAGACATGGTTCAGATTATGCACCAAAACTTCCTTTTGGATGATTTTAATGAGCAATACTGTTTATATTCTTGAAGACAAGTGGTGTTTGTTTGATTATTCAGTAAATTAAACATGATTAGCAGTAGAGAAGTCTAGAAAACACATTATAAGTGCAATATTTACATTATTTTTACCTCTTTAATTTTAGTTGTTATTATTAAACCTCTCATTATTGCCATAATATTTGTAACCTATCAATTAATTATTAACACTGTCATGTTCCATGTGCAATCCTCTTTAACTTGATATGTAATACAATAGATCTGCTACCATTTTTATCACGTTAAAAGCATTATTGTAGCACCACCCTACTTCCAATTTTCTGCCATGAATTTCTGTTTGGTCAGGACCCAATTTTTGTTTGGTAGCGAAAGAGTATATTCAGATGTTGTCGTATCGATACTTTTGTTCTTTATTTATGTATCCAAGATATTCTTAGAACCCGTCTATAACATGTATATTCAAAGGCATGGATCAGCTGTTCAGCTTGTTTAGTAAGTGTCCAGGTCTCCCAGGTGTATGGTGCAATGGGAGAGATCAATCAATCAATCATGTGCCATGCCAGAAAGCGTAGGCTGTCATGACTCGCCATTTCACTCGATCACCAGAGTCGTAGATCAGCTCAGTGTTCCTCTCTCGACCATGCCATGTGGCCAAGCCATCCAGGTATGTTCCTCTCGGTCTTCCTCTTGGTCTGTTCGCTTCAATCTTGCCAGTTGTCACTAAGTTCTCCAATCCATTTTTTCTCATAACATGTCCAAAAAATTTTGACTGTCTGCGTCTAATTTCTCTAATAAGTCTACGATTTTCATTTGTCTCCTGTAGTACTTGGTCGTTGGTTTTTCTATCTGTCCATGGTACTCTTTACATTTTCCTTAGAAACCACATTTCTACAGCCATCAAATGTTTTTCAGCTTCACTGCACATTGGCCAAGTTTCACATCCATACAAAAGAACAGGCTCTATGTACCCCCCCCCCCCCCCAAGCACTCATTTTCTCGTTTCAATTGACATCTTTTTATTGGTCAGAATGTTTTTCATCTTGCTAAAGGCTACTTCGCCATGGCGATTCTTGTTCTAATCTTTTCAAGGCATCTCAGATCAGACGTTATGACTGTTCCGAGATAATTGTATCTGACACATGCCTGGGTTCACTATTACCAAGATGAGTGTCCGTACGGTATAAAATAGTTCACGGGGTGAAAGGGCATCCCCGGAAAGGAAACATAAGAAGATAAACGGGGAAGGTTTTGGGACAGAGGGCTACAAGAAGGATTAATAAGACAGTGACAAACATTGTAGGGGACAGTTGAAGCTGAGACCGAGAGAGGGTCGGATCGTTTGGGTCAGTTGAGTGTTGGGGAACCGACAGTAAAGGTCGGCGGAATAAGGAGAGAACTCCGAGCTGTGTTTTGTTCAGTGGAAAGCTGTGGATTTTGGGACCCGACAAGTGTAGATCGGTGGTATGAGACAGTGCCGAATAGGGGAGTTAGAGATAACACTCCGCCTGTGGTTTTCAATGATAGGAATTCTGAGACTAAGGATTAGAGACTGAGCTCGGGTGTCGGCAGACATAGTGAACGAACGAACGAACGAAAATCTCGTCTGACATTCTGCCCTTCTTCTCTATTTCCTCTCATACATTCTTTCATTCAACATCTGTTATGAAGCAATTCTTTGACAACAAAAGAACAATAAGCAATTAAACGCATGAAAAATAATCAATAATATATGACTCGTTGAGGCAATGTTTAACATGGGCATCATAAATACCCAAGGCGGGTGTAAAGTGCCACACATATGGGAATGTTTTTTTTCTGGCTAGTTGTCGTTCGAGAGAATTACTATTATTATTGTCTTTGTTGCTGTTTTTTTTTAAAGGGGGCATGTAGTCTGTTTTAAGGTAGTGTTCAAACAGGTTGCGACTGTATGTATAATAACTGGTGGTGTCTTTGATTTCTTGTGGAAGATTATTCCACAACTGAGTGGCAGAGTATGCTAAGCTTTTTTTTTATATAAGTCAATCCTGGGTTTAGGGATATAAAGTATATTTAGTCGTTCACTATGTCTTGCGTTATATTTAAACAATAGCCAAAGGTAGCTTGGGGCATTTTGAAATAGGATTTTGTGAGTGAAGCCTAGCCCTAGAGAGAGGGTCGGATAGTTAGCAGAGACTTAGATCCAGAGTGGTTGGATCCAGTGAGGTCGGGCCGGGAGAGTTGCTAGTAAACTGTCGGGGTAGATGAAATTAAGTAGGCCTTGCGAAGGCATTGTTATTTGAGTTATAAGTTGTGATGAAGATATATTCTGAGAGAATTATTATTCCTGGATTTACGTGTTGTGTGTCCGTGTTCATTCTCAATTAAAGGATATTATGTGCGCAAACTGACTCTTGTTCACTGACTCGCGGATGTATGCTGCAGTGGTGACTTGTGGTGTGAGATAGGTGGCAAGCTCAGCTTCCACTCTGCAGTGAGATAATAGAAACATTAGACCCTAGACAACGACAAATCTCATTCTGATGCAAAAGTGTTTGTGACACGAGAGATTATCTGGGAGGTTTATGTCTGGTCAAGAAACCCATTGCAATATAGACATTGTTGTCATTCTGGGTGTCTGTGGACTCGTCGCTTAGAGAGGATACTAAGATCAGAGATATTCGTCGGGCGCCTGATTATAACTGGAATTGTATCACAACAAAACTGAGGTATCCAGCAGACGACGCGTTTCAAAGGTGTCGGAGAATTAAAACAGAGTTCACGGGAAATCAGGTAAAAATACGAATGCCCACCCGGAGAGGGAGGGTGAACAGTCGGGGTTACTCACAGTACACAGACCAGGTTTGCGACGGTGAGAGATCTGGCTAGCAGATACACAGCGGCAGAGTCAAGGTCAGGTTGACAGAAAGTCGGCGCGGAAAGCACGACAGTATTGCTGAACCAGGGTGTGTGTGTGTGACGAAGACAGGATTACAAACCAAAGATAGCAGAGTTCACGAGAAAGCCATCACAGGTAAATTTGAGACCAGGACCGTCGGCGCACGTAAACGCGGACAGCCTGGTACGGGGCGGGTTATTTTGTACAGCAAAATATTTTGAGTTCAGGTGGAGTTGAAGTTGAGGACAGAGAGTGTTTGTGTATGAGGCAAAAGTTTCTGTTCAGTTTACATACATATTCAGTGCGTATTATTTTGATAAAGAGAAACTAAGGTACTGACTGAGGTGACCTGGCGAGGTCAAGGCCGTGTACAGCGGAAAGTTAATGAGGGAATTGCAATGAGAACTAGATAAATAAGATGTTTTGCACCGAAACCAAGATTTATTTTTCGTCTTTGTTGAATCGTTCTGTTGTCGTCATCGTATCACTGAGCAAAAATTCTGCAATAGACAATAAAACGCCGTCATCGCAAGAGTGGTCGCATTTCTTTGCCACAAAGAACTTATATATACAGATGTAAAGCGCTGGACATTTCTTGCCATTTTGTCTGGTTAACCTTGTTGGTTAACGTGAATCCATAACATACATTATACAATCAGGGGCTATCTCCACAAGCAGGTTACAAAAACGGTACGGAATGTGTCGAGATAGAACGTTTGGACAATTACTATCACATTCAAATTTTCCGTCAGTTGGAACTTGTTATCACCACGTGAAAGAATAAGCAACCACTCAACAAAACAATAATCCGTTGTGGGATCGAGCGTCTAGCCACGTTAAAACATTAACAAACAGACATGTTCAGGATATTATTGGAAACTATGAGAAATAAACTAAGGACTTCATTGTTGACAGCCAACCTTTGGACATTATGTTTGCTCTCATCATCTTATGTATTGTTTTCGGGTTTTTCGCAATTATTTGTACGTGGTCTAGTATTGGTAAGGAGTGCGATATTTTTGTGATGTTTTGCGGTATTCGTGAGGCATTATAAAACAGTTGTCTTAGGTGCACCGTATATTTTCTTGGAAGTAAATCGAAAGGTCGATTTGTTTTTTCTGCAGTGGGGCAGTGTTGGTCTTGGATTAACATACCGTGTCCTTTAGTGTCTAACGTCAGTTCTGTGTATATTATTGATTCGAGATTCCTTCTTTTCTTCTTATTATATTTACGTATATTTTGTTTCTTTGGGTATATATGTGTTATTATTGTAACTCATGCGACTAAATCTCCTATCTAGATTGTTGTTGTTGACTTTATGCGCACTAAATTTCTCTAACATGGGCTTGTCGATTTCAGTTTTTCTTTTAATGTGTGTTACTAGCTTATGCGTGTAGCGTCTTATAGACATCACTTATTGTTATCATTCATTCGTGTGTGTGTGTGTGTGTGTGTGTGTGTGTGTGTATCCAGGAATTTTTCTACAGCTATATGTTAGATATTCGAGGGAGTATAGGTAATACCCCCTCACCACATAGTGCGTACAGAGGATCTGGGTGAGTACAGAGTGATAGTATTAGTACTACGAATTTACGTACAGAGTGAGTAGTGGTGTACGTAGGAAAGGTGCAAAAAGACAAGTAGCTACTTTAATGGAATATATTGAAGCAGGGGAGCGGTTAGGCCTGAAGGGGAAAGATTTGCAGGAGTTTGCAGAAGCAAAAGAACAAAAAGAGGCTGGAAAAAAAAAAACACAGAAAGGCTGAGAGAGAAAAAAGACAGGTTGAACTCGAAAACAAACGTCTGCAAAAAGAAAAGTTAGCTTAAATGGAAAACAAGCGTCTACGGGAAGAGAAAGAGACACAATTGAAACTAGAAATGGTAAAACAAAAGTATCAATTTGATACTGAGAAACGGTTGCACTCAGAAGATTAGAATTATCATCTAAGGGTCAAAGTGACGAAGGCAGAAGACCTTCGCAGTCGTCACAACGATTAAAATTTTCATATTTTACGGACCGGGGCAATCTTGAAGCTTATCTTGCGAGACTCGAAGCATCTGCGAAAGCTTTAGGCATTCCAGAAGGAGAATATGCTATTATACCGAGTGAGTATTGACGGGAAAGGCCCTATATACCATGTTTAATTTACCTTTGGAAGAAAGAAACAATTATACTATTCTGCGTCAACGCTTGCTTACAAAGTTCCAACTAACTGAGCATGGATATAGAACAAAGTTCAGGCAATTAGTGCCAGAGACAAATCAAGATTTTACAGATTTTGTCAATACAGTGAAGAACACATTTAATAAATGGATGGAGCTTGCAAAAGTTGGGAAAGATTTTAATCGCTTAGTGGATTTGATGCTAAGAGGCAAGGTATTATCATCGTGCAATACAAACTTAGTGGCTTTCTTTGAAGAACGTAAACCAAAGGACATAGGCACAATGTCCCAGTTAAGGAAAAACTACATGACTGCACATCCAAACAGTTCTATTGGCAGACAAATTGATGAGGAAATAGTCTGTGCAGCGTACACCAAACAGTATCAGAATCCTGGGATCAGACCAAGATCAAAAAGTGTAGATTTACCACAAAGGTATGAAGAACAAGGACCTAAAGACAATGGTTTCCGTGGCAACCATTTAGGCAGAGCAGGACGTTACCCATACAACAGAGGGAATTTTCAGAGACGTCCAAATAGTTATGTCGGATATTGGAATTGTGGGAGCTGGAGATACAAGGCGGCACATTGTGATGTACAATCGTCCAACGGGCCAGCAAATAATAGGAGGAAGGACATTATCTGTTTCAAATTGGACAGGACCGGGCACGTTAGTTATCAATGTACGATGGCGGATACGGAGCACTCAAATGTAGCGCATGTGATAGAGAAAATTAATAATGAGAATTGTAGTGGATGCAAACCTCTGTTTGAAAAAGACAGTCAGCCGGTCTTAATGTGCGGTCGCACAGTTAAAGCAGGATCAGCAGTGCCTGAAGGAGTAAGTTTGAAGCTGCACCATGGAGTCGTCAATGATAGGCCAGTATTAACAATTAGGGATTCCGGATGTACTACTATCGGGATCAGAAAGCGTTTGGTAGATCCCTCAGATTGCACATGGAACAGGTTAGATGTATAACATTTAACGGGACGGTAGAATTATATCCATTGGCCATGATCACAGTAAAAACTCCATATATCACAGAAAGAGTGATAGCGTGTGTTCTGGTCTCCCCAGTTGCAGATCTCATCATTGGAAATGTGCCACGAGTTAAAGAGTGTACAGAAGAGGAAGTAGTTTATTGGGACCAGAAACATAGTTTAAGCAATAACGAGGTAGTGACCAAACGAAAACCTAAATTAGAGAGTATAGCTGAAGAAGAAGAGGCACTTGAAGTAGACACAGGTACTGAGGACAAGGATAGTATAGCTGAGCAGGTGAGAATGGATCTCAAACATAGCTTTAACGAATCCCAGAGAAAAGATACTACTCGGGACAAATGTTTCCAAGGGTGTAGTAAAGTAGAACATAGGAAATCAAAGAAGGGTATATGGTGCTTCGAAAGGAAGAACAATATACCCACTCACAGTGTTTCTGATGACAAAACTGCACGTAGGCAAGGAAGAGTACCCTTAGTACATAAAGACCCATATACAAGAACATCTCAGGATAGGGCATGTGCAGGGCACATAGGAGTAAGGCGTACGCAGCAGAGAGCAGGGTGCCAGGTATATTGGCCATGATTCTGTAAAGAGGGCAAGCTAAACAGAGAATCATGTGGAATGGTGCATGATATAGATAGGAAAGTGAAGTCAGTTCAAAAGAGTGCTAATGACATCACTGACCCAGGGTTAGGGATAGCATACATGTGTTGTAAATATATAGGGACCATGAGTGATAGGTACACAAGTAGTTGATGTGTTCTTGAAGATATTAATAGACCTGTGGGTACACAAATATAATGTTTTTCTATGATATGTTGATTATTATGCGATGTATTAGCTCATGCATTGGTACACAAGATGAAAAGTTGGTTGCATTGATGTGTGGGTAATATGGGAATGTACTATGATTACTGGATGGATTACTTAGTGCGGTAGCTAGAGTGAGATGGAGTTATAAATACGGCTAACCATACAATGTGTCTGGGTCACATATTTAATAAATTTTAGTCTCCCATCATTTAAAAACGAAGTTTTCTTTTGAGGAGTGGGTAATGACACACGCCTGGGTTCACTATTAGTAAGGTGAGTGTCCGTACAATATAAACAAGTTCACAGGTTGAAAGGGCATTCCCCGGAAAGGAAACATAAGAAGATAAACGGGGAAGGTTGTGGGGCAGATGGCTGCAAGAAGGGTTAATAAAGACAGTGACAAACATTGTAGAGGACAGTTGAAGCTGAGACCGAGAGATAGTCGGATCGTTTGGGACAATTGAGTGTTGGGGAACCGACAGTAGAGTTCGGCTAAGTTAAGGAGAGAACTCCGAGCTGTGTTTTGTTCAGTGGAAAACAGTGCATTTTGGGACCCGACAAGTGTAGATCGGTGGTATGAGACAGTGCCGAATAGGGGAGTTAGAGATAAAACTCCGCCTGTGGTTTTCAATAATAGGAATTCTGAGACTAAGGATTACAGACTGAGCCCGGGTGTCGGCAGACATAGTGAATGCAGCCTAGCCCCAGAGAGAAGGTCGGATAGTTAGCAGAGGCTTAGATCCTAGGTGGTTGGATCCAGTGAAATCGGACCGGGAGAGTTGCTAGTAAACTGTCGGGATAGATGAGATTAAGTAGGCCTTGCGAAGGCAGTGTTATTTGAGTTATAAGTTGTGATGAAGATATATTCTGAGAGAATTAGTATTCCTGGATTTACGTGTTGTGTGTCCGTGTTAATTCTAAATTAAAGGATATGATGTGCGCAAACTGACTCCTGTTCACTGACTCGCGGATGTGTGCTGCAGTGGTGACTTGTGGTGTGAGATAGGTGGCAAGCTCAGCTTCCACTCTGAAGTGTGATAGTAGAAACATTAGACCCTAGACATTATAATTATTAATGGGAGAGATACATGCTCTTAAAAATTTAATTTATGTAGGTATATCTGTCACACGCCACAATTTATTCAGTTGTTTTAGTTTCTGAAGAGTAATATATATTTGTCTTTTAATTTCTTTCATTGTAACATCATAGTTGGTAATTTTTTTCCTTTGTTTGTATATCCTTTACAGAACATCACTGTCAACACCAGCATCTTTCAGCTGTATGTTGATTTCTTGGCAAGATTACGTTCATTAGTTTCCCATTGCTTTCTGAGCGGCCGGCTCACATACCCCGTAAGTTACCGATGCGATTAGAACCACTGCTGATTCTCACCGTCATCACGTTAACTACGAGAGTATACGGAGAAAAGTCGCTAACCTCTAAGCCACGAAGCCGGCAGTTGGTAATTAATATTCGAAATTTTTCCACCACCTCCAATTTTCCCTCATTAATACATATTTATTTCTCCATATTAGTTTGTCATGTATGCATTACCTTTGTTTTTGCTATGTTAATATATACGTTTGATTTTCACTATTCTAGGGGTAAGGTTTTCGTTTTTCCCCATACCATTCTGTGATGTAGATAGTAATACTGTGTCATCAGCATATTGAATCTCTGGTAATTCATTAACCATCGAATTTTAGGGTATGATATTGCTCAATGATTATATTATCTTTGAAATTTCTCATTACATTTTTGGCATACAAGTTAAACAAATAGGGGGACAGCACACAGCCCTGACGGAATCCTTGCTTGATGTCTCACCAACTATTTTAACCACTTCTTGAAAGGTCTTTTATTTTAAAGTTGCATATCAAATGAAGGACGTTGCAGTCAACACCAGCATTTTTCAGCTGTTGTTGATGTTCTTGGCAAGATTACACTCATTAGTTTGTCATTGCTTTCTTAGCGATCGGCTCACATACCCTGTAAGTAACCAACGCGAGGCGATTCGCTGCCAAATCTCGCGCAGCGGTGTTCCTCACGTGAATATATGGGATTACGGAGGAATTCGTTAACGCCTTCGCCATGGAAAGCGATCTTGCTGGTCTAAATAGAGCATTTTCATCAGTTGTATTACATGTGATGGAAAGCCTTTATGCCTCATGATTTCCTAAAGGCGCTAATGTTGTACACAGACAAATGCCTTTGACTAATCCACAAAACATGAGAATAGGTTTACATTACATTCTCTGCACATCTCTATTATTAAACGCAAGCTGAGTATGTGATCTCTTGTTCCTCGTCCTTGTTTAAATTCACGTTAATCTCATCTTCGATTTCCTTATTAAGTCTTCCCATTATGCTTTTGAGTGCAATTTTACTTGCATGACTTGCATGATCAGGCCAACAGCTCTCTCTCTCTCTCTCTCTCTCTCTCTCTCTCTGTCTCTCTCTCTCTCTCTTTCTCTCTCTCTCTCTCTTTCTCTCTCTCTCTCTCTCTCTCTCTCTCTATCTATCTGTGGCTGAAGGGCTTGCGAACGCGGTTTGTGAGCCCGTATACCTGGGTTCGAAACACGGCGGTGCTCGTATTTTCGAAAAAGGTATAGAGACCGGTCGTTCAGAAAGTAATGGCAAACTACTGAACGTAACACTTGCCTAGTACATCAACAACAGCTGAAAATGCAACAACAAAAAATATATATATAACAATCAATCCCACATTTTTGGCTGTTCTTAATTCCAGGATAAGATTACGTTCAGAAGTTTTCTATTGCTGTCTGAACGGCCAGCACCCATACCATTTAATAATAATAAAAAGAAAACCAGCGTAAGGTGGACTGTTGTGAAATCGCCCACAGCTATGTTTCGGACGCTGGTCTGCGCGATTATGAACTGCGCCGTTAAGCCCTTAGACACGTAACCGGGTAACAGTTCTATAGCTGTTGGATAATTTGTAGCTGGTCTTTTTTGATATTAAAATGAAGATTGTTCTCGTCCAATCTTTCGAACATATACCATGTGCCCATCTGTTTAAACAATGCTTGATATGTGTGTATGCTTTCCTTATCTCCCGCTTTAATTTGTTCAGCTGGTATCTCATCATATCCAGATGATGTACCATCCATTCTTTAGGTTCTTTATTGCCCATGCAATTTCATCTAATGAGTTTTGAGGTTCTGTCTCTGCTGTCACTGATTCATGTATCTCATTCATTTTGTCACAGTTATTCATATCATACATGCCACTGTGGTATTCTTTCCGTATTTCTAGTATTTTTCTAGATTTTGTTAGGGTATTTCCCAACTTGTCACATAAAACATTTAATTAGGTTGAACATTTCTTGTTAAACACTTCACTTCCTTACATTTCGTAATCTCTTCCATTCTTATGATATTGCCCTATTCTATTACAACAGTCTTGTAAATACTGGTTTTTGTCTTTTCTTGTGTTCTTTCTTATTTCTCATGTTAAAGATGTACTCTATACTGTTGTTATCGGGTTCTCCTCCTTTCTGTTTCAGTTCCCTTCATTGTTTTGTTGATTTATTAATTGTAACGTGTTTGATGTAATCCATGGCTTGTGTTGCTTAACCTTGGTGAGAATCAGATCTTTGATTGTTGTTATTAAGATATCTGTAACCTGCACTGTCAATTCATCAGATGGCATGATTGCTAGAGTTTCTTGGCAGTTTCGCAGAAGGTAGTTTGCTTTCCTTCTGGGCAGTGACTGTACACGTCAGTGGCCATAGCCATTGTCTCTACTGCTGAGATCATCTGCCTATAGTCTCAGAGTGCAGACCATAAGCAACAACAATCTGTCGGCTGCCCTCACACTCCATCCACCACCTGCTCACATGACTTAATGGAAATGGGGTAGAATATGCATTTATTACTTATGCATTCATTTTGATTCATGTATGTATAATGATTTTGTAGCACAGATAGTCAGATATTGATTTTATATTACAGGAGTGGTTAATAGCACGCAAGGTGAAAGCTCCCCTGGACATCTGTTAGTGTCAACTTTCTTTCTGTATAAGTGTCAGTTCTCTCTTCTTAAGGTGTTTTGTCTTTGTTAAGTATCACATTATTATATTTGAATGTGCAACATGAAATATATTGTGGATGTGTACCTGTGTCGCTGGCAGTAACATATGTATGCGTCTGGGTGTGGATGCAGGTGTGTGTGTGTGTGTGTGTGTGTTGCATGTATTTGCACGCGCATGTGTACGAGTGTGTGTTTGTGTGTGCGTGCGCGCGTTTACATGCACTATGCCATAAATGTCATAATATAACTGTATATATGTATGTATTTGCTTTGTTCACACATGTGACACCTAACACTAACAAACGGCAACGCTCTGTAATATACACAAACAAAAGAAACACACATTACGCCTTGTAAATATACATTGATTTGTATGAAATAAATGTTTAAAAAAAAAAAAAATTATACTATGTTTAGGTATTTAACAATTCGGCTGTTGTACTTGGTGTATCTATGGGGCTGAGTGGTCTCGAGATATGGTGTCCCCCTCAAGTGCGGGGTTCAAGCCCCGTTGAGAGCCGGGATGTTTTCACGTGGACTTCTAGTAACAAAATATCCTCTGGTCTCTGGGTAGTGAGACCGGACGCCGGTGTGTATTTTTGCGCACGTAAAACATCCCTTGGCAGATGACATCGAAAAAGAATAGCCTAACGGCGATGTCCGGGCAAAATTTCGAGAAATCTATTCAAAAGTATTTCAGAATCCTCGCCTGTGCTACGGAGTTCGTGCACTGGGCTGAGATTCTCTGGACTCAGGCTTGAGTTAGGAGTTGAGCGGATCACGTATGGGTTACACCCGTGTGCCGTGATGTTGATCCGTCGACTAAACTAAACTAAACTTGGTGTATCTGACAGACGTGTTCTAAATAGATGGCAGAGGTCTGGTTATTTGGTTATCACTCATCATTGTTAGTGATTATATCTAGATTACAGTTGTCTTGAGTGTTTGTTTTCATTATACTTCAATGTGAGTGTGAACATTAGTTGTCCATCCATCCATCATGTGCCATGCCGGCAAACGTGGGCGGTTATGTTCTGCCATCTCACTCGATCTCCAGAGTCGTGGATCAGCTCAGTGTTTCTGTCTCGACCATGTCACGAGGCCAAGCCATCCAGGTATTTGCTTCTAGGTTTTCCTCTTGGTCTGTTCCCTTCGATCTTACCTGTTGTCACCAAGTTCTCCAATTCATTTCTTCTCATAACATGCCCAAAAAATTTTGACTGTCTGCGTCTAATATCTCTAATCTGTTTACAATCTTCATTTGTTTCTTGAAGGACTTGTTCATTGGTCTTTCTGGCTGTCCATGGTATTCTTTGCATTTTCCTCAGAAACCACATTTCTACAGCCATCAGATGTTTTTCAGCTTGACTGCTCATTTTGTCCCCAGAGACATAAATGCTTTAGTGCCGTTCCTGATTTGTTAGTTTAGTTTGTGTAAGATTAGTTTGTGCACTCACTGTTGCCATTACAGCCTATAGTCGACTTCACAAATTGGGTTTGAAGATTAGTAGCAACCTGTCTTTAGAATCCTGGATCTTATTTTTTTTTTTTAAACTTTCTCTGTTCTTTTTAGTTGGGGAACGGTGCCAGGCTTTTTTTACTTTTTTTAATCTCTGTTTCTCTTCGTCTCCTTATGGCTGCTTTTCTTCTTGGCCCGAAAGCAGTCAATATTTTGCTCTCTACCTCAAATCACTGTAAATTGTATTCACTCTGCTTCATTTAGCTAGTGTATGACCTACTATTGGAGTGTTTAAGTCTTGTATTTCTATATCTAGTAAATGTCATACAACAGAAGTGATTATGTGATGTAAATCTAGGGAATAACATAATATAAAAGTATATACATATACATATATATATATATATATATATATATATATATATATATATATATATATATATATATATACTATTATAACGCCGGTCTCTCTGGCTGTGGGGTTACAACACTTTCTCTCTGTAATCCCGTTTATCAAGCAGAGTCTCGTAGCGGAGCGAGAGCTGAGGCGGTTCGACCACCGTTCGTGACTTGCGGGATACTGAGCCGGCCGCTCAGAAAGCAATGGCAAACTACTTAGCGCAGTGTTTCCCAACCTTTTTTGTACCATGCCCCACTTAAGCCTTTCTAAAATTCATATTGCCCCCCTCCCCCGCCCCATGCCCCCCCCCCCCCTCAACATATACATTATTTTTAATATTCAAAAATTGAAATGTTCACTAAAGAAACTTGAATGATAGGTTTTAGGAAGAAATCACTAGGTAATTATTGAGTAAACACAGTAAGTAAATTTTCAAAACATATAATGGAGAACTGATATTCAAGTACAAAATAATTTTAATGAAAGATTTTTCTATATTATTTTAATTATTAGTAATTATTTATTATTTAAATTTAGTGAGATCCTTGCGCTTGATGCTTGCTGCAAAGAGATCTTATGTCAGGTTCCAATTTAGTTAACTTCAGTCTCAAGTCTCCCCGTTTTGTTATATTCAGCCGATTTCTTCCATTTTCGAATTGCCCCCTTAACAGTCAAATTGCCACCCTGTGGAGCGTGGGCCCCACGTTGGGAAACACTGACTTAGCGTAATCTTGCCAAGAGATCAACATACAGCTGAAAGATGCTGGTGTTGACAGCTAAGTCCTGTAAAAAGGATATGCTAAAAAACAAAAACAAAATACTATTATAACAGTCCATCCATCATGTGCCATGCCGGTAAGCGTGGGCGGTCATGTTCTGCCATCTCACCGGATCACCAAAGTCGTGGATCAGCTCCGTGTTTCTGTCTCGACCATGCCACAAGGCCAAGCCATCCAGGTACTTGCTTCTAGGTCTTCCCCTTGGTCTGTTCCCCTCGATCTTACCAGTTGTCACCAAATTCTCCAATCCATTTCTTCTCATAACATGCCCAAAAAATGTTGACTGTCTACGTCTAATTTCTCTAATCAATTTACGATCTTCATTTGTTTCTTGAAGGACTTGTTCATTGGTCTTTCTGGCTGTCTATGGTATTCTTTGCATTTTCCTCAGAAACCACATCTCTACAGCCATCAGATGTTTTTCAGCCTGACTGCTCATTGCCCACGCTTCACATCCATACAAAAGTACAGGTTCAATGTAGCATCTCAACACTCTTTTTCTCGTTTCAATTGACATCTTTTCATTGGTCAATATGTTTTTCATCTTGCTAAAGGCTACTTTTGCCATGGCGATTCTTGTTCTAATATCTTCAAGGCATCTCCCATCAGATGTTATTACTGTTCCGAGATAATTGTACCTGCTCACTTGTTGAAGAATATTCCCATTTACTTGTATATTACATTGTGGTATTTCGTCCTTCCTAGTGACGACCATAATCTGTCTTTTTACAATTTAATTCTAACCCTAGTTGTTCACTGTGTGTAACAATCGCATCTACTAAATTTTGCAGGTCCTGTTCATTGTCTGCAATCAAGACTGTATCGTCTGCATATCTAATGTTATTGATGCATCGTCCCCCAATGTTGATTCCTTCCATATCTTCAATATTTCTGAAAATACTTTCACTGTACAGGGAAAACAGATCTGGAGACATTACACATCCCTGTCTCACACCCCTTTTAATAGGCTGATATTGGCTTACTTCATTATCAACTCTTATGGCAGCTTGTTGTTTCCAATATATGTTTTTTACAAGTCTAAGATCTTTTCCATCAATTTGTAGATCTTCAAGCATCCTTATCATGTTGACATGTCTCACTTTATCAAAAGCCTGTGTGTAGTCAATAAAGCAAAGGTGTAGATCTTTGTTTACTTCTATAGAACGTTCGATTATGTTTCTCAGTATATACACAGCATTTACTGTACCCTTGCCTTCCACAAACCCACATTGTTCTTCTCCTATTTCAGGTTGTATATTATAACAGTATAAAAGTCTAAAGAAGTATTAATGTATTAATGGAATATATATAATGTACCCCCAGGATGAGAATGGAGGTGGGAGGAGTAACATCAGCTTTCCGATGGATGGAGGAGACCGCTCGCTGCAGCCCACATTATATTCATTAAGGACTCACGGAATGTGCTTAGTGAGGTAGAGAAATGCATGTTACGTGAAGAATGGCTTGCTAAGAGGTCACAGATTGAGAGAATTGTTTGGATTTTATGCCCTATTCATTCGAGAGTGAGGAAGAATGAACAGTATGAACAGCTGGCAGGGAATGCATCTCTCTGTGGTAGATTACCAATGGTCAAGTGAGAGGTGGTCGGGCGCCTATGGGACCAGGTGGAGAAAGCCGTGGAATAGACTGAGCAACTGTATGTAGAGAGAATAATATGACAGGTGATCGGCATGTGTTTTGGATGAATCTCAAAACTGAGAGTGAAAACCATTAGAACTTTCAATCACATGGCAATTGGGGCCGGTTGCAGTATTACTCTTCGCTCGCTGTTAAATGAGGGACGAAGCGCATGAGGCAATGTCCTGAGTGCAGCTCAACTCCTCTCAACTGTTTGTGCTGTTTGTCCATCAAGAATGCTGATGACCATTCATTTCATCCAGTGGTGTTGAAAGTATGAGCCGTGAGTTCTAAGATGGCTGATAAGACCTATTTTGGCTCGAAATGTTCTTTGCCAATGTGGACAAAGAATGCTTGACTTTTCTCTAGGAGGATTTCCTGCAGTGGTTTTTCTCTCCTGCTTTTTCTTTACAGCTCTTGCAGTCCTGGTTGCCTCACATGTAATTGTATCCTCGTGTAATGATGCACGCCACGAATTTCGGTCTCTGGCGGCAGTCTCCCAGGTGTAATGATGAATTCCAAAAGCATTCAGTGAGATTTTCAGAGTGTCTTTGAAGCGTTTCCTCTGGCCGCATTGGGAGCGTTTACCACAAAGCAACTCGCCATTAAAAAAATAAATAAATAAAACATTCGTTTAGGGAGCCTGTGATCTGGCATGCTAGTTAAGTGACCAGCATAGCGAATCTGATTTTTCATTAGTATAGTGTGGACGCCGTTCTCTCTGGCAGAGGGGTTACACCACTTTCTGCGTAATCTCGTTTATCACGCAGTCTTGTAGCGGGCGAGAACTGGGAGCGGTTCTACCCCCGCTGGTGACTTGCGGGATAACTGAGCCGGCCGCTCAGAAAGCAATGGCACACTACTGAGCGTAATCTTGCCAAGAAATCAACAGACAGCTGAAAGATGCTGCTGTTGACAGCGATGTCCTGTAAAGTATATGCGAATTTAAAATTTAAAAAAAATAGTGTGCATACTGGACATGGACGCTCTTTCTATGACTTCATTGTCTGGCATCTTGTCTTGCCATTTATTTTTCAGTAGCTTCCTATGGCAGACTGTGTGGAAGTGGATTAATTTTATATATATATATATATATATATATATATATATATATATATATATATATATATATATATATATATATATATATATATATGAGAAAGAAAGAAAGAAAGAAAGAAAGAAAGATAGACAGAAAGAAAGAAAGAAAGAAAGAAAGAAAGAAAGAAAGAAAGAAAGAAAGAAAGAAAGAAAGATTAATTAAAAGCAATAAATATGAAATTTACTGGAAGGTAGCCGTGGCGGAAAAGACAAAATAAACATAAATGGACAGACCTGGTCTTCCGCACGAACAGAGCCAAACAAGGGAACGATCAGAAGCACCAGCAGTAGAGAAGGCCAAAGCCAAATCATGGCTGCCATGTCGATACAATCGTAACCAGGATCAATCTATTAAAACACAGGGACGCCATGTTATGTTTCATTAAAGGACATTAATTGTAATGTGTTCTGTATTCTTCTGTGAGGGGAGCGACGGCTCAACACTCGCCTACCAGCCTGGTGGACTTGGGTTCGATCCGCAATCATGCCAAATGTAAACGTTAAAAAGTGTGATCAGTGCTCCCAAGTCTACATACTATTCTGAAGCTGTTGTTCACAAGCTAATGTTCTAAAGCTACTATTCTGAATCTACTGTTCTAAAGTTACTTCTCTAAAGCTACTATTATAACGCTATTATTCTAAATTCATTATTTAAAACAGTTACTATTCAGTATCTATTATTCGTTCAGGGAGTCTGTGATCTGGCATGCGAGTCAACTTACCAACCCAGCGAATATGATTCTTCATTAGTAGAGTGTGGATATTAGACATGGACGCCATTTCTAGGACTTCAGTGTCTGGGATCTTGTCTTGCCATTTAATCTTCAATAGCTTCCTAAGGCAGACTGTGTGAAGTGGTTTACTTTCCTGGCGTATCGCTGGTAAACAATCCATGTTTCACAAGCATATAGCAGTGTGGATAATACAAGTGCTTTGTTGACGTTCAGCTTTGTTTCCAGGCTTATTCTATTTCTGTTCCACACATTTTTGTACAGTCTGCCAAAGGCCGTGCTGGCCTTGGAGATTCTTGCATTCACTTCGTCATCAATTGTAGCATCTTGCTGCCAAGATAGTTGACTTTGTCTACAACACTTAGTCTATGACCATTCACTTTGATATTCGGCTTGGTGTGATTATTCCCTGGAGCTGGCTGGTACATAACAGGAGATTATATGTCTTAGCTTACATGCAAGCTAAATGTCACTGTTTATAAATATACATATATCAATAACTAGACATAACACTACATTTAACTATACAATTATAACATACATGAATATATGTCTTGCTTGCTTGCTTGTTTCGCCTTGTTTCAACGACACGTCACATTGCAGTGTGCATATGTACATTACCTAATAGAAGTATATTCCTTACTGCTACGTGTCAGCTTCAGAATTCACTCCCATTATCAACAATGTATGCAGAAATAGGCAGTGTTTCCATTGTGATGGTTTCTCGCCAGTCTATCCTACTTTCTTCTGTATTGACTTAGCTACTACGTGTCTTTTCTGAGTTTTTCCTAACAATGAGATATTGTCTCCTAGGTCGACCAACATGTTTTTCTGAGTTTATTTCCTAACAATGAGATATTGTCTCTTAGGTCGACTCATCCTAACATGTGATTTATGTAAAATATTCGGAAATGTTCTGGGAAGTCAAGATGCTTTGCTCTCTGTTGAATACATAACCCATCAATTGTTGAGTAACTCCTGGACCACATGTGTCATTTTATCGGTTTCAATAAGTTCAGTAACTTCATTGACCAGTCTTTGAAGGACCGGCCACGATTCTACTGACAGAAGTCTCTTGTCCAGGAGATGCTCTTCACTGTCTTGACCAACCTCTCGCAACTTTCGGCGCAGAACTCACCAAAAGAAATGACCAGTCAGATTGGTGATTTGTGTGTGTGTGTTTGTGTGTGTGTTTGTGCGTGCGTGCGTGTGTGTGTGTGTGTGTGTATGTGTGGGGGAAAGGCCAGATTCTAACAACAATTACTTAGGCTTGTTTTCCAAATTGTGATTGCAAACATATTTCATCTGATGTGCCCACAGACTCCAGTCCAGTGCTGATGTGCGTGCTATGATGCTACAATGAGTTTCCTAGCCATGAAAACCAGCTGTACTTGACGTCCACGCGTGGTCTGGTGCTATCTACGATCTGTTTATATTGATATATATATGAAGTCATCCCCTTGCTGTTTCGTTATATATATATATATATATATATATATATATATATATATATATATATATATATATATATATATACATTATTACTAATACGCATTAATTACATATGTACATACATTGCATACTAATATGCATTGTTTATGCTTACAAAATCCATGTGACAATGTTTTTTTTTTCCCATTATGTAAATGTAACATGCACATTTGATGAATGAAACATGAGTGATCGAAAGGGCCGAATGTAAGACGGGCCTGCGTGCCCAATTTGCTACCCTTTTAAAATAAAGTTCGTTCGTTCGCTCGGTCGTTATAATTAAATAGATAAAATGCATACAGACATGATCCTCATCATTGACTGGGAATAGAACGTGTGATATATTTTGTATTCACTATTTGTTATACCTTGCCGTTTACTGGGCTGTGATTGTATTGGTAGGTTGCGGGGGGGGGGGGGGGGTTATTGGGCGTGTTCATTTTTTGTGTCGGTTGGGTTTTTGGGTTAATTTTTAGTGGATTTGATGTGTGAGTTTGATGGGCGGGTTTATTTTGATTTATTGGGTGGGTGTATTTGGCAGGTTTATTGGGTGGGTTTGTTGGGCGGATTTTCTGTGCCCTGCGGATTTAGTGAATTATCGGTACTGTGAATATACTTAATGAAATCGTATCTTTGGCATCTCGGGGTAGGGGGGAGCAGAGGTTGAAGACTATGAACCTTTTCAATAGCCTACTTAAATCTCTTGGACAGGCTATGAACACGGCAACATAATTACCTAAGGAAGTACGACATTAAGAGAACACTTATTATACTAAGATGTGTTTTATTATTCTTTTTTTTTAAAGGAGACATGTATTATGTCTGAGACAGGCTCATATAGTTTGCGACTGTATGTGTAGTCGTTGGTGGTGTCTTTGATTCGTTGTAGAAGTTTATTCTATATCTGAGCTGGTTCACCCAGCATCATCCTTGTGATCTGGAGTAACTTCTAAATGCCTGTAACTCTTTAAGTCCCAAGTCAGATCACAAGGATGCTATTAACTTAACCAGTGATTCGTTATTAGCATTAAATCTCAACGACACACCAATGTGTTATCTTGGCTTTTACATTTAATCAGAGCATACTAAGGCATGTAGTTTCCCCAATGACCACTTCCACTCAGTTTTAACTTTCTTTAATATTTCATGGTGATTGTTCCATCTTTCGGACATTTGCTTCAAAACGTTCTGAGATTGAACAAGTGAATCCGATCATGCGCTATGCCTCTAAATATAGCTCTTGTCTCTATTTCAAAACGCCCATGGACTGAAAAGTTAAACACTTATTATTTTACTCGTAAACATTCAGGTCATTTCACACAATCAAACATATAGTACTGAAGGGCATATTTTAGTCGTCCTGAGTCATTTCCACAATACCAGTTGGATGTAAATAGATTAAAACACAATTTATTTCCGACATCTTCATGGAGCAGTCCAAGAAACGTCCACCTTACAGTTCATCTCTTGATAATCCTACCATCACGAGGTCCGTGTAACGTTGGACTTTTGCAATCCACTAGTCTCTGCAGACAACGGATCTTTCAAAAATAGGGGCATCAGTTTGTGGTTTTACTGTACATCATGATCACATTCAGGAATGGTGTATTAAATCCCTGTTTGTGCGTTTATGTTTTTGCCACTTGCCACGTAATTTAGTCTATTGGACGATGAATCAACACTTCTTAAACCACAGTTCTGCCTCCACGATGTTTATTCATTGTTCACGTTTCTACAGTTGTTATTACTATCCCGAAGAAATAAGGAACCTTGGAATAGTATCAATAAAAACATTTAAACTAATAATTTAGATCACAAAGAATGTGTTAAGAAGCATCTTACAATGGGCTAGAAATGAATTACAACCAGAAATAGAAGACGGACAATGTGCATTTGTTTTAGGTAAGGGTACAACAAATCATGTGTATGTGCTGATAACATTGATTGAGTGTTCGAGAGACGTAAATAACTACCTACATCATTGTCGGATTGACTAACAAAAGCTTTCTATGGAATAAGACACGTTGATATGATAACGATGCTTGCCAATCTCCCATTGACAGAAAAGACGCGTTCATTATATGGACCATTTAAGTAAACAGTATAAAAGTAAACTATCCTTCCACACATATTGAGGCGTATTGTGTAACTGGTAAAAACTAAAATTGTATAGATCATGTGCGAAATGGGCAATGTAATACGAGTTGTCTTTGTGTCCCTGGAAGTGTCATATTACTCTTTCTGTGCTGGATGCTTCTGAGAGTTAATATACATTTAAAAAACGAAAACCTGTTTCTGTAGGGGTCCTTACATATGGCCACCTGTGGCATTCCCAGGGTTTAATGATCTCTCAGAAATCAGATGTGATAGTAATGGCTTAGTGGTCTTAATTATGAACCAAATTGATATGGTGCATGTGCAATCAAAGTCATATGTTTCAATATCAAGCAATGCTTCATCCATTCTTCATGTGCCATGCCGATAAGCGTGGGTGGTCATGTTTCGCAATCTCACTCGATCACCATAGTCTTGGATCAGCTACGTTTTTCTGTCTCGACCATGCCACGTGGCCATGCCATCCAGGTATTTACTTCTCGGTCTTCCAATTGGTCTCTTCCCAACCCTCAACGACAGCTAATGCACAACAGGTAATTTCTACAGACAAATGTATAGCTCGATCATAAATGAGTCTTGATGCAGTCACAAAAAATAGATGTAGAGACAGGAAGAAACATGCAGTATTTGATAGAAGAAGGATGCGAATAAATACCGAGCAAGACACCCAACAAGAGAAAGGAGTGCACCAAACAGTTACGTAACCCACCAACGCAATCTAGTACAACTAATACCAATTTTAAAGTGCAATGAGCACTGGGTCAGAAAGATAGAGGTTCAGAACCAGCATCTCTTCACGGGTACAAAGCATATTCCCCTATTAAAACGTTTCCAGTAAGAATGCTGATAATGCTGCACAATTCTGATTTGACAGAATATCCCAGATATGCCGTGCAACAACTAACCGATTATGTCAGAGAATGGCTAGTATAACTCCTACACTGAGCTGGGTTTGAAATGATCCGATCATACTTGGGAACTTGATGGACACACCTAATTGTGTGGATGCCGGCATCAAGTGACAACATGCTCAGACGTCAATAGACTGGGTGGACAGTCACACATGTTCTCCTGTCTGGTATTTACTCTGGTTTTCTGTAATTAATATGTGTACTTAGATGGGGCTGCTGTAGTGTAGGTCCTATGTGATCACTGGTTCGTATCTTATTCTGGGAATCTTCTGTGTTTTTTTTTTTTTTTTTTTTTTTTTTTTTAAATTTGCATAGGTGTCCAGGTCAACGGGGCCTAAAATATTACCAGAAAGTGTATGAACTAAAGGGTACCTGAATGATACTGAACACACAAACCACCGAGTACCGATTGGTCAATACAAACACGTGGATCTAGCACCGTATGCCGCTGGGCCTAAAGACGTATGGAAATCATCATTTACTTGTAATTGTACACACAATGACGGTGTCTTTCTGGGACAGGCCGGGGAAAAGCTACCGGTTACTGCACTGCCAGAATGCACAAATGACACTGTAGTCGACCACTTACTATTTCTGTATTCACATCACTATGAGATGGACAATTACATCAAGCCTAGTCTGTAAATTCCACGACCTGTCCTCAATTAGACTATATCGTTTGAGAAAAGTATTTCCTTATAATAAAATACCGATCGGGAAAACCTCTCCGAGAGCCAATCGCTATGCTCTGCGGGCATTGGAGGGCTATTTTAGAAGTGTCTTTTGAGCATTAAATAGATAACTAGGTTCCCAAAAATAGATAACACCAACAAGAATATATAAAGGAAGTTTGAGCAAATAACATGCACCTTAAGATGGTGATCCTAATTTCTAATCAGGACATAATTTAAAAGGCCTCACTCAACGAAGGCGTCTTTTCTAGGCAAGACAAGCACCTGAATCATCGGAGTCAGAAGCAAAGAACTAACATCTGTTCCCAAATAGCCGAAGAAAATGACTTACTCTATTTAGACGTTTAGATAATAGTAGCCGTTAATTACAAAACGCTAAACTTCAAATTAACCATGGGCACAAAAGGTAACGTTTCGGTACAGGTTAAAATAGAAATATAACAAACATCTTACCGTTTCTGTCTATATATATATATATATATATATATATATATATATATATATATATATATATATATATATATATATATATATATATATATATTAATATATTGTATGTGATATTTTCCCTAGACAACATACAGGACGGAGCGGAAAGACAGCAACACCCAGTGACCTAGGATTCGGTCATGTAGTCACAACACGAGCATTCAATTATCGCTTAATATGCTGTCCGTAGCTCCTAGGCATACACGTGTGTGTTTAAATACATCAGTCTTTACTATCAACTATAGGAAAATCAAATATGATGCTCTGTAACTTCTAATATGGGTAGCGGGGTAGGGGTATCCCCTATCAAAGGAGAAGTAAGGCGCTTCCTTCCCTCCGCTAGCCTACGGGACACCCTTAGGCAAGGTGGAGTACCCGTTTAGCCCCCCGATCAGGGTTACGTGAAGCCATGGGTGCAGGTGGTGGATGAAGATGGAGAGCAGCCGACAGATAGTTGTAGGTTATGGTCTCCACCTTCACGACGGTAGGCAGAGGATCTCTTTTTTGAGGAGACAATGGCTACGGTCACTGACCAGTATGGTCACTGCTGGGAAGGAAAGCAATGGCAAACTACCTTCTTTACAGATGCCAAGAAAATCATGTTGTGTTCACTTAAGAACACGTACATCAGCAGGCTGCCTAAAGACAAAAGATGGAAGAGTCATAATAGAAAAAGAACAGATATTACATGAATGGTCAGATTACGTGAAAAACCTTTATGACGATAACAGAGACGAACAGTATGATGTTCAGAATAATAATGAAGGGCCAACAATTTTGAAGATGGAGGTTCAGAATGCTCTTAATCATATGAAATCTGGCAAGACTGCCGGTCCAGACATCGTCACAACAGAAATGATTAATGCTTTAGAAGAATATGGAATAGATAAAGTTACCAGTCTGCTTAATACAATATATGATACTGGAAATATACCTCATGAGTTATGTAATTCTGTATTTATTGCAATCCCAAAGAAATCAGAGCCTTGGAATGTGATCAACATCGAACAATTAGTATAATGAGTCTCATCACGAAGATTTTGCTAAGAATTATCATGCAAAGAGTGAGGAGGAAAATACAACCTGAAATAGGAGAAGAACAATGTGGGTTTGTAGAAGGCAAGGGTACAGTAAATGTTGTGTATATACTGAGAACCGTAATCGAACGTTCTATAGAAGTAAACAAAGATCTACACCTTTGCTTTATTGACTACACAAAGACTTTTGATAAAGTGAGACATGTCAACATGAAAAGGATGCTTGAAGATCTACAAATTGATGGGAAAGACCTTAGACTTGTAAAAAACATATATTGGAAACAACAAGCTGCCATAAGAGTTGATAATGAAATAAGCCAATATCAGCCTATTAAGAGAGGTGTGAGACAGGGATGTGTAATGTCTCCAGATCTGTTTTCCCTGTACAGTGAAAGTATTTTCAGAAATATTGAAGATATGGAAGGAATCAACATTGGGGGACGATGCATCAATAACATTAGATATGCAGATGATACAGTATTAATTGCAGACAATGAACAGGACCTGCAAAATTTAGTAGATGCGGTTGTTACACACAGTGAACGACAAGGGTGAGAATTAAATTGTAAAAAGACACAGATTATGGTCGTCTCTAGGAAGAACGAAATACCACAGTGTAATATACAAGTAAATGGGAATATTCTTCAACAAGTGAATAGGTACAATTATCTCGGAACAGTGATAACATCTGATGGGAGATGCCTGGAAGAGATTAGAACAAGAATCGCCATGGCAAAAGTAGCCTTTAGCAAGATGAAAAACATACTGACCAATAAAAAGATGTCAATTGAAACGAGAAAAAGAGTGTTGAGGTGCTACATAGAACCTGTACTTTTATATGGATGTGAAGCTTGGACAATGAGCAGCCAGGCTGAAAAACATCTGATGGCTGTAGAAATGTGGTTTCTGAGGAAAATGCAAAGAATACCATGGACAGCCAGAAAGACCAATGAACAAGTCCTTCAAGAAACAAATGAAGATCGTAAACTGATCAGAGACATTAGACGTAGACAGTCACAATTTGTTGGCCATGATATATGAGAAGAAATGATTTGGAGAACTTGGTGACAACTGGTAAGATCGAGGGAAACAGACCAAGGGGAAGACCTAGAAACAAGTATCTGGATGGCTTGGCCTTGTGGCATGGTCGAGACAGAAACACGGAACTGATCGACGACTCTGGTGATCGAGTGAGATGGCAGAACATGACCGCCCACGCTTACCGGCATGGCACATGATGGATGGATGGAACTTCTAATTAACCTCTATATGAAAATATGTCACGTTGTTGGGTGAAATTATTCCATTGTTACTTAGTACCATTTATATAGTTATGTTTACATCGAACGTTATTCTTAGCTTTTACATAAAGTATCTGACACAATTGTACAGCAACTGATTACTGTGTGTGTGTGTGTATTTTTTTTTTTTTTTTATTTTTTAATTTTTTTTAATCGTAAATATCGTTTTCTCCTTATATTGTATGTGATTTAGAGGTCTACATATGTTTTCTGTATCGAAATAACCCGACAGATTAGATGGACAGAAGTCTAACTATAATGTCTCCTGTCACACTTTTTTTAAATGTGTGATCCTGCAGTAGCACGGAAGGAGAAGGATTATCATTTTGTCTGTGCAAAGGACCGGCAGGCAGACATTCTGACCACTTTTTCTGGCTACTGTTGGTCAACATTCTGCCAGTATAACAATGATAATGAAGTAATTGCAAACCAGCCAATCGAGAGAGATGTGCGACAGGGATATGTAATATCACCCGACGTGTTCCCTCTATATAGTAAATATATTGTGGGGAATTAAAAAGGCGTAGGGAAACAAACCTCGCTTACACTCAGGAAATAAATGACCGTAGACCCCGAGGTAGACCAAGAAGGCGGTGGAGAGATAATATATATATATAGACCTACAAGCACTTGGAATCAACGACTGGCAAGAGAAGGTACACCAGAGGGACGAATGGAGACGAATTGTATCTGCAGCAAAGAACCTCAATGGCTCGTAACGCTGAAGAAGAAGAAGAAGAAGAAGAAGGAGAAGAAGAAGAAGAAGAAGAAGAAGAAGAAGAAGAAGAAGAAGAAGAAGAAGAAGAAGAAGAAGAAGAAGAAGAAGAAGAAGAAGAAGAAGAAGAAGAAGAAGAAGAAGAAGAAAGAAGAAGAAGAAGATGAAGCAGAAGAAGAATAAGAAGCAGAAGAAGCAGAAGAAGAAGAAGAAGAAGAAGAAGAAGAAGAAGAAGAAGAAGAAGAAGAAGAAGAAGAAGAAGAAGAAGAAGAAGAAGAAGAAGAAGAAGAAGAAGAAGAAGAAGAAGAAGAAGAAGAAGAAGAAGAAGAAGAAGAAGAAGAAGAAGAGTAGGAGCAATCGGCATTGTAGAACTTAACATCGACAGTATACAATAAGCATATGATACAGTATTGATTAGAGAAAACTGACTGGGTCTACGGTATTTAGTAGATGCGGATATTCGACAAGTGAACAATCATAATCAGAATTAAAATGTTTTTAAAAAAAACGATTTAGGCATCTGCATGAGGAAAGAAATATTACACAGTGAAGTCCAAGCAAATGAAAACATCTGAAACAAGTTAATCAGTACAACTGTCTTGATGCAGCAGTCTTTGCCCATGATGTCTATGAAGGTTTCCACTCAGGCACTGAAACCGTTGCTGCAGCGATTGATCTTGAGGACGCATACAACAGAGTACCACTGGATTTTTTTATGTTTCAGCTTCTTGAACTAAACGTAAGTCCATTCCTCCTTAGTTGGATCGCTGCAGCCTTCCACCAACGGAAAGTAGTTTTTAGATGTGGCAGTTGGACTTCGGAACCAACAACAATATATCCTGGCCTACCACAGGGATCACCATTATCTCCGGTACTGTTCAACGCCTACACAGTGAGAATCACCAGTGAGCAGATCACTGGACCTGGCAGGACATTGTCGTATGCCGATGATGTTTTAGTGTATCGTCAGGGTAAGGATAGAGAGGAGGTTGCTGTGGAACTACAAACCGAACTCAATCGCATAAGTACTTGGTGTGTGAAGCTGGGGCAATGGTCAACCCAACAAAGGCAACAGTGACTTGGTTCTCGTTGAATAATCATATTGTCAACAATCCAACACCAACTGTAATGCTGTGTTCAGAGACGGTGGAAAGAACGCAGGCAATGAATTACCTGGGGATACTGTTTGATCGAAGCCTTGCTTATAATGTGCACATAGACCAGGTGATAACAAAGGCCAAGCGGGGTTTGGCGGCAGCAAACTGTGAGCAGCGCCATCTATGTCTTCTGTACGAGGGGCTGGTCATGTCTGTTTTGGAGTATGCAATGGCAATCCTGACTCTCAGCCATATGCAGATAGAAAGGATGGAAAGGATACAGAATGAAGCTATGCGCATTATTCTTGGATGTACAAGAGATACAGCATGCAGGGCGATGCGCTACCTTCTTGATTTTCCAACCATTGAAGAGAGAATACAAGTTTGCAGGGCACGCGCCTACCTCAGAATTAACGCAAATACACAACATCCACTGCATAGTGAAATTTGGAAGGTGAAGGGCATCAGGTTAAAAAGAGGACGGTCGTGGATGGGTCAAGCTGAAGATATTCTTCAACAGGTGTGTTCACTTGAGGACTTAGAACCTGGCGAGGAGTGGGTGCAACTGCCAACAGACTTCTGCACATCCTTTTCAGTTTGCATCCAACTAGATAGAAAATGCAGACAAGAAAATCCGGCTGCTGTTGAGGCTGAAGTACAAGCGTTGATTTTCGAGAATTCGCTAGACGGTGACGCGGTCATCTACACAGATGGGTCGGTCGTCCGACATGTGAGAAGCTCATGGGCCTTTACAGCTCGGGCCGGAGGGAGAATTGTGAAGGAGGGCTCTGGTGCTTTCACTGAAACCACAAGTAGCCTGACCATGGAAGTCATGGCAGTAAGTAAAGCAATAACATGGATCGAGACACAGACATTCACTAGGGCTTGTTTCCTTAGCGACTCAATGAAAATGATCAAGAGGATAGAGGATGGGTCGATCCGAAGAGAATGGTGCTGCCTCTGAAGCGGTCTCGGCTGGCAAAGATTAGTTTCATCTTCGTGCCAGGTCATGCGGGAGTACAAGGAAATGAGCGGGCTGACAAGCTCGCAGGTGAGGCTACTGTTGAGGGCGGACGCGCCATGGACCAGGCCTACATTCTGAATGCTCTACGAGAAGTGAGACTTTTGCGAGAACCAAGTGATGACTGTGAATCTACAACAATGGCCAGACTGCGGGAGCAGCAAATTAAAAGAGGGGTGGCCAAACAAGAACACTACGCAGGAAGCCAAAGAAGATTGATAAACCAACACAGAACTGGCGTCGTTAGCCGCTACACGCTGCGGGATTTGCTGAGGAGGGGATCCGAGCACTTATGGACTGAATGGTTCGATGTGCAACGAGGATGATCTGTCGACTAACTAACTAACTAACTAACTGTCTTGATACACTTTTAACATCTGCAAAAAGATATCTTGTAGGGATTGGAATAGAAGTGGACGTGGCAAGTTTAATAGTAAAGAAGAAGAACTTATAGAAGAGAGGAGAATTGGACTGATGGGAATAGCTGACACCAGAATAAAGGGGAGCAAATGCAAAGAGATCAACCACAGTTACACATCTGTCTGCTCTGGAGAGAAATATCAAGAAAGGGCAAGACACGGTGTAAGCTTGGGCAATGAACCACGGCTAGGAAGAAGAATTTTAGAAATTACCACCAGAGAGACGAATGGAGACGGATTGTATTTGCAGGCAAAGAACCTCAATGGCCCGGAAAGCTGAAGAAGAAGAAGAAGATATATATATATATATATATATATATATATATATATATATATATATATATATATATATATATATATATATATATATGTAATCATTCATCATCATTCAATCAATCAATCAATCAATCATTGGCACCTTGCCGTCTATGCAGACGATAGTTTGTGCTTTAAAAGGCATAATAACATTTACCTATGACGGTAGCGAATGTGACTGATAAGGCCAATTTGCGCTGTAAATGTCCGTTCACAGTGGGTGCATGTGAACACGTGGCCATGTTCACCACCATGCACCATCTTACGTCTCAATCGCTCGGTGTGTGACTTATTTGCAATAATTTTCTCCTTTGTCTTTCTTCCATTTCTGATGTTTGCCCTCCATGCAACACGTTCAGCGGCGACGTGCTCCCAATGTGCATTATCAATGCCTGCATTAATCATGTCCCGCTTACACACATCTTTGTATCGTAGTAGAGGCCGACCCTGAGATCTCTTACCCATCTGTAATTCACCAAAAAAGATGTCCTTTGCTATTCTACCATCATCCATCCTCCTAAGATGTCCTATCCATCTAAGTCTACGAAGACTGAGCATGGAATAAACTGTCACACAACCTGATCTTTAAAATACTTCAGTATTTGTGATTTTGTCTTGCCACTTAATACAAACAATTCTTCGCAGACACCGCATATGAAAGTTGTTTAAACGTTTCTCTTGGTATGAGTAAGTTGTCCAGGTTTCACTGCCATAAAGAAGAGTACTAAGGACACATGCTTGATAGACAAGGACTTTGGTTTTTGCAGTAAGCTTCCTGTTCTCCCAGACTCTTTTTCTTAACCTGTTCATTGTTGTTGCTGCCTTACCAATCCGGATGGTGATTTCCTGATCTAGGGATAATTTGCTATTTACCACTGATCCTAGATATGTAAAATGGTCTACCATCACTAGTTCGGCGTCGTCAATAAAGATTGATGGTACCCCATGTGCACCTTGTGACATAATCTGTGTCTTCTTTTTGCTAATTGTTATACCAAATTCAGATCAAGCATTGGAGAATGCAGATAGTAGACATTGCAATTCTTCCTCAGAGTGGGTCGTAACTGCAGCATCATCTGCAAAAAGCAACTCTCTGATCAGTACCCTCCTAATTTTGGTCTTCGCCTTCAATCACATATATAGATGGAAACAAGCTGTGGCAAATCCTTAAACAATATGGAGTGAGGACACATCTAACAAACCTATGTAGAAGTTTATATAACAACAGCGAATGCATAGTGAGAGCAATTGGAGGACACTCAGAAACCTTCACCATATGATCCGGAGTACGACAAGGTTGGGTCCTGTCCCCTCTCTTGTTCATAACCTATATAGACAACGCATGTAAAGAAACCAGCCAAACAGAGACCGCAAGAACACCGCATGAGGAGAACACATAAGAAGAACCATCTGCAAATTACACTATTAGAGAACTCCTGTTTGAGGATGACCAGGCACTAAGAGAAAAATAAGAAGAATTACAAGACTGCATAAATAGTCTAAACGATATGTGTAGGGAACTTTACATGAAAATTAGCACAAGTAAAACAGAGGTAATGACTATAACAAAAGAAGAACAACCAACAACAATTCACCTAATCCAACATCCCCTGAAACAAGTAAAGAGTTTTATGTACCTAGGAAGTATAATATCATCAACTAGCAAATCAGAAGACGAGATAGAAAATATATGTTATAAGGCAAACCAACTCATTGGACAAATGACACCAATACTGAAGAACAAACATGTATAAATAGTTACTAAGAAAACACTTTACAACGCAATCTTCGTACCAACACTATGCTACCAATGCCAAACCTTGGCAATGTCAGAAAAAGAGAAAAGAAAAATCACAACAACAGAAATAAGTTTCCAGAGAAGATTACTCAATGTATCAAGAAAAGATAACATGAGCAATTATGAAATCAGGACTAAAGTGGGGGTTATAGCAGCGCTAAATTATATTAGAAAGCAGCAAGTCAAATGGTTTGGCCCTGCAAGTAGATTACCAACTAAACGTATACCACATAACAAGCAATGATGCAACCGGATGGAAGCAGAGGAAGAGGCCGACTGCGTCAACAATGAACGGAGTCCATGGGAATATCGATACATGAAGCTCGTAAATTAAGAATAATAAATAGACAAGCTCAGAATTATCTCAAGACATAGGGATGTCTCAGGGAAATGCCAAGAGTATATTAGACGGACTTCATTATACTGTGTCATGATGATGGTCGTGGGCGGTTATAGTTCGCCATCTCACACGATCACCAGTCGTGGATCAGGTCCACGTTTTTGTCCCGACGATGCCATGTGGTCGAGAAATCCGTGTATTTAACCTTTTTCATTCCGCTGAGATTTTCACATCACATGTTCTCATTAGCTGTAACTACAATTGTGTTCATCTGTATTTCTCCACACTCACACGCACACGCACACGCTCGCACACAAACTCACACATACTTGTTTGTCTTCTGCTTTCTTACAATTTAATCTTGTATGTAATTCGAACCCCGTATGCATTTGTGACTGGATACTTAATTTGGGGTCGGTTTTCTAACGCATCTGCGAAAGTATATCATAATTTAGGGATTGTATGCCAAAGCATTTATGAAGGGAGAATATAGTGGAGGTTGATATTCGAACACACTTATGTAGGGAGATCATAATTTGAAATGATATTTCAACACATTTACATTTACACGTATTTATGAATAGAAACCATACTTTTTGGATGATATTCCCTCTTTTTTCATTATTGGATACTATAACTTGGGGATGCTGCTCTCTCCATTTGTGACTGGGGACCCGAATATGGGGATGCTAATACCAAGCAAGTGTGACGCGAGACCATAATTTCAGGATGATATTTCAACACATTTGTGAGGGTTACTATAGGTTGGGAAAGATATTCCGAGGAATTTATAGCGTGAGACTGATAGTTCTAGGTTTCTGAGACGGGAGCAACTAATTTGGGGCGATATTACTCCGTATTTGTGAAAGGAGGCCATAATATACTAATGATAGTTCATGCCACTGTGACTGAAGACCATAATTTGGGGATGACATTTCCTGTATTTTTGACGACAGACCATTATTTGGGATGATACTTCCTGTACTTGTGACGACATTTGGGATAATATTTCCTGTACTGGTGAAGACAGACCACCATTTGGTATGATATTTCCTTCACATGTGACGACAGACCACCATTTGGGATGATATTCCCTGCATTTGTGGGGAAGGTATTTCCAGAATTTGTGACAGGAGACCATAATCAGAGGTAATGGTATTTCCAGCAATTGTGAAGGAAGAAAATAATTTGAGGATGGTATTTAGTGAATTTGTAAAGGGAGATCATAATTTGGAGATATTTCCTGAATTTGCGTGGAGAGACAATAATCTGAGGTCTATACGCCAACGCGATTAACCAGGGAAACCATTATTTTGTTGGCAATATTTTTCAGCATGTCTGACTCCAGGCCAGTATTTAGGGACGATAATTCTATACTGTTCGTAATGGAATCCTGTAAATAGGGACGATTTGGTTAGTTTTTCTGACTGAAATACCGTATTTAAGAGCGATATTTCTAAGCATTTCTTACTGGAATCCTATGTTACGGGGCAATATTTATAATAGTTTTTTTTTTTTTTATGCATTTAGAGGCGATTTTTTTCTTAGCTTTTCTGATTTGAATGTTGTATTTAGGAGCGATTTTTCTCGCGCTCATATCCTGTTGACCACGACTAAGTATAGTCAATCTATAAACAAGTAAAGTAACAATATGTTTCTGATAGCACTAAGAAGAAGTTCACCTTTGAACTTTAACAATACATATCTAATGTGGGTAAGCTTCTTCTAGTCAATAAACAAACTATGACAAAATAATAACAAATCGAACTGAGAGTAAAGGAAACACGCCGTATAGTATATAGAAGAAAATAAGTCAAACAAGCAAGTGCAATTTAAACGTTAAATGTATTAATTGTTAGGGATAAAGAGGGTAAGATTATTGTCTCGTTGCTAGTTCAGACTTCTCCGAGTTTTACTTTGGCTGTCTCTGGTTCTGTTTACCAGGTGGAGGGCTTCTGTGAGATGAAACCTTGCATCTGTACTACCTTTCAACTGTGATTGTTTCGACTTTCGCTAAATGGCTGAAGTGGATCACTCATTGCGTATAGTGGGTCGCTCAGTGAGTGTAGAGGGTCGTTCTGTGTATTAATGGATCGCTACTTGGGTGTAATAGCTCGCTCGGTGGCTGGGATGGATAGCCCAGAGTAGTAGTTATTGGCCCGCTAAATGGCTGTAGTGATTCGTTCAGTGGATGTAGTGTGTCGTTTTGTGGTCAAAGCGGGTCGATATGTGGGTGTAGTGAGTCGATAAGCAGTTGTATTTAGTTGCAGTAGAGTAAGTCGTTTAGTGTCTAACATAAAAAGTTCAGTTGGTGTGGTATATTGCTTAGTGTGTGTATTGGAACTCTTAGTGGCTAACATAGGTCGCTCAGTGAGTGTGGTGTATCGCTTAGTGTGTGTAGTTAGTCGCCTTGTTGCTAAAATAGGTCGATCAGTGGGTGTAGTATATCGCTTAGTGTGTGTTGTGGGTCGCCTATTGGCAAAAATATGTCGCTCAGTGGGTGGAGTGAATCGCTAAGTGAGTTTAGTGGCCCGCCAGTCGATTGTAGTAGGTCGCTAGGTGGCTGCAAGAGATCGTCCAGTAGCTGAAGACATCTACGATGATACAGAGCACCCATCGTGGTAAGGCATATCGGGATGATAAGTAACGTCCTCATACTGGAAAAGATGGTTCCGCGGTTCGTAGTTTGTTACTTCCGTGACCACTCTGTTGTCAGCGTATCTTGGTGTCACATTAATCTAGCGGAGACATAAAATAACATCATGTTACAAGGGAGAAGTAACTTCACGGTAGCACTGCGTTTTCTTTGAGTTAAATATCACAGTAACGATTAAGAGAGTTAAATTCACAGTTTCACTCTTAGGTAGAAATGGTAAATGCAAAAGTAATATTTTCAAACAGTAAATACACGGTGACACTTTCAAATAGTGGTTGAGTTGAGTAGGGATGTTAAATGTCGAAGTAACATTTTATAAAGTGACTTTACATGGCACTCAATCAATGAACCAATCAATCAATCAATCAATCAATCAACTATGTGCCATGCCGGAAAGCGTGGGCGGTCATGACTCGCCATTTCACTCGATCACCAAAGTCGTAGATCAGCTCAGTGTTCCTGTCTCGACCATGCCATGTGGCCAAGCCATCCAGGTATGTTCCTCTCGGTCTTCCTCTTGGTCTGTTCGCTTCAATCTTGCCAGTTGTCACTAAGTTCTCCAATCCATTTCTTCTCATAACATGTCCAAACAATTTTGACTGTCCACATCTAATTTTTCTAATCAATTTAAGATTTTCATTTGTCTCCTGTAGTACTTGGTCATTGGTTTTTCTGTCTGCCCATGGTATTCTTTGCATTTTCCTCAGAAACCACATTTCTGCAGCCATCAGATGTTTTTTTCAGCTTGACTGCTCATTGTCAAAGTTTCACATCCATACAAAGGAACAGGCTCTACGTATCCCCTCAACAGTCTTTTTTCTCGTTTCAATTGACATCTTTTTATAGGTCAGAATGTTTTTCTTCTTGCTAAAGGCTACTTTTGCCATGACGATTCTTGTTCTAATCTCTTCAAGGCATCTCCCATCAGATGTTATGACCGATCCGAGATAATTGTACCGATTAACTTGTTGGTTGCACATGGCACTCCTGTGAAATAAAGTAAGTAAATAAAAAGTGCCATACGCCCTTCTGAGCCACGACGGGTATATGATACCAGCAACCATGTTATTGACAAATCGGCAGTTAATGTGTATTAAACCGACCCCTTTTACATTCCAAAATGTTCCCTGATACACATGTAAGACTGAATCGACCTGGGCATTGAGGCCAATTTTACAAAAAAACCCACCTCCACAGAATTTGATAAGGTAACCACCCGGGCGACGAGCAAGCGAGCACCCTATGGTAAGTGTGTTACCGCCTGAGGATTCTAGCATATACGTATTTCACAGTAACAATGAAAACAAACAAAAGTAAATTCATGCTACTGAATAAAACCGGATTTTTTTTGTTTTAAATTCGCATATCCTTTACAGGACATCGCTGTCAACAGCAGCATCTTTCAGCTGTCTGTTGATTTCTTGGCAAGATTACGCTTAGTAGTTTGCCATTGCTTTCTGAGCGGCCGGCTCAGTTATCCCGCAAGTCATCAGCGGGGGTAGAACCGCTTCCAGTTCTCGCCCGCTACAAGAATCTGTGTGTTAAACGGGATTACGGAGAAAGTGGTGTAACCCCTCGGCAAGAGAGAAAACCGGATTATAACGACAAAACTAGCTATCACCAATCATGGCAATGATGGAAGTGCGACTAAACGGCTGTAAGGTCTGAACTTCGTCGCGTCACGGCTACACACAGAACAAGGTGACAAATTAATTAACCACATTTGAAATGCCTCTTCAACTTATACACATAAATAATTTCTATACAAGTCTAACTGCCTGGACTTGGCTGGAACATCAACTGAGGAATCATCAACAATTGCTGGTATGCTGACAATACAGTGTTACTAGCAGAAAGCGAGCAAAAGTTACTCATATTAGTGGAACAAGAAACCAGGCAAAATGCATAATGTGGCTTTTATATTAAATAAAATGTTGTGCATATCCTTTACATGACATCGCTGTCAACATCAGCATGTATCAGCTGATTCTTGATTTCATGGCAAGAATGCGCTCAGTAGTTTGCCATTGCTTTCTGAGCGACCGCCTCTATACTCTCATAAGTAACTGGCTCGACTAGAACCGTTTCCAATTCTCGTGCGCTCACGTCAACCACGTGAGTATTCGGGGTTATGGAGAAAGCTGCTAACTCCTCAGCCAGGAAGACGTCCGGCTTTGATATTAGGATAATAATTAACAGTGGCAAGGAAAGGACATCAATAAACATTACAGTAAAATGGGAGATACTAAAACAAATAACAAGTTCCACCTCTCTTGGACATGAAATAACAGATGATGGCAGACGTGAAACAGAAATCAAAAAGAGAATAGGAAAGGTCAAACATGCGTTAAACAACATGAAATCAGTATTAACATCTAGAGAGGTTAACAACGCATTACAATGAAAATTGTCAAATGTTATGTATATTCAATACGACAGTGTGACGTTGAGCCGGAACAATGAACAAACAATTAGAAAGTCTAATTGAGTCCCTGGAGATTTTGATATATAGAAGAATGTGTCGTATTTAAGGGAAACAAAAACAATAAAATACAGAGATTCTAGAAGAACTGAGAATGAAAAGAGAGTTGATGAAAGAAATAAAAACAGAATCGTGTTAAGTTGTTCGGCCACGTTAAATGACTTAACATTCTTATGAAAATCATACTGGAGATAAGTTGAAGGCAAGCGAGCAAGAGGTAGACAACGATACAGGCGGGAAGATTACATCAAGAGGCGGAAAACCTGCCATCTGCTAGAATGTACGGTCAAGACGAGAGACAGACATTGTTGGAGATCCATTCCAGCCATCCTTCATTGTGGAGACGGCACCTGATTAATTGATTGATGGAAGGTCACACAAATCATGCCTAAAATTCCTAGAGAAAAGACAACGATAATACAAATAAACTAAGCAAATGATATTCATATCCTCTTTAATAAAACCTCAATTCAAGGAGATGTCTCTAAAAAAACTGTTTAAATTGATATGTTGTCAAAGTTAGTGAAACAAATAGCGATAATAAAATAATAATATAAAACGCACTATGGGCTTTCATAGAATTTGGGAATTTATGGACATTAAATCTAGTACCATACTTTGAATATTTATCTGCAATTAAAAATCAATACTACTGTATGGTTAAGAGACAGGGACACGACTAAAACAAGTATTATAAACTACAAACATGCATTAACTAGTGACTGCTTAGAATGAGGTCTAACATGGTCAGACAGAATCACTGTCACCGAGGACAACGAAGGTGCAGGAAGTGATGCGCTGACTGGTGTCCCATAGTCGCAAGGAACTACGAAGAGATTTTCTCTAACCTCGTCTCAGAAGACTAACTTTTGCTGCTGCGGAGATCGCAGACCCATTGCTGTGGTGTGAACTACGGAAGATAATGCAATTGTTGGAGATGGGCTTTGCCAATGGAGAAAAGAACGGACAGTTGCACCAAAATTTCAAAATTATTTGGAAAAAGATTGTGGTGCTTACTGAAAGAGGAAGACTAATCTGAAGATGCATTCATAATTTTTCACATGTAGCAAGACATTATTGTGCATTGACTTTGGCTCCGTATTGTATTATATAGTATTTGCTTGATAGTGGCTGTAAATAGTTTGTTCTTCTCCGTATACATTTATCAAATAGCAGTATGGAAATGTATCACAGAATTCCGTGATATACATAACAACTAGGCTGACTGAGTATCTCCTGCAGTATAATCAATACACGAGAAGCATCGTCGGAGCTACGGAGTTAAGTTGAGTTGAGTTGAGTCAAGAACCGACATCACTGCACTCGCAGCATTCCCATAAGCGCTCAATTATCATCTTCAACAGCCAGCGGAGACTTCATATACTAATGGTTCCCGTTGCAATCTGATTATATGTCCATCTTGCTTTACCTCTGAATGATGACTGTCTACCTAATGATCTGGCCATATCCTTTGCTGCCCGCATTCACCCTAGACCATGATAGTCTATATGCTCTTCTGCATTATTCACGCGCTCCCAGAAAACCTTCATCACGTCTACCTTTTCGTGCATCAAATCACCCCATATTTAATAATGCCGCACCAGTCAATCTGTCCGCCTTTTCATTTCCAACCACGCATAAAGTCCTTCTGTCCTGGAGAAAAGATCCAGCGAATGCTCACAACCCGCTACCTCTGAATTGATGCACACCATTCAGCATACCAGTTCTCACCTGTATCATCATGCTTTGTGAATCAGTTACAGTCACAACATGCATATACACTTTCCCAGCAATTGGAAAGCTGAATTATCGCCTCCACCTCCATTCTCAGACTTGAGGTATTGGTGTCATATGTCAAGCTCTGTTTTACGAAACATACGCGTTCTGTGCTCGATGTCATCTTAAACAAACAGCGAAGAGAGAGTGAAGAGAAGACGGCGTGGCAATGGAGAGAGAAGGGGGCAGAGACATAGATCTAGGTTCAAGAGGGTAAGATGCAAAACTGAGAACATGTCTGACAACCATGTAATGAAATGACGTAATTCCAGGCAGAGAATGCCGATACTGAAGAGGTTGATTTATGGCTTTGACATCATCCTGTTTCAGGAATTGAAAATGATAACAATAAGTGTACCGGTTATGCTGGCTATGATAATCAGTTTGGTCAGGGAAGACTCGGGCAGGTTGTGTTAGTGAGGCAGGGAGTAAGGCACACGGTGTTGTACATGAGCAAGAGAAATCTACAGGGACGAGTTGTTCAGAGGCAACAAAAGGAGTTAGCGACCATATTTGAAATATAATAGATGTATATGCTGATGTGGATTGTGCTGGATTCTGTTGACACTTAGGAGCACAGGTATTAACTGGAGCAGCTGGAGAATTTTCCAATGTTCCAAAGGTCAGGTATTTTATCAGTGGGGATTTTAACGCCCGTAGCAAAGAATGGGATTATACAGGGAATCATCGACGGGGGTGTGTCCTTGACGATGCCATGATTGAGTCTGAGGTAGTTTGCGTTAATAATGTGAGGCCAGATAGAATGGCAATGAGACCTGGGGACGCAGAGACTGCTATTATTCTCGACTAGTCACATTGTCGACGGTATAGAATACGAAATGGATCGTTTTGAGTGATCATGGGAATAACCTCCTGCCCTGCTCTGTTCTGATTCCCAAATGTACCAAGATCATGAATGTCAATTAAAGCACATAGTCTTTAAATACAAACGAAGACCTCAATAGCAGGCAATGGCGGACTGAAAGAAAGGGAGAGTCTTTCCTGGCAGTGGAATAGTTTCCATGCAAATGTGAAGAACGCAGTCTGATATAAATCACATACCTGGAACCCGGACATAGTAAACCTGCCATTTGTGTGGAAGAGAATCGTGAGGTTGCTATTTTTTGGAAGGATGTTTGTGAACTCATATGGTCTATACGTCCAGTGGCCGCACAATTTCACCCCGTCCACACAGAGATAATCGTATGTACAGTTATCTGATCTCTCCACGGAAAATGCACTGGAACAGATCAGATAAAGTCAGCAAATAGTGGTGTTCAATTGGTGACATGAATCTTGGTCATATCTAGTTCTTCTTCTTCTTCTTCTTCTTCTTCTTCTTCTTCTTCTTCTTCTTCTTCTTCTTCTTCTTCTTCTTCTTTGTCTTCGTCTTCGTCTTCGTCTTCGTCTTCTTCTTCTTCTTCTTCTTCTTCTTCTTCTTCTTCTTCGTCTTCGTCTTCGTCTTCGTCTTCTTCTTCTTCTTCTTCTTCTTCTTCGTCTTCGTCTTCGTCTTCGTCTTCGTCTTCGTCTTCGTCTTCGTCTTCGTCTTCTTCTTCTTCTTCTTCTTCTCCTTCTCCTTCTCCTCCTCCTCCTCCTCCTCCTCCTCCTCCTCCTCCTCCTTCTCCTTCTCCTTCTCCTTCTTCTTCTTCTTCTTCTTCTTCTTCTTCTTCTTCTTCTTCTTCTTCTTCTTCTTCTTCTTCTTCTTCTTCTTCTTCTTCTTCTTCTTCTTCTTCTTCTTCTTCTTCTTCTTCTTCTTCTTCTTCTTCTTCTTCTTCTTCTTCTTCTTCTTCTTCTTCTTCTTCTTCTTCTTCTTCTTCTTCTTCTTCTTCTTCTTCTTCTTGAAGTTCATGCCGTGTGGCGTTGTTGATAATGTCTGCACTCAGTTTTTTGTCTGTTGTGTTGAGAATCACTTCTGATAACGATGCTACTCCAATCCATGTCGTCAAACTGCCCATCATTTCTTCTCTCTTAGTCTCCTCTTGGCGCTCCTCCATTCCAACATTCCCGTTATGACGCAGTACTCTATCTGTCCTCTTTTCATGACATGTGAACTGGTGTCATCTGATGCAAGTAACAAATCCTCTCTGTGAGTTAACATCTTCCAAGATGTCTTCATTGGTCTTTCTATCCGCCAACAGTGTTCCTACAATTCATCCAGAAAACTCTATCTAAACAGTTTCCACATAATTCTTCACTTGTCTGCTTTTTGTTAATGATTCGCTTCTCTACCACAATACCATGTCACATGTTTTGGCTCAGTATAGCGCAGTTGAGAAAGATACATACATATATGTCAGAGTGTTTGGGGAATAAGGACAGGACATAGAGAGGACAAGGGACAGAATAGAGTCAAGGACTGCAGAGACAGCGACAGGACATGGATAAGGGCACAGAGATGTCATAAGACAGGACATCTGCAGGACGGTAGAGAGATTAGAGACAGAACATCGGTGGGGACACAGAGATGCCATAGACAGGACACCGACAGGGCAAGACCTAGTGATATAAGGGGACATAAATTCACGGGACGCTGTCCTGAACTGAGCAGACGGCACTACACCGAACGACCCAACACAACACGGGCGGACTAACGCACTACATGACGGTTGAGACAGCCCTAGTTGTCACGAGGGACACGTGGTCCAGTACAACGAGACGAACTGACCAGTTTGAAAACGTCAGACACGACTCAGTTTTAGAGGGAGGATCGTTGTTTGTTCTGGAGCGAGTGTATAGCTTTTGCGGGAGTGCTAGTTGAAGATAGCGAGTAATTGTGTGTAGGGCTTGTGTAAATGGCTGAGAGCTATAAGTGTTTGTCTCATCTCATTTCATCATGTTCCTCTTGTACCTTGCGGTTTCGAGGTGAAGTATAAACTTCATGAGAGTGCCCGATTATGGGCTTCATATATCGATATTCCCATGGACTCTGCTATTCCCTCCGTCCAACGTTTACGTGGTCGGCCTCTTCCTCTGTTTCCATCTGGTCTGTACATCATTGCTTGTTGTGGTATGCTGTTGGCTGGTAACCTACTTGCATGGCCAAACCATTTGTCTTGCTGCTTTCTAATAAAATCTAGTGCTGCTTTAACCCCCACTTTAGTCCTGATTTCTTCATTTCTGATCTTATCTCTTCTTGATACGTTGAGTATTCTTCTCAGGAACCTCATTTCTGTTGTGATTTTTCTTTTCTCTTTTTCTGTCATTGTCCAGGTTTGACATTGGTAGCATAGAGTTGGTAGGAAGATTGTGTTGTAAAGTGCTTTCTTAGTAGTTATTAATACATGTTTGTTCTTTAGTATTGGTGCCATTTGTCCAATGAGTTGATTTGCCTTATTGCATCTATTTTCGATCTCGTCTTCTGATCTGCCATTTGATGATATTATACTTCCTAGGTACTTGAAACTCTTCACTTGTTTCAAGGGATGTTCGTTTAGGTGAATTGTTGTTGTTTGTTCTTCTTTAGTTATAGTCATTTCGTCTGTTTTGCTTGTGCTAATTTTCATGTTATGTTCCCTACACATTTCGTTTAGACTATTCATGTGGTCTTGTAATTCAGCTTCTGATTTTGCTATTAGTGCTTGGTCATCCGCAAACAGGAGTTCTCTAATGGTTAGATTTGCAGATGGTTCTTCTTCTATGTTCTCGTCATGCGGTATTCTTACTGTCTCTGCTTGGCTGGTTTCTTTACATATGTTGTCTATATATGTTATGAACAAGAGAGGGGACAGGACACAACCTTGTCGTACTCCAGATCTTATGGTGAAGGGTCCTGAGTGTCCTCCAGTTTCTCTCACTATGCATGTTGTTGTATAAACTTCTACGTAGGTTTGTTAGACTCCATATTGTTTAAGGATTTCCCATAGCTTGTTTCTATCTACTCTATCGAATGCCTTTTACTTCTTAGTTTTTCTACGAGCAGTATGAAGATCCCCTGCCGGCTTACTAGGCCAGTCGCAGGTTTAGAACACAAATCTGACCACGGGGAGTCCATCCCCTATGGCGAGCCATAGCCCCGTTAGCCCATGACCTCGCGGTCATGGTTGCCCGGTATGCACCACTTGGAGGTGGGGGTTGACTTGTGTAGTCTGCGGGTCATCGGCAGGCTACTAATTTTCACTTTTCAACCCCTCCTGGGAGAGGCTAGCCTATCCTAACCCTGCTGGCCGCAGGGCCAGGCGCATTCCACACCGTGCAGACACTCTTTAAGTGTTTGTAAGGCGGCATATTGTATATAATGATTGCACCGCCTTGTGTGTAAATTATGACAATGACCAGGTTCTCCAGAATTAAAATGTGTATACCATACGTACGACTGATGTTTTCGTGAGTGCGTATGCAGGATTTGAATACCTGTGTGCATGTAAGATGCTGACAATATACATTTCTTAATCTTGCGAAATTATGCCTATAAGTGCGCTGTCCTACATGTAAATTCCTTAATACATTTTAATATATCGTTCATTGGCACTTGCTATCTTCACAGCATAATAACTACAACTCATGGCGGTGGCGAATGCGACTGATCACACCAATCTGCGCTCTGTGTTTGACCTATCTGCAATAATGTTCTCCTTTGTCCTTATTCTATTTCTGATATTTGCCCCGTTAAGCGACGTCTTGGTCCCAATGTGCATTATTGTCAGCGTCCTGGGAGTATGAAAGAGGACATATGACAAGGACAGGACATAAGTATGCCATGGATAGAATATAGACGGGACTAGAGTATCCATCTACAGACAGGACATAGGGATGTAGACAGGACAATGTCCGTGAGTGACAGTACAACATTGAACTGAACGACCTGAGACTCTAGACGGGGTAAGGACAGGACGACATCCAGAATACCAAGACATCCGACATAGCATGACTATTACGGACCACACGCAATCAAGGACCACGTAACCACAAGACTGAGGGTTAGAGAGGCCAGACTGGACAGGACCGTATAGAGGAAAGATGCGTGTGAATTGCGAGAGAGTGTACTGAGTATTCGACATGAGAGTTTGCTATTGCTAAAAGAATGACGCAGTGATTTTGCCGATGCGCTGTGTGTGAGATTGAACTGCGTTATGAAAGCACGAATGCCGTTTGTGGCTGAGTATTCTGTCGTAATTGTATTTGCATTGTATATTGATGCAATGGATTCATGTGCATCACGCGACTGTGTGCTTTAAATAAATAGTATTAGTTTACATGCATTTTGTCTTGACACCTTTGTGTACGCATGTATCTACTGTCTCTGTCGCATCCACGACAACGAGGAATAATTGAGACGTTGACAATTATCAATGCCTGTATCTATCATGTCCCGCTTACACATATCTTTGTTTCGGAGTGGAGGCCGACCCCGAGATCTTTTACCCATCTCTTATTCACCAAGCACGATCTTTTGATAGTCTACCATCATCCATCCTCCTAACGTGTCCTATCTATCTAAATCTACGAGGAGTGAACATGGGACACACCGTCACACAACCTGATCTTTCCAATACTTCGATATTTGTGATTTTGTCTTGCCACTTTTTAACACGTATTCTTCACATACACCGTATGTGAAAGTTGTTTAAATGTTTTTATTGGTCTGAGTAAGCTGACCAGGCTTCACTGTGATAAAAAGAAGTATTAAGGACACGGCTTTGATAGACAAGGCTGTTCGTTTTGACAATAAGTTTCCTGTTTTCCCGGACTCTTTTTGTTAACCTGTTCGTTGTTGTTGCTGCCTTACCAATCGAGATTTCCTGATCCATGGATAATTTGCTATTTACCTTTGATCACGAATATGTAAAGCGGTCTACCATCTCTAGTTCGGTGTGTTCGGTGTCGTCAATAAAGGTTGATGGTACACCATGTGCACCTTGTGACATAATCTGTGTCTCCTTATTTGCTAATTGTTAAACCAATTCAGAAAAGCATTGGAGAATGCAGATATTAGACGTTGTAATTCTACCCCAGAGTGGGTCGTAACTGCAGCACCATCTGCAAACAGCAACTCTCTGATCAGTACCCGTCTAATGTTGGTCTTGGTCTTTAATCTCTGAGTATTGTAGAGGCCGCCATCTAAGCGTGAGTGAAGGTATACACCACCGCCCTTATCACGAAAGGCATATTACAGTATAAGTGAAAAGAATATTCCAAAGAGGGTAGGAGCAAGTACACAACCTTACTTAACTCTACTCTTGGTTTCAATTTCTTCTAAAGTTTTACCATCAAACTTGATTATACCCTTCATGCCTGTGTGGAACGATTCTTCAATAGACAAAAGAGTTGGTTGGCAGCTAATCTTCTTTGGTGCCTTGAACAGACCTTCACTACTAAAAAATTTAAATGCCTTTATGAGGTCGATGAAGTGGTTATTTTGTTCACATTTTTCTTATTTTCATCTGTCACAATGTGAATATCCTATTAGTTGTAGGCCGGTTCCGTCGAAAGCCACACTGTAATTCGGGGTAGACTTGATCTCACAAGACTTGAAGTCTGCGTGGGACAATTCTGGCAAATACTTCCGAAACAATATATAGAAGTCAGATACCTATGTAGTTGCTACAGTCACTCCGATCCCCCCTATTCTTGTACAGTGTTACGATGCTTGAATCTTTTACATCCTGTGGGACTTGTCATTCATGCCAGCGTAGCACTTTTAACTGGCGGATGATTAGAGTGAGTGTGTCTTGCCCACTCCTGATAACCTCTATTGGAATCCCGTCCTTAAGTGGAACCTTGTCAGATGAAAGTTAATTAATAGCACATTGAAATTATGTTATTGTGGGAAACGTGTCCAGGTGGTCAAGAGGTGGCAGTGCTTCTATGACGTAGCTGGCATCATCCGCTAGTTTGGTCTCGCTTGAGTAAAGCTTCAAACATTGCGCTGCTGTTTCTTATCAGTGATGATTGCACATCTTACATCTACTGTTATTTTAAAACAACAGTTAGTTGCATACCCTTTACAGAACTTAGCAGTCAACGGCAGATTTGTTTGCTTGTTCGTGATTCCTGGACAGGTTTACGTTCAATTGTTTTTCATTGCTTTAAGAACTACCAGTGCTTATACTATTTCATAAAAAATTAACGGTAGGCGGTCTGCTGCCAAATCGCCTACATTTGTGTTTCTAACGCATTATGCAGAATTACGAATTGTGTCTATAACGCCTTCGCCACGGAGCGACATACTGTAATACGTTGACATGTGTCAAGTCACATAAAGGACTCCTGTCTTCTCTTAGAACGAACGAACATAACAAGCTTTATTTTGATAATATGTACTTTTCTCGTACACTGAGTGTTGACGGCTTACCTGTAACTGAAATCTAAGACCAAAGCTTCACTTTCAGACTGCAGGATAAGAGAACAGTGGAGGTCATTGGCATAATCACGTTTTGGCCAGAAAGGACTCTGGATAATAAATTTCTCTCCAGGCGTCGTGAGTAGCACGATTCTAGAGGTTTCTGGATGGCAGAGTTCGTGGGTTCCCTTCAACTGCAGAAAAACGTACCAAAACTTCTTTGGTGGCGCATGTTATGGACCGCGGAGGCTACAACGAGTACCTGAATACCTCAAGGGGGACACAATCTACAATGAGAAGTAACTGCGGCCGGCGTGAGATTAACCACATGACCCACAAAATGCCGATATATATATATATATATATATATATATATATATATATATATATATATATATATATATATATATATATATATATACACACACACACACACACGCACAGCTCATAACAGAAAGTTTACCAACTTGATAAAATTCAGCACTTCCTGGACGAAAGCACACGAAAAATATTCTATACATGCTATATCCAATCACATCTCGATTACTGTTCCACAGTTTGGGATGGTTGCCCTAAATCTAATTTAAAACGACTATGTTCTCTACAAAACCGCGCTATTCGTCTGGTATCTGGCATAAAGCACGTTGAAAGTAATAATTTGTACAGTCATCTTAGACTTCTACCACTTCAAAAGCGCTTCCTTTTCAACAAAGCCAAATTAGTGAATAAAATTATATCTCAAAATACCCCAGAGTATCTTCTGCCGCTGATTCAATCTAATGCAATGAACAGCAAGCGACTAAATTTGTTACATGTCTCAAAGCCTAGATTGGACCTATACAAAACATGTTTCGCCTATCCTGGTGCTCACTTATGGAATGAGCTGCCTCCAGATCTGAAAACTCCAATGAGTCCCTACGCATTTAACCGAAAACTCTTTCAATACTTAATCCATATCGACTATATGCCACCATAATTCATTTACTGGTATAATTGTTCATTATAATTGTTTAACTATAATTGTTCACTATATATGTGTGTGCGTGTGAGAGCGAGAGAGAGAGAGAGAGAGAGAGAGAGAGAGAGAGAGAGAGAGAGAGAGAGAGAAGTGGGTGTCAGAGAGAGGGAGAAAGTTAATGTGTGTGCGCGCACGTGCATGCGTGTGTGTGGAGAGCGTGATTGAGTGAGAAATGGTGGGGGAATGTGTCAGTGCATGCATTCGTACGTGTATGTGTGAGAGTGAGTGGGGGAGTGTGTGCGTGCGTGCATGCGTTCATGCGTACGTGTATGTGTGAGAGAGTGTGATTGAGAGAGTGAGTGTGTGTGTGTGAAGGATTGTGTGTGAGAGAGTGAGACAGTGGGAGAGTTGATGTGTTAGTGTGTGTGTGTGTGAGCGCGCGCATGCGTGTGAGTGTGTGTATATGAAAGAATACAGAGAGAGAGAGAGAGAGAGGGAGAGAGAGAGAGAGAGAGAGAGAGAGAGATGAGCAGATGCATGTCATGTAACACGAATGTTATGTAACACGTGAATACATATGTTTGTGTATTCCCATCTGTCATATTATCAGTTAAATACCACTTGATTTTATCATGCATAATATAAACTCATGTTCATTACTGTAGTTTGAGTGAGAGAGTCAGTGAGTGTGAATGAGAGACATAATGAGTGAGCGGGAGAGTGAATGAGTGAGCATGAGAGTGAATGAGTGAGCATGAGAGTGAATGAGTGAGCGCGAGAGTGAATGAGTGAGAGTGAGAGTGAATGAGTGAGCGCGAGAGTGAATGAATGAGCGTGAGAGTGAATTAGTGAGCGTGAGCATGAGAGTGAATGAGTGTGCGCGAGAGTGAATGAGTGAGCGAGAGAGTGAATGAGTGAGCGTGAGAGAGAGAGAGTGTGTGTGTGGTGTGTGTGTGTGTGTGTGTGTGTGGGGGGGGGGGGGAGCATCACTATTTTTACATCACATACTTTTTATGTACACATTTTTCTCCATGTTTAACATTTTTATGAGACTGCTCATGACAAGTGTCAGTGTATGTGTGTGAGTAAAGTGTGGGAGGTTGTTCATACTAGTTTCACTGCTAACTTAAGACATTTTGTATGTTGCTAGATGTGAGGAGGTGTGAGTGTGTGTGGAGGAAGTGTGTGAGTGTGGGGATATGTGTGGGTGGGGATATGCGTTTGGATGGGTTAGGACGTGTGGTTTTGGTGGGTAGTGATATTTATGGGTGTTGGTGTGATGTGTGGACGGATGTGTGGGGGTGAAAGTAGGGGTGTGGGAATGGGTGTGGGGGATGTGTATATGGGTGGAGGATATGTGTATGGGATGGATGCGGGGGATGTGTGTTTATGTGGATGGAGATGTGTGGATGGTTTGAGGAAGTATGTGTGGGTGGCGGGGTTGTGTGGGTAGGGGATTGTGTTGGGTGGATTGGGGATGCAAGGGCGGGTGGGGAGAAGTGTATGGTGTGTAGGTGTGAGATATGTGTGCGGTGTGTTGCTGCGGGATGTGTGCATGATGTGTGGGTGGAGGGTATGTTTGTGGTGGTATGGGTGAGGATATGTGTGTTGGTGGAGGATAGTGGGTGGTGTGGGGGATGTGTGTGATAGGTGCGGGGAATGTGTGTATGGGTGGGATATATGTGGGGGTGAGTAGGGGATGTGTGGTGGTTGGGGGAAGTATGTGGGGGTGTGTGGGTGGGAAATGTGTGAGTGGATGGGGAATGAGTGGGTGAGGGTGTGTGAGTGGCTTAGGGTTGTGTAGGTCGGAGAGGGAGTTGTATGTGTCGGGATGGGATGTGTGAGTGGGTGGAGGATGTGTGTGGCTAGGGGTATTGTGATCGTGAGATGTTTGGTTGGGGGTGGGTGGGTGGGGGTGTGGGTGCGTAGTGGAGGATGTATGCGTGAGTGAGTGTGTGTTGGTGGATGGGTAGGGAATGCGTGTGTGGGTAGGGAGAGGTGTGTGGTGTGTTGGTTGGGGATATTGTGTGGGTGAGGTATGTGTGTGTTTTGTGGTGTGTGAGTAGGGGTATGTGGGGTGGATGGGTAAGGGTATATGTGTGGGTGTGGGTGGGAATATTGTGTGGTGTGTAAGTGGAGGTGTGTTGGTGAGGGATATGTGTGTGTATGTGTGGTGCGTGGGTTGGGAATATTGCGTGGTAGGGGGTGTATGTGATGTGCGGGTGGGGGATTGGGTTAAGGCATGTGTAGGTGGGTGGAAGTTGTATGTGTGGGTGGTGGGGTGTGTGTGAGTGGTTTAAGGATGTACGGGTGGTTAGGGAGATGTGTGTGTGTGTGGGGGGGTGGTAAGGACATGTCTGTTGGTTGGGATGTGTGTATATGGTTTGGGGATGTGTGAGTGGATGAGCGGTGTGTAGGTTGGTGGGGGATTGTGTACGTGGGGAGGGGAATATGTGGTCAATGGAGATGTGGCTGGGGGATGGGTGGTTTGAGGTGTGGGTGGGGAGATGATGTGTGGGTTAGGATGTGGATGGGCGTGGGATGTATGGGTTAGTGGGGGAATGTTTGTGGGTGGCGCGTATGTTTTGGTTGGGGGATCAGATGAGGGTAGTGTGTGGGTGGGGGATGTGCGCGAGGGGGATGGGTCGGTTGGTGGGGTATGTATGTGTCCCTGGTGTGCGTGTGTGTGGGTAGGTGGGGGTGTGTGTGTGGGTGGGGTGATGTATGGATAAGTGAGAGATGGGCTTCATAACATGTTAATAAGCCTTGTTTATGTTTACAACATTCATTTCACAATGTTTATTTTTCTTCCTATGTAAATGTATAATGCTCTTGATGAATGAAAGACGAATGATTGGAAGGGCCGAATGTAAGACGGGCCTCCGCGCCGAATTTGTGACCCTAATAAAGTTGATTTGATTTGATTTGATTTGATTTGCCCAATATTTCTAAATAAAACGTGTGAACGTGTGAGTATGAAAACGTAAGAATAAGAATATGAGATAGTGTGAGTATCTCAAAGAGAGAGAGAGAGAGAGAGAGAGAGAGAGAGAGAGAGAGAGAGAGAGAGAAGAGAGAGAGATAGAGACAGAGAGACAGAGAGTGACAGAAAGAGAGAGACCCAGAGAGAGAGACAGAGAGACAGAGAGAGAGAGAGACAGAGAGAGACAGAGAGAGACAGAGAGACAGAGAGATAGACAGAGAGAGACAGAGAGGCAGAGAGAGACAGAGAGAGACAGAGATACAGAGAGAGAGACAGACAGAGAGAGAGAGAGAGAGACAGACAGAGAGCGAAAGAGACAAATCGTCTGATATTTTTAGAGAAAGATAGAAAGTAAGAATCAGAGACACACACATACAGACACACATAGATACATATACAGAGCGTGAGATGCCACAAGATAGAGAGCATGCGTTTGCGACCGATTGTATGCTCGTGCACTTACTTCATATTGTTTGTGAATGTGTGCGGTAGTATAAATATGTGTTAGGCTGTATTATGGTGTGTATGTGTTTAAGTATTTATGTGTGTATGTGTGTTTAAAGTACATATACACATACACACATACAAAAACACACACAAACACACACACACACACACACACACCCACACGAACGCAAACACGCAAACAAATACATACATGCATAAATACATACAGACAGACAGACACACAGACAGACAGACATACCTTTAAATCTTTGTTTTTATATGGGCAATAATAATGTGCATCAGGCTTCAAATCTCCATTTGTAGACTCCACAGTTTTCAAATCTTTATATCTGGACGCCACTCCAATTGGTTCCATCACCATTCTCGTATCAGGTCCTACATACACCAGTATCTAATGACATCAATAAATATATAACAATAAATATAACAATAGTAAGGATTGTATCATTATCATCATCCTCTTCAAGAAGTTGGAGGAGGGGAGTGGCGTGGGTATGAAGAAGAAGCAGAAGAAGAAGAAGAAGAAGAAGAAGAAGAAGAAGAAGAAGAAGAAGAAGAAGAAGAAGAAGAAGAAGAAGAAGAAGAAGAAGAAGAAGAAGAAGAAGAAAAGAAGAAGAAGAAGAAGAAGAAGAAGAAGAAGAAGAAGAAGAAGAAGAGGAGGAGGAGGAGGAGGAGGAGGAGGAGGAGGAGGAGGAGGAGAATATAACCAGACTTTAACACTTGCATGTTTTCTCATCGACGCAATGGGTATGTGAAGACAGCTCGAGATTGGCCGGACAAAAAGGCAATGGCTTGCATCTCCTATAGTCTATAGTGAGTGATACGTGTTTCATATATGTACCATGACACGCGGATATTAGAGGAAACAAACTAGTAGATCGGCATACCGAATTTGCTGCTGTGGAGAGTCGACGACCAATGGATAACGCTGATATCCTGAATGCCCTCATGGGTTCAGAAAGAATATATGACTCAAGAGATGATTGCAATACTGCAACTGTGACCAGCGGGGAAGAACTTCAATTAAAACGTGGTCAAGCCAGACTAGAGCGCTATGCGGTAAGCCAAAGACGAATTGCCAAAACAATAACAAAACTTGTGTTATCAGTCGTTGTACGGTGAGCTGTCAATGTTCTTGGAAGAATGTCACAGCATTTATGGACTATCAGCTCGATGTTCAATGAGAACGATCTGTTGACAAACTAACTAGATAGTTAACTAATTTACTAATCTACTCAAGACTGCCAGTCAAGATGGCGAAGGGCGGTTGTGTTGTTTTTCTGACCGCTACCTTTTCGAGTAGGAGATTGAGATTTTCATATCCTACGTGTAATTTGTGTGTCAGGATGTAAAACCAGGAGTTTTTCTCAAGATCTGCGCCGATGCTAAAGAGTTTCGTGCATTGAGCGAAGCAATCCTTGAGTAAATGTTCGCAGCGTGTGTTGTTCTGTGGTGGTCGGTTTTTTTTTTCAACATGGCGGAACAATTTGTGTGTTCCTTACGGACGACAGTCAACAAAACAAGACGGCGGTGCCAGCGTGGTGGCCGCAAGCGAAGCAAGCGTGAAGGAGAAAGGCGTTTTTGACTTAAATGTCAACGTCTGGGTCTCAGGTATACTCGCATCCTATATTGGAACTGCGAAAGCGTATAACAACGTGGCCCAATTCTCGAAAATCTGATTTACAGGAACGACATTGTAGCACTACAGGAGACGACACTGGGTGATCAGCTACTCAAAATAGCCGGCTTCAAATATTTCTACAACAAACGACATCTGGGAATGGCGATTCTCATCCGCAATAGTATGGTTGCTTCAGAGGTAGACATGTCCAGCTGGGACAATGACAACATACAAATACAGGCGGTCAGAGTTCAATCCGGTCTACCATTAATGTCGGTTAATCTTTATGCCCGTAATGCGTGTGTGGATTCCCAGAAGTGGCAGGGCTTAGGTGACATATTAGGTAGTATATAGATTTCAGCCGTAAGCAAATAGAAATTATGGAAAGGATACAAAACGAAGCTATGCGCATTATTCTTGGATGTACAAGAGATACAGTATGCAGAGCGATGCGCTACCTTCTTGATTTTCCAACTATTGAAGACAGACTACAAATTTTCAGAGCACGTGCCTACCTCAGAATTAACGCAAACACACAACATCCATGGCATATTGAAATTAGGATGGTGAAGGGCAGCAGGTTAAAAAGAGGAAGGTCGTGGATGGATCAAGCTGAAGACAATCTTCAACAGGTGTTTTCACTGGAAGACTTAGAACCTGGCGAGGAGTGGGTACAGGTGCCAACATATTTCTGTACGTCCTTTTCAGTTTGCATCCAACTAGACAGAAAATGCAGACAAGGAAATCTGGCTGCTGTGTGAGGTCGGTCGTCCAACATATGGGGCCGGAGAGAGAATTGTGAAGGAGGACTCTGGTGCTTTTGTTGAGACCACAAGTAGCCTGACTATGGAAGTCATGGCAGTAAGTAAAGCAATATCATGGCTCGAGACACAGACATTCAATACGGCATGTTTTCTTAGCGACTCAATGAGCATGCTCAAGGGGAAATCTGGAGCGGTCTCGGCTGACAAAGATTAGTTTCATCTTCGTGCCAGGGCATGCGGGAGTACAAGGACATGAGAGGGCTGACAAGCTCGCAGGTCAGGCTACTGTGGAGGGTGGACGCGCCATGGACCAATCTGAATGCTCTACGAGAAGTAAGACGTATGTGAGAACCAAGTGATGACTACGAATCTACAACCATGGTCAGACTGCGAGAACAGCAAATCAAAAGAGGGGAGGCCAAACAAGAACACTACGCAGGAAGCCAAAGAAGATTGATAAACCAACACATAACTGGTGTCGTTAGCCGCTATACGCTGTGGGATTTGCTGAGGAGGGGATCCGAACATTTATGGACTGAATGGTTCGATGTGCAATGAGGATGATCTGTCGACTAACTAACTAACTAATTTACTATCAATAGATGTAACTCTGTCACAAAGCTGTCCATGTAATACACTCGTACTTGATTTAACAGAATATCAACTCTTAGTAAGTAATTCGTAAGTCCCGGCAATATTGCAATTCTTCGGTGTAATATCATCATCATGTGCCATGTCGACAAGCATGGGCGGTCATGTTTCACCATCTCAAACGATCACAAGTGTCATGGATCAGCTCTGTGTTCTTGTCTCGACCATGACACTTGGCCAAGACATCCAGGTATTTACTTCTCTATCTTCCCCTTGTTTTCTTGTTTACTCAATCGTGACTGAGGAGACAGTAAGATACGGTTATGTGAAGAAAACAATCTTATTGTTTGGAACACATTTGTCCAACATAACCCTAGGAAACTGTATACGTGTAAACGGTCTGGGGATAGAACGAAAAACCAAATCGACTACACTCTGATTAAAAATAGATTTAAAAAGAATGATAAAGATGTCAAAACATACCCTGATGCTGATATCAACTCTGACCACAATCCTGTAGTCTTAAAATTCACAAATAAAACGTAAAGACACTGGGATAAGGCCATCGAAGACACTTAAATTAGATATATTAGCATTAAAACAACCAGAAATCAGTCAAATATACATGGTTTAAGTAAAAAATAAATGTAATAGACTAATCGTTGAAAGATTGAACAATATAGACTTGAAAATCATAAGGAATAAATCAATACAAAATGGGAATGTGTAAAGTCCAGTAATTTTTTTTTTTTTTTAGCATATCCTTTTTACAGGACCTAGCTGTCAACACCAGCATCTTTCAGCTGTATGTTGATCTCTTGGCAAGATTACACTCAGTAGTTTGCCATTGCTTTCTGAGCGGCCGGCTCAGTATCCCGCAAGTCACGAGCGGGGGTCGAACCGCCTCAGCTCTCGCTCCGCTACGAGACTCTGCGTGATAAACGGGATTAGAGAGAGAAAGTGTTGTAACCCCACAGCCAGAGAGACCGGCAAAGTCCAGTATACATATTGCAAATACCAACTTGCCAGTGAATAAGAAAAAAAGAAAGAAAAACAAAGATGGATAACCGATGAAATTTTGAACAAAATGACTCAAATAAAGGAAGCAAGGAACACCCCAGATAATATATTAATAGACAGAGAAATACGTCAAATGTGCACAGCTGCCAAAGAAGAGTGGTTGCAGAACAAAATGCAAAGAAATAGAGGATCTAGAAATACAACACAACTCGAAAGAATTGCATGAAAATATAAAAAGATTAACAAAGAAGAAAAATAATACATCAGGAAATGTTTGTATCAAACGAAAAATATGGAGAAATTATAATTGATAATACCGACATAATAAAAAGATGGACAGAGTACACAGAAGATTTATTCTGGGACAACAAGGTCAATAAACCAGCATTGTATAATACTCAAGATGGACCAAACATATTAAAGGCTAACGTAGAGAAGGCTATTGAAACGATGAAAGCAGGAAAGGCAGCAGGTCCTGACAAGATAACAGAGATGATAAAATCCTTATCCAGCTTTGGCATTGATACTATATATATATATATATATATATATATATATATATATATATATATATATATATATATATATATATATATGTGTGTGTGTGTGTGTGTGTGTGTGTGTGTGTGTGTGTGTGTGTGTGACAACAAAAGAAAAATAGCATTATAACGCATGAAAAATAATCAATAACAAATTACTCACTGAGACAATTTTTCACATGGGAATTATAAATACCCAAGGAAGGTTAATGTGTCATACATAAGGGAATGTTTTTACTAGTTGTCGTTTGAGATAATTTATCATTATTATTGTCTTTTTTTGTTTTTGTTTATGGGGGAGTGTAGTCTGTACTGAGGTAGTGTTCAAACAGGTTGCGAATGTATGTATAATGATTGGTGGTGTCTGTGACAAAACGGCAATTCATTTGTGCCTTGTCGGGCGATATTCCACTTTATTTGGCGTCATCCGGGACTTTCCCGGCAATATTTAGATCGGGGATAGCCCAGTAGGAATTTTCCATCTGGAAGGTTCGAGAAACACCTGGATTGGATGTCCAGGGTAGCTCAGTACAGCACTAAATTCACGTGCTGCTAGAACCTAGAATTCCACTGTGGAAAATAGAGTTTCTCGTGGAATTGTGATACTTCGTGCAGCACTTATTTCTCGAGAACATTCCTACGTACGAAGGAGAAATGCGGCTGGCACAGCTCATTCACTTTCTATATCTTGTGTGAGAAGGTACTGCATTGGGGTAGCAGTGAACCCATTTCTTCACACACAACCAAGTTACAGCGGACTGTCAAAATTTCACGACCTGCTGGCGTAGATAGTCATTGAAGCTGACTGGAGACAATCTACCGATTCAGGTACGCACTGTATTAATTAATTTAACGTTGTAAATTTAGCATAAATTGCGATCGTTCATAGCTAATTAAATATGCGGGCGCCTTGCATCACTAATGACTTGAACGATCGATAATCAAGTTGAGAACGAGGGCAGCGCACAGCTGTTTTTGTAATTGTGTTTACAAGCCGTCGTGAACAGCTGTTTTGGTCAACTGCTTAGAACAAAAATCCATTAAATTGGCAAAATTGTGTTACAATGTTATTGATCGATTATAGTTCGTAGTTGCATGTACTATGTTTGCTGGACTGTAGTAGGGAACAGTAAACTATGTTATTGTATGAACTTAATTGATGCCAGTCAGTAATTACGTTAGCCGAGCGCTGAAATTAAGACAGGTAAGTTGGTAGATGAAGAGTGAGCTAGTGAATCACTGATGTGATAGGGGAATAGAGCACGTAAGTGATTATCTCTAAGAAGTGATGTAACTATTTTGTGTGTGAACTAAATAGTAAATTCATTCGAGGAACTGGGAATTCTTAAGAAGTTAAGTTCTTCAGTGGTGCTAGAGAAATATACGATGGTGTTACCACGTATATACTAGGTCATGTTGTGTACTACTTCTATGAAGGATGAACCGACCGCCGAAGTGGTTTGACTCGGGATAACATGGCTTTACCGTCGCATTGTACATATGCGTTCTTCATGCTATTCTTTCCTGTCCTGTTCTCTTCATACTTGCGTGGGTACGTCAGTGCTGATGTGAGGAGAGTATGGAGGAACAAATGGAGGACGATTGAGATTCGGGGACGAATGGGGTATGGGGACTGCGTGTGAGTTATTCTTGTATGAGACTGGTATAACCAGGTCAGCTATGAAGTTCGGCCACGGCCAAGGCTAATCCACTTGGAAAGGCAGAACTGGAGAGAACCTTGAACATGCAGGGAGCATGTTTTCGCTAGAAAGACTTCTTGACTCTAAGGAAGAGTCTAACAAGAAGAGTTTCGCTATAGAGTGGGCAGGAGGTCCCACTAGCGAAAGGGAGAGTGTAGATATGTTATATGGTCATGTATTGTTACTATATCCCAAGTGATGGTACATAGATCGTTGGTTGTTTATGATTAAATGTATACTGTACAGGGGGAGGGGGGTCCAGGGACACCTTACCTTGATATTAAGTTCTAGTTAACTCTTGAACAACTACAGAATGACGTTAGCGACAACCGTTATGTGAATAGGGATAGGTGAAACGGTAGATCAGACTCGCCATTCTTGATTCGTAATCTGTTTGACGGGCTGTTTCTGAAAGGCCAGCGGACATTGGACTGAGCTTTATGCATCAATACTATCAACTTAGAGATGTTGCTTTACTTAGTTGTATAACTTGGTAGCAAGACTGAAGGTTGATTTGTCATGGATTTGATGCACTTGAGCCAATGTTTGGGCCGAATACTTTCACCGATCGCTCTTACTTTCAGGTGTTGCCTGTTAGAATCAGCCTATTACTAAGTTGCCGGAAACCACTACGTGATCCATGGCGAAGGGTCACGATACCTACTTTACCACACCTGACTGTGCTACAGTATGCAAGAGGGAGAATCACCATGCATGACTCATACTCACCACGTGATTCTAGAACCCTGCAACAGCACTAGTGGAACTAGATGGTTTGTTTTTCCATATTAGAACTGTGATTAAGACTATTTCAGAATAGAGTTCATCTACCTGAGCAATCTTGCCGGGGTATACTGAAGCTTGATATACGAAGGAAGTTTGATGGCAGGCTCACTCCAGAGAGTCTTACCAAGGTGGGGTAGGCGCAGCTCTGGGAGCTCATCATTTCCTAATCGTGTTTACGCCTAAACGTGGAAGAATCAAGGCAAAGATTGGCCCAAACCAAAGGGGCTGTAACTACGTTGGCATGAGTGTTCGGTCATGACTAGACCCACACCAGCTTGTGTATTTTCTTACTCGAACTCGAGGTGGTAGACAGGTCAATTAATCCTGGTCTTATGAACCTTGTATACTGAAGATGAAATAGTTCTTACCAAATCATTCGAACAACCGAGTCACAGAAAGATAGACATTATGTTTTATTGTCAAACTCAACCAGGGTTCAAGATATGTGCGGGACTCCGAGGGAGTCTGAACATGAGTGACTTTATAGTGTAATGTACTCATCTAGGAACATTGGTGTATTTCTGGTAACTGTGTTGACTTGTTGCAGAACTGATTCATCGCCCAATCAGGGGTAAACGATTCTACTACGGGACCATTGGATTGGTCATTTGTTACTTCTAGAACATCTAGAGATCAACTGGGCTCGCCTCTAGGAAGAGGGTCTCCTTACCAGGATGTACGTTGATAACTGTGAAAGTTGGTCACTGTGATTCATTGGAGCTGAGCAGACGAGAAGTTCATCCAGCAGTCTGTGGTCCAAAGAGGTAGTTCCTCTGACATCTGATCTTAGCTCTGGGGACGGAGTGGTCGCCAAAGGTTCCAGTCCTCATTCTGGAAGAGAGCCGGGTGAGTGGCCGACCGACTGGACGGAACATCTGTCTCAAACCTGCACGTCAGCCACATGATGATACACGAAGCATCTCTGTCTCTGATTCTGTCTCTACCCTATCCTCTGCTATTGTAAATAGTTTATACTATCAGGGTGTTCATTTCCTACCTATTGTCTTTAGGGTAGAATAAACTTTGTTGATGTTGACTGATTCTTTGTACAGTGATTGAGTGTGGTCTCGGACGATACCTCAGGGTTCATTGTCCCAAGGGAGAAGGTAGAGAGTGGGGGGTCTAGAATCTGGAGGGGCTTGTAGACTTATTTAAAGCATTTGAGGTCAACCACAGAGAAGATAGTGTATCTACCTGTCCAACCCCTGGGGTTAGAATACACGGGAGTGCTAAGGACCCCTTGGGCTGGGTTAATTCTCCATATCCAAGGCAAACCTGTCACAGTGTCTTTGATTTCTTGTGGAAAACTGTTCCACAACTGAGTATGCTAAGCTTTTTTTTTTTTTTTTATATAAGTCTATCCTTGGTTTAGGGACATGACATAAGATACTACTCAAGGCCATACAAGAAATAATTCCAAATAAAATAGAAGAGGACGTAGCTAAAAAACAATGTGGGTTCTGCAAGAACAGCGGCACCAGAGAAGCAATAATATGTTTGAGGATGTTAACTGAAAATATATAGAAGTCTAGGAAACTATATATATTTGTTTCATACACTAAAAGCAAGCTTTTGATAGAATATAACATGAACGACTTATTACATGTGTTCAAGATATAGGAGTAGACGGAAAGAACATAAGACTTATTAGTAACGTCTACTGTGAACAAGTGGCGTCAATTCTCTTCTTCTTCTTCTTCTTCAGCGTTCCGAGCCATTGAAGTTCTTTGCTGCAGATACACTCCGTCTCCATTCGTCTCTCTGGTTGACCTTCTCTTGCCAGTCGTTGATTCCAAGTGCTTGTAGGTCTGTGTATATATACTATCTCTCCACCGTCCCTTGGTCTACATCGGGGTCTACGGTCATTTATTTCCTGAGTAAGCGAGTTTTGTTTCCCTATTGTCTTCCATTCTTTCTATATTCCCCATCCATTGTAGTCTATTAGCCTTCATGCTTTCAGTGATTAGCGGGGACTTAAACAGATTATAAATGTTTTTGTTACATCATCTTTTCCACTCTCCACTTTGTGTATCCCTAATGGGTCCAAAGATGTGTCTTAAAACTGTGTTTTCAAAGGTTTGTAACAAGAATTCGTCTCCTTTCGTTGTACTCCAGGTTTCAGAGCCATACAGCATAACTGGTCTCATCAGTGTTTTGTATATTATGATGTTGGTGTTACGTGATAGCGCATTTGATTTTAGTAGATGTTGTAGTGCATAGTATATCTTATTTCCAGAATTGATTCTAGTTTGTATTTCTTCCCTTATTATGTTGGAGCAGTTGAAGATTGTAACCAGGTATTTGTATGTTTCCGTTCTTTTAATGGTCATATTATCTATTTGTATGTGGTCAGAGTTTTTAGCCATTCCTTCTCTTGATATTACCAATTAGATGCGGAATTAGACGCGTCAATGAGATGCGGAAATAATTAATAGAGATAACAAGAGAAGTACGACAGGGATGTGTGCTGTCCCCAAGAGGCTTCAGCCTATACGCCAAATTTTAAAGGGCCCAGCTGCCGGCTAGACGGAGAAGCTGGCAGGAGAAAACAGAGTCACTGAACTTTGAAAGAGACACAAGGAAGATGTGGAAGCTAATAAACCAGCTTAACGGTTTGGGTTCAGGGAGAAACTCAAAAATTGCACTACATAAAGACGGAAACATCTTAACAGGAAAGCAAGCAGCTGACCATTTTGCGGACTCATTCGCACAAGATAACAATATAGAAATTAGTCAAGAAAATCAACAGGAGATTCGAGAGAAATGGCAACATACAGGACAGAAGGAAATAGTACATGAGGTTATGGAGCCACCTATCACAATCAGTGAACTGGAGCTAACATTAACAAAACTGAAAATGAGAAAGTCATCAGGAGCTGATAATATCTCCAATGAAATTATCAGAAACCTAGGAACAGAGACCAAAGGAAAGCTGATACAGATCTTCAATACCACCTGGAACTTAGGCAGTGTTCCACAAGCCTGGAGAGAAGCAATCATGATACCCCTCCTAAAATCTGGGAAAGATAGTTCCATTGCCTCCAGCTACAGACCAATAAGCCTCACCAGCTGTCTCTGCAAAACACTGGAACGCATCATCAATCACAGACTACAGTGGTACATTGAAAGTGAAAACATCCTATTGCCACACCAGGCTGGCTTTAGGCAGTGCAACTCTACGGAAGATCAGACAACCTATTACTCTCAAGAAGTTGAGGATGCATTTCAAGAGAAGAAGCTGGTACTTGCAGCATGGATAGATCTGAAGAAAGCCTTTGACAAAGTCTGGAGAGAAGGTCTTATGAAGAAACTGAAAAACTGTAAAGTCAATGGAAGAATGTACAAATGGGTGAAAGCATACTTGCACAACAGAAGAGCTCGAGTACAGATAGACGAGCAAGAAAGTACTATTGCGTCACGGTGTTCCGCAGGGTAGAGTCTTGTACCCCACACTTTTTCTAATCTTCATCAATGATCTTGTTGCTAATCTACCCGATGGAATTAAAGCGGCAATATACGCTGATGACCTGGTTTTGTGGAGCACAAATGGACATGCATCAGTGGCCACCGTATTGCTACAGAAAGCTATAGATATATTTGTTGCATGGGCGGATAGATGATATGTCAGCATAAACACTGACAAGTGCAGCACCACTCTATTTATCCTCTCTCCGAAACAAAAGGCAGGGATCATCCAGATAAAAGGAACGCCCCTAAGAGAAGATAAAGAACCAACATACCTTGGTGTAACATTTGATGACAGGCTGACATGGAGACAACACATCAAAAAGCTGTAGCAAAAGCCAGAAGGAAAATAGCCATCCTGAGAAAGCTAAGTGGAACCACACGGGGAGCTAGTGGGAAAATACTTAGCAAAGTTTATCAACAGAGCATACGACCACACCTGGAATACGGATCAACTGTGTGGTGTTTAGCATCAAAAACCACACTACAAGAGCTGGACAAGGTGCAAAATAAAGCTCTTAGAGTCATCACTGGAGAGATGAGATTAACCCCTATAGTAGTGATGGAGACAATGGGGAGGACACAAGCACTGAGAAAACGCAGAGATACAAAAACACTAATACATGCAGACAAGTCCCTCAGCTTGCCAGGCCACCATATGAAGAACCGATTTGAAAACTTAGCTATGGGGCGGTTGAAAGCAAGTAGGTTTATCCATCAGGCCAAACGAATCTACAAAGAAACCACCGATCTTCCCACAGTTGGTATCAAACTGACAACTATTCCAGAGCGAACTCCATGGAAAAATCAACATAGACTATCGCTACAAATCCAGACAAAAATGAGAGGAATATTTGACAAGGAAAAACAGAACAGTGTACAGCGCAGAACAGCCACTCTCAGCTTCCTTGATGATGAATACCCACAGGATCTCTGGATCCGAGTCTACACAGATGGGTCAGCGCAAAATGCTGTTCGAAATGGAGGAGCGGGAGTGTATATAGAATACCCAAATAATACCAGAGACACGACCAGAGTTCCAACAGGAAAGTACTGCTATGATGCTGAAATTGAGGCAATCAAGATAGCAATAGAGAAATTACAAAATACCAGCCATGGTAATGTGGTGATATTTGACTGATGCAAAGTCAGTAATAGAGGCACTCCTATCTGGGAAATTACCAGTTCTAAGGACACTACCTTCTGAACTTAGCAGTCAGCATAAGGTCACCATACAGTGGATACCATCCCACTGTGGAGTACTCGGAAACGACAGAGCTGATCGATTGGCTAAGGAAGGAGCAAAAGAAGAACAGCCTGATGTTCCCATTACATTCCACCAAAAGAAAAGAATGATCAAATCAGTCAGAAGGCCACCAAACCCTACTCAAGACGACTACCACGTTATGGACAGGCCAGAACAAGTCATTATTCTGAGCCTCAGAACAGGACACACTAGATTACTCAACCACATGTATACAACATTCAAGATTGGTGACTCAGCCATGTGCACATGTGGTTTGGCGTCGCAGACAGCAGAGCACATACTCCAGGACTGCCCAAACTACAACATATCCAGGCGAACCTTTCGGCCTAGAGAGACAACAGTGGAAGATAAACTGTATGGACTGCTGAGTGAACTAAAAAGGACAGTTAAATTCATACAAGAGGCAACATTGCAGTTATAGACATATTTAAGGCGAACGAAAGAAGAAGCAGAAGAATTATACACCTAGTTGTTCACTGTGTGCAACAACTGAAACCACTAAATGTTGCAGATTCTAATATATACATAAGTAATATTATGAATAATATGTAAATATGTTTATCTTTTATATGGACTGAATTAGTGTTCCTGTAGCTATTTGTAAATAAGCATAAATGATTCATACCTAGAGAGAAAAGCAATCAAGGTTGGTGTCAACAACTCAACTGACAGGTCTCATTGGGTACTTCTCACACACCCATACAAGACAACTTGCAAGTCGTGTGGGAGGCAAAATGTATGGTCCATTTTATTGCCGTTGGCTCGCTTACAAGCGGTAAACAGTCGCTAATGCAATACACAATATACAGCCACAGAATTATCTAACACAAACTGCTAACCCCATGCTAGTTCTATCTATTAGTGAACACAAAACTCCTAACGCTATTCTAAACGATGTGAACGCCTCAAGTCCAGTCTCCCGTCCGCCTAACCTCTCTCCCGTGGTTACCCACCACGCGGGGTGACCTTCACCTTCGTGCGTGTTACCTCACATCGCACTCTGCTGGCAAACGTGGCCTGTTGAGTGTCTACTCAACTGTGCTATGGCTTCACGAGGTGTGGTACTATCGTGATTAGAGTGCTAACTCTCTGAACACCGCCTGCGTGTCTCATGAGGGAGTGGCTAACCCTCTCCTATTACCTCATCTCCCTCGGGCACCGTATCTCCTCCTGGTCTCTTCAGGGTTGACCGCTCTCCCTGGCGGAGGGGATGTGGTCGAGTCTTTGACACACACCCACCCCTCTTGTGTTGCGTCATCAACTTTCACTCATTGGTTGTGACGCAAGAGGTTCCTAAACAAAAAATTAGTGTCTCTAATTTTTGTCAAAGACTCTAGATAACCTGGCTTTGGGCATTCCAATAGACTATTAATAACTATTGTCACAATGTAGCAAAGCCTTACTTGGCTACTGGCAATCGCTACAAACTTGACTGGTTGGCGTGAGCCCCTTCTCACATGCTATATTATATTTATCAGAGGTATGTCTGAACCGGACCGTTGTCTTATAAGACCTGCCCTCACATAGTAAATTAACTTACTACCCATACAAAGTTGACTTTCTTAGGGTCAACACATGAATTATTTCATGTCCCCCATATAATATTTAACAACCATTCTACAAGAGTGTGTGCGACAGGCTTTACCTCCCTCGCTTCCGCGCGTAAGACTTTATTTCACTGTTAATTTAGTTCTTCGTTGTCTATTATGTCCCCTGGCCCCATAGTTATCTGTCTTTGATTTACAAATAGTGTATGCAATTTATATGTTTGTTTTTCTGTTTGTTTGTGTGTTTGGATGTAATAAATCTACTAATCTAATTTCTATCCTCTATTTATAAATTCTATGTGTATGTATGTTAGTTTTTTGAGTGTCATAATTTGGTTCAATGTGGCCACAAACAGGTGTATAACACTAATTCGTGACTACATTCAGTTGTCATGAAACCCAAAATACTGTAATCTAAGTTCTAAACTATATTACAGACAACACATTCACACTAACACAATTTCACTAACGAAAACTTTACATTCTAACATACCATTCTAATTCTATAACTAAGTATTTAATGTGTTACCTAAATTTATTAAATTTGTTATGTTAATTATATGACATGATTATATTACTTCTTATTTTTTTTCTAATCTAAGTGATGTAATCTAACTATTTAAATGCAATTGTTGTGATGTGAGTTATGTACCTTAATTAAATGGATTATGTGACCAGAATTTATGTACTTTTCTAAATACTATGCTAAATAATGTTTTTAAATGCACAAAGGAATTATATGAGTGATGTTCTTAATCTAACTGGTGTAAATGCTGTATGTTACCTTATCTACTCTTTTTAATCTATTCTGATATAAAATGATGATACTAATAAATGGTAATATTTGAAAGATGGTATGGTTTCATTAAGATGGAATAAACTAACTACAATGAAACTAAGTGAAATATAACAATCTAAATGGTACTATTCATACCATAAATTTAATTTAACTTGTAATAAACTATTCTTATGTCTAAACTAATATTATAATCTAATTTTAATGGGTTAATTACTGTACTAACTACATTATTAAAATAAATGAGAACTGTTATAGTTCCTAACCTACATCTAATTTATCACTATCTTAAAATATTATATTACATATCACAATAAGTTTATATACATAGTATTTGGTTTACACAGGTTAGTAGTTGCCTTCATGTATGTGCAATGGTTGTATAGGCATAATATAACCACACACTTTGCCTGGGTATCTGAAATACATTACACAGTCATCTTAATGTTCTCTCGGTAGTGCACGTGTAGAGTTCGCTGGTGTTGTAGCTCTGTCTTTTCGTGTCTGTAATTAAGCACTGTTCTGACACTGTTTTCTGCGGTTCATATATATGATACACCGGAATGGAGCTTAGTTGGAAATGAGCTGTCCTAGTTCACACGGTGGTATCTAAGTATAGCAGCACAGTTCTTAATCTGATGTCCACGGACACATGATAGTTCATTGTTTTGGTACATGACTACACCAACAATGTGGATATGTATGTAAGCTATTTTACATCTTATATTATCAGATATTCATGTACCAACCATCACTCTACATTTACTGTTGGATTTCAGGTATTTTTACCCCAGATGGTAAAACTAGTGACCACCTGAATATCCGGTCATTTTGATGCACACCACTATGTATGACCGTGATCAGGGAGTTGTCGGTCTGGACAATGCAGTGAACATCCGTCAGAACTCGATGGAGCCTTCTCACCGTATAGATGAAGCCTAGGGCTGCAACTGTGATATGGAATCTTTGGACTCAGCATGTGTGATCTTACTGATCACGCAGCAAAGCGGATGGAAGATGCCCTCAAAAAAAATTGGCCTAGTACTGCAGTGATGGAGATTCTGCTGGCATATGACCTAAGATAATAAATGAGCCTAGGATTAGGCAAGCGGAGGGATTGGAATATTTACAAAAAAGGATCTTCAATTTTGACAATGCAGGAATCAATAATGCATCTTTCACATTTCATTTCCAGGAGATTTTAAGACATTGGAAAATATATTTGTAATTTCTGAGTAATTTACTAATCCCAAAAGGTTTCTGACCTGTTTCTTTCTGTTAGACATGGTCAGATTCATAATTTTGGTACTACTTTTCAGGTCAGTCTACAGTTGGACTTGAGAAATGACATGACCCAAAAATGAATTTATTTTAGGCATAATTTGACTTTGCTGGTTTGACAGTGAGACCGAAGCGTCGCACTCTGTCAAAGGCATGTCTCAGTTTCAGTAGGTGTATTGTCCAGTCATCAGTATTCTGATTTATTCATGTGTATTCTATAAGTTCACTACATGTATGCCCCTCGTCGGATCTGCCAGTCTCACTAACTAGTGTAGTTGCGTTGTGTATGTCTGTTGTCTGATTACTTGGTGTTGGTGCAATCTGTTCGTCTGTCACTACCTCTGTCTCTTGTCTTGAAAAGTGAGGTTTCCGCATGTTGACATGGAATATCTCTAAGTGTCTGTTTATCGATATTTCATAGTCAACATGTACCATGGTTATGTGCTACTTTGAATGGTCCTTGCCATTTCGTTTGTATGGAAGTAGCCTAAATCTGTCTTGATCAAGTTCCAGATTACTTGTTTTCGCACATTTGTTTGTGTGCTTGTGGTAGAACTGACCCTTCCTCTAACAAATGGCTTGGGTGCCAGTGTAGAGGGTTGTATTTCAGCTGTAGGATGTTTATCCTTCAACTTTTGTATCAATTGATGACAGCCATTACCAGCAAATAGATCATGACAAAATAATTTGTTATTGAAAAAACTTGGCCTGGCATTGCTGTATGCACGATGACCCGCACGTGGTGTTTTGTGTGCATTGTTTAGCACACCTAACTGATGTTGTTCAAGTAACACCTGTTCATGGTTACCAGTAATATGACATGTAGTTGAAATGCCATTATTACGTCTAACGAACCAAGATGCATTCTTGGTCATTTTGGCTTTGCCTTTTGACAATTTTAAGTATGGAGACACATTAAAATCAGATTTCTGCTGGTGTATAAGTTTTTGTGTGTTTTTGTCATCTGTGCTGGTTGGAAAAAGCATTAGTAGTGTCTCATTTTGCAATGGGTCATGATGTTTTGAAGTGTCAACTCTGGTTGTTGCCTTAGCTGCATTTAATTTCTCCCATGCAACTATTTCTTCACTAGTACATTGTTTAAGTTGAGGTAAGCACCCCAAAATTAAATCTGTACAAGGGTTGTTAAGTATTGCACAAGTAAAGGTACCGGAAAGAAAAGGAGAATCAATACGGGCTTTTGCCAAAGGGTAAATTTCAACGTTACCCGAAAAGGTTCGGCATTTCACAGTGTCACCTGTGTAATCACCCGGACTCACCAGTTCTTTTCGAAGACCAATAAGGGTGCTGCCGCTATCCAGCAAACATTGGCATGGTACATCATTGACCATTGCATTGTGGAACACTAACTTGCCTCTGGAGGCGAATGCTGCATTCACACTCTCAGATGAGCATGGTACTGTATGTCCACATTCCAGTATTCCGTCTGCATGGAATTGGTGACATCGTTCACAGCTGTCAAAGCTTAACATATCGTTAGCAGCACACACATCCTCTGCTTGGTTAGTTGGTAAGTCACTTTCAATCTCACACTCATTCTCACTACCACTATCTGAAGAGGTGTCAATCAACATAGCGTTGTTAGCTTTCAAACGTTGGCGGCCAAGGCACTTATTAGAATAATGGCCATAAGAGGAACAAAAAAAACATTTGATTGCACGCCTGTATGCAGACCGTTTGCTTTGCTGCTTCTTGATCACATTTTCAAGATGCGCCGGATAATTCGGCGATTTGTCGCACATAGCATAAGTGTCGTGCATTAGTTGACAGTACATGCATATGGAAACTTTTCTGTCTTTCTTATCATACTTCTGAAAAGGTTTTCTGTTACCCTGATAGTTTTTTGATTGGTCTTTGACAAAGGAAACTATCTCAGAGTCACTTGAGGTCTTAAAAATCTCTCTGTTAGAAGAAAAATATGCTGAGCCTTTTTTTTCGAACTGCTCGATGTTTTCAATGTCTGACTGCTGCAAAAACTTAGCAAAAGGAGAAGGTATAGTAGATATACACTTGTCCATAGCTATTAGGTTTTTTAATCTATCAAAGTCTTTTCCTATGTTAGCTGCTTTAAGCCACCTGTTTAGTACACTCTGCACATTTGAAAAATAATCTATAAAAGTTTCACTAGGTTTAGGTTTTAAATTTGAGAACTGAACCTGATACCCAGGGGCATCAAGTAAAAAGTGCTGCATAATCCTATCATGGATGTATTGATAGCTAGATCTAAGTTCAAAAGGAATAGACTCTATTACTTTAAGGGGCTCACCACTTAGATTCTTCATGTAAATCGGAGCCCACATATCTAAAGGAACTTGGTGATATTTAAATTGATACTCTACATTCTCTGTCCAGGCAGATATGGAGTCCTCTTTACAATATGGTTTGATAATATTTTTGTATTTGTTGAACTTATTTTCCTCTTGTTGACTTCTTAGTTTAGTGGCAGAGATCTCTGCGTGTGAGTCTATATCCATGCTTTTCATCTTTAATTGTGTCTCTGATTCTACCTGAATTTGTTTTTCTTTAACTCGTGCCATTTCATCTATCTCTTTTTGCTTTAGATCTAATTCCTTTTGTTTTAATTCTTTCTCTTGATCTAATTGTTTTTGTTTCATCTCCTTATCATGTTCTCTTTCTCGTGCGCGTTCGTCTCTCTCCGCATTCTCTTTTCGTGTTTGTTCCTCTTTTGTTTCTTTAAATTTCTGATCAGCATATTGTTGTAGTTCTTTTCCTGTTAATTCTAGTTCTTTGCCTGCTTTTATGAAATCTGATAAAGTTGCCATCTTACTTTAGTACTTGGCTAACAGTGATAGGCAATGATGACTTTAATCAGTTATTTATCTTTGATATGTTATGTTTGTTCTTATCTGATCACTATCAGTTGTGCTTTCTGTTTATACCCTGCCCAGATTTATCTTGCAGAAAAACAGAGTATACAAATATGTCAACGTGTTACAAGCTGAACAAGAGATGCACTATTAATCAAATTGCATGACAAAATATATAAGTGTACTCAGCTTAATGTGGGAACGAAGCTCCTTTGACACAGGTCACCTTGTTTGGTACACTGGGGTGGCGACACGTTTCGTACGTAGCACACGGTATTTGGCCCACAGGTGTATGTCCACAGCTGTTGTTTGCCCTCTGATATATAGGGCAGCAGTAAACACGCCTACTAAACGATATGATTTACTCGACAACTAAGGACAATGACTTAGACAATGACAGACTTACGAACACCTAGAATATGTATTAATTAATTTTAATGTCAATGTCCTGTCTTTGTTTTAAACAATAATTGCCTTTCGTTACTAACCTAGTTAATTTCTGTAAACGTTGTGCAGCTAAGTATCAGATGCTTAGCCCGAAAATAGTTCCATCGTGACGATAAGCAAAGAGAAAATAGACCCAAAAATGAATAAATGCTTGTAAAGAAATCAAAATAACATAATAATGTGTCAACAAATAAATATATTCATTTAGTAACTTAAATAAGTAAATAATAAACAATATACAGCACAGATTCAGGCGGGCCTCCGCTAAGCGATCTTGTAAACACTCGACTGCTTTATGCTAATGACGCAGAACAACTGTCTGTCAATCACTTTACGTCATCGCGCAGCGCTATTTTTAGATCTCAAAAATCAATATTGTCGGCTGCCTGTGTATTCCTGCGCCGTGAATCATGTTTGGTGCTTATTCAAGAATAAATTGGTAAATATATGAATAAATATAAGAAAATAAGAATATTAATACTTACAGCTTCGAAGAATACATGATTTCATTGAATAAATATATCATAAACACAATTAAACACTATTTTGTCACGATAGGCATATTTCTAGCTCGCAAATTCTCCTATCTGCACAAATTATCGTTACTACAAAAATTAATCCCTAGTCTGGAGCCCGTGGATGAGTGGATTAGCTTGAACTTTTCGTTCAAGCTTCACTTCTTGACACCACAATTACCCTTTTACTGTGGGTATTAGCTTGGCGCTTTCGTCCAAGCACCACTTTCTGACACCACAATTACCCTGGCCTGTCAACAACTCAACTGACAGGTCTCATTGGGTACTTCTCACACACCCATACAAGACAACTTGCAAGTCGTGTGGGAGGCAAAATGTATGGTCCATTTTATTGCCGTTGGCTCGCTTACAAGCGGTAAACAGTCGCTAATGCAATACACAATATACAGCCACAGAATTATCTAACACAAACTGCTAACCCCATGCTAGTTCTATCTATTAGTGAACACAAAACTCCTAACGCTATTCTAAACGATGTGAACGCCTCAAGTCCAGTCTCCCGTCCGCCTAACCTCTCTCCCGTGGTTACCCACCACGCGGGGTGACCTTCACCTTCGTGCGTGTTACCTCACATCGCACTCTGCTGGCAAACGTGGCCTGTTGAGTGTCTACTCAACTGTGCTATGGCTTCACGAGGTGTGGTACTATCGTGATTAGAGTGCTAACTCTCTGAACACCGCCTGCGTGTCTCATGAGGGAGTGGCTAACCCTCTCCTATTACCTCATCTCCCTCGGGCACCGTATCTCCTCCTGGTCTCTTCAGGGTTGACCGCTCTCCCTGGCGGAGGGGATGTGGTCGAGTCTTTGACAGTTGGTGACATTAAGTGTGGATACAACAGATTATCAAATGTGTTTCTGAAATGAGACACTGATTCGCAACTTATGTTTGATTTCAACTAGGCAATGACATAAGTGGTTTTCTAGTTCCCCAAGGTAATTAACACAGGCTAGCAAAAATGTGTGGTGTGTTATATAAAATATGTTACACACAGTCATGGGCTAACGGGGATATGGCTTGCCATAGGGGATGGACTCCCTGTGGTCAGATTTTTGTCCTAAACCTGCGACTGGCCTAGCAAGCCGGTAGATCTTCATACAGCTCGTAGAAAATCTAAGAAGTATAAACGGACTGTCCCTAATGGTTAAAGACTATGCAGTGTTAATTGACTACGAGATAGATCAGCGATTCAAAAAATAGGCACAATGAAGGTCTGCGGTTTTAATAGCAAAGAAGAAGAACCTATAGAAACAATGAAAGAAAGTATAATTGGACTGATGGGAATAGCGGACGCCAGAATAAAGGGGGAAGGATACAAGGAAATCCACCACAGTTACACGTCTGTCTACTCTGGAGTAGAACAGCAGGAACGGGCAAGACAAGGTGTAGGAATACTCATTGAACCACGGCTAGCAAATAAAATATATATCAGAAAGAATCATAACAGTGAGAATAAAAGAACAAATAATTACAACATATGTACAAATATACGCAACATGTAATACAAACAATAATGAGCAATAATGCGAGGACTTCTACGAAGACGTGCTAAACAAAATATATAAGCAGGACAACATCATAGTTATGGAAGACTTAAATGCAAAACTGGGACACAACAGAGAAAAAACATCTTGGAGCATTTGGAGACCAACATAATGAAAGAAATGATAACGTAAGTAGACTGATAGAGCTATGCAGCTAACACGACTTCTATATAACAAATACATTCTATAAACACAAAGATTCACACATATACACCTGGTATAAATGGAACGATCTAGATACTAAAAGCTAAATTGATTTTATATTAACAAGAAGTAACAGATGTATATATATATATATATATATATATATATATATATATATATATATATATATATTAGATGCAAGGGCAGTGTCCAACTTAGGTATAAACAGAGACCACAAAACAGTCGTTGCCACAATAAGAACCATCAGCAGAAGGAAGCAACGACCAGGAAAATACATGCCGTGGGAATCAGTAAACTTAAAAAATCTCAAAAACGTGGCAGTGAGGGAAAATTATGAAAAAGAGCTAACTGAAATCTTTGTAAAAGTACCTATAGAAAGAAAGACAGTGGAAGAAGAATGGGAGATGTTCAAATCAAGCAATTTAAATACTGCAAAGATAACATGTGGAACCACGAAAAAATACAAAACAACAAGCATAAAGAAATAACAAGTTGGTGGAACGCAGAAGTAAAGAAAGCTGTTAAAGACACAAAGGAAAAGTAGGAAAAAACAGGAATTCAAGAAACCGACACAGATACCACAGAAGAACTAGAACCAGACATTCTGAAAGAAGAAATTATAGAATCCTTCAGATTAGCCTCATTGAACAAATCACCAGGACAAGATGAAATACCACATGAACTACTTAAAGCAGCAAGAGAAGTAGGAGCAGCATGGCTACATAGACTATTCAATCATGTTTGGGTAGAACAATAGACACCACGAGACTGGGGAAACGCCATAATTATACCAATTTGGAAAAACAGAGGCAGCAAAACAGACCGCACACAATACAGAGGCATTTCACTGTTGAGTCAAACTGGGGAAATATTTTGCAAAATTCTTGAAAAAAGACTACGAACTATTATAGAACCCCAGCTAAGCGAAACACAACTTGGATTTAGGAAAAACAATGGATGCACAGATGCCAATTTTGCTCTTAGACAACATATAGATAAATCAATCGAATTGAACGTAACACTCTACTTAGCCTTTGTCGACCAAAAAAAAGGCATTTGATAGAGTAGATAGAAACAAGCTGTTGCAAATCCTTAAACAATATGGAGTGAGTACACATCTAACAAACCTATGTAGAAGCTTACACAACAACAGTGAATTCATAGTGAGAGCAACTTGAGGACACTCATAACCTTTCACCATAAGATCCGGAGTACGACAAGGTTGTGTCCAGTGACCTCTCTTGTTTATAACATATATAGACAACATATGTAAAGATAATAGCAAAATCAGAAGCTGAATTACAAGACCACATGAATAGTCTAAACGAAATGTGTAGGGAAATAACATGAAATGTAAAGAAATGAAAATCGTAGATTGATTAGAGAAATTAGACGTAGACAGTCAAAATTTTTTGGACATGTTATGAGAAGAAATGGACTGGAGAACTTAGTGACAGCTGGCAAGATCGAAGGGAACAGACCAAGAGGAAGACCGAGAGGAAAATACCTGGATGGCTTGGCCACATGTCATGGACGAGACAGGAACACTGAGCTGATCCACGACTCTGGTGATTAAGTGAAATGGCGAATCATGACCGCCCACGCTTTCCGGCATGGCACATGATTGATTGATTGATTGATGTAAAGAAACCAGCCAAACGGAGACCGCGAGAACACCGCACGACGAGAACACAGAAGAAGAACCATCTGCAAATCTAACTATTAGAGAACTGTTTGCGGACGACCAAGCAATAATAGCAAAATCAGAAGCTGAATTACAAGACCACATGAATAGTCTAAACGAAATGTGTAGGGAAATAACATGAAAATTAGCACAAGCAAAACAGAGGTAATGACTATAACTAAAGAAGAAAAAACAACAACGATGCACCTAAACAAACATCCCTTGAAACAAGTAAAGAGTTTCAAATACCTAGGAAGTATACTATCATCAAATGGCTCGAAAATAGATGCAATAAGGCAAAACAACTCATTGGACAAATGGCACCAATACCAAAGAACAAACATGTATCAATAACTACTAAGAAAGCATTTTACAACACAATCTTCCTACTAAATCTTTGTTATCAATGCCAAACCTGGACAATGACAGAAAAATAGAGAAAATGAAAATCACAACAACAGAAATGAGATTCCTGAGAAGAATACCCAATGTATTAAGAAGTGATAATATCAGAAATGAAGAAATCAGGTCTAAAGTTGGGGTTATAGCTGCACTAGATTTTATTAGAAAGCATCAAGTCAAGTGGTTTCGCCATGCAAGTAGGTTACCAACTAACAATATACCACAACAAGCAATGATGTCCAACCCAGAGGGAAGCAGAGGAAGAGGCCGACCACGTAAACGATGGACGCAGGGAATAATGGAGTCCATGGGAATATCGATACATGAAGCCCATAAGCGAGCACTCTCCCGCTGTTTATACACCTCGACACCGCAAGGTACAAGAGGAACATGATGAGGTGAGATGAGATGAGACACACTATTAAATGTTTCGCTGATTCTCGTCAGGTACATACTGCAGAAATCACACAACTTACGTGAAGTAACTAGATAAATCCTTCAAGTTGAAATATTCACATATTCGCACAGTAATGTCACTTATCTACCACGGTAATTTTAAGCTGACTAACATGTCTTTCTGTTTGCACAATTCTGGCTTGCGTTGATAGATCATAATTGCTTCTGCAAACTTTAACAAGCGAATATTTTGTGTGTTAAACAACACGCGAAAGGCAGTGTCTCTGTCAACCACATGGCTGCTTTCGATAATTGGCCTACCAATTGAAGACGCCGGGGGCTTCCGGTGTGTCGGCCCCACGAGGCTAGCATCTCCTGTGTGTTGTATCTTGTTGACCCATTGAGGTATATGTTCTGACACCCGTTTGTTAAGCTGTCTCTGTGTTCTACCAATGTAAACGGCCTGGCATCTACATGTGAATTGGTAAATACAATTGTTTGTGGCGTATAGAGGAACAAATAACATTTCAAACTGTGCTTGCGACTCTACACGGTTGATGTGTTTAGGCTTTATGCAGAATTTTAATCCGTATGCAAGGGCCTCCGTTTCAATGTTGTTGAGTACGTTGTTTGATCATGTCTCCAAGTTATCACCTACTTCTGCTGAGTCGGTCGGGTGGCTAAAGGCCAAACTGGTAGATTTAGAACACCAGTATCGCACAACACCCTCTAAACAGACATGTCCGCTGACCAACGAACACCTTACTTCCTTAAAAGCGTTAAAGGCTAACAAAACCCTCGTCATACTGAAACCTGACAAAGGGAGCGGTGCAGTACTGATGGAAATGTCAGGCTACCAGAGAAAAATGGATGGAATATTGTCAGATGAATCCAAATTCAGGATAGATCAAAGAGTAAACAAGTCGGAGGACCTGGATGCTATAATGATGAAAGAGATCCAGTCACTTGTGAATGCGGGACTCATTAGTGAGGCCACTGCAAAAACGCTCACACCACGTAGCTCGCACACTCCTCAGATGTACGGTCTACCCAAACTTCACAAGCCCGGCATCTCACTAAGACCTATCCTGTCCATGGTTAACTCTGCACAACACCGAATGTCGAGATGGCTAGCCGAAATTGTAAAGCCAGTACGACAGTCCTTCGATCCAAAAATACTCAGAGATACATTCCAACTGGTGGAATTATTGGATACTATGGACATAACTAACAAACACATGGCATCCATGGATATAGCCTCCCTATTCACTAACGTTCCGTTAGAGGAGACAGTGAAAATAAAAAGGGAACGCATTGAAGACAAACAACTAAAATTAGGCATACCAACACCTATTCTGGAGAGGCTACTACTACTATGTACCGCCAACATACAATTCAATTTTCTAACTAAGTCATACCGCCAAATTGACGGAGTGGCCATGGGGAGTCCTCTTGGTCCTATTCTAGCGGACATCTTCATGGCACATTTAGAAGAAAAGAGATCCTCATACATCAACAACTTGGCCTTTTACCGTCGTTATGTGGACGATATACTAATTATCATCACAGACGAGCTACAAGCAACATCGTTTCAGGCCACAATGACCAAGACGCATAAAAACATCTCTCTATCTATGGAACACGAACACAACGAAGCGTTACCGTTCCTAGATATTCTAATGAGACGTAGAGCAGATGGCACAATTCAAAGATCAGTGTATCGCAAAGGAACATGGACTGGCCAATACCTGAACTTTCAGAGCTTCACACCTGTCCAATACAAACGGGGCTTAGTACGGACCTTGTTTGACCGTGCTAGAAAGATATGCACCCAGGACACACTGACAGAGGAATTTGAAACTCTGAAGAATGTCTTAAACCTAAATGGGTACTCAACAGGATTTATAAAGCGCCATTGCCCACAACCCAAACCCAAAGCAGACGTAACTACAGTCCCTAAACTCAAGGTATTCATTCATCCAGCTAACCTTTCGAGGGGATGACGTAATGCAACGTCTACAAGACCGGCTGACTACAGCAGTAGGCCGAACATTATGTGCTGCAACTCCAGTCATTAGATATAAAACTGTACCGATTCCTACACCAACAGTCAAAGATCATGTTCCTCTGTACGCCACAAATAATTGTATTTACCAATTCACATGTAGATGCCAGGCCGTTTACATTGGTCGAACGGAGAGACAGCTTAACAAACTGGTGTCAGAACACATACCTCAATGGTCAACAAGATACAACACACAGGAGATGCTAGCCTCGTGGGGCCGACACACCGGAAGCCCCCGGCGTCTTCAATTGGTAGGCACATTATCGAAAGTGGCCATGTGGTGGACAGAGACACTGCCTTTCGCGTGTTGTTTAACACACAAAATACTCGCTTGTTAAAATTTGCAGAAGCAATTATGATCAATCAACGCAAGCCAGAATTGTGCAAACAGAAAGACATGTTAGTCAGCTTAAAATTACCGTGGTAGATCATCGACATTACTGTGCGAATATGTGTATATTTCAACTTGAAGGATTTATCTAGTTAATTTCACGTAAGTTGTGTGATTTCTGCAGTATGTACCTGGCGAGATGCAGCGAAATATGCCAGGCAATAAATCGTGCAATCTATTGTTTGTGTCTTCGTTATTCAAATTCACTACGGGAAAACATTGTTATGAATCATTCATATGTGCATCTTCCATTATTTCCTTACTACCTTTGCATTTAAATCTCCAAATAATAATTGTGTTTCTTGTGATTTGGTTTGAGATATCGCCAGTTCTGCTCCAACTTTCAATTCTTGTGTTTCATCATCTCTACTTTTTGTTGTTTATGACATATATTTCAACACATCCCGAAGAAGTTATCGAATGTGGGTGTGAGATCTGATACAGTCACCATATTTTGAGACCTGAATTCAATGAGTTTAAGGAGGAATACGTGGCCAAACGCAGCATTGTTAATCCCCCGTACCACCAAGCTCATGATATGCTTGTATAATATTCAAAACTAGTGGTTTACCTTTGATTTATTCTGATAATAATAATGTATGTGAAACACACAAATTACCATTAACCGATTTAGCTTTTCATAAATTAATAGTCTTACAACTTTTTCTTGTGTATCCCCTCCTGAATAAATTGTTGTGTGTTTGTCAATGTTTAACAATTAGCGAAACGAACACACAGATTATGTCACAAGGTGCACATGGGGTACCATCAATCTTTACTGACGATACGAATTAGAGATGGTAGACCATTTTACATATCTAGGATCAGTGGTAAATAGCAAATTATCCCTAGATCAGGAAATCAATATCCGGATTGGTAAGGCAGCAACAACAATGAACAGGTTAAGAAAACTGGGAGAACAGGAAGCTTACTGCCAAAAAAAAGTCCTTGTCTATCAAGCCTGTGCCAATAGTACTCTTCTTTATGGCAGTGAAATCTGGACAACTTAATCACACCAAGAGAAACGTTTAAACAGCTTTCATATGCTGTGTCTGCGAAGAATTATTGGTATTAAGTGGCAAGACAAAATCACAAATACTGAAGTATTGGAAAGATCAGGTTGTGTGACAGTTTATTCCATGCTCAGTTTTCGTAGACCTAGATGGATAGGACATCTTAGGAGGATGGATGATGGTAGAATACCAAAGGATATCTTTTTTGGTGAATTACAGACGGGTAGAAGATCTCAGGGTCGGCCTCTACTACGATACAAAGATGTGTGTAAGCGGGACATGATTGAGACAGGCATTGATAATGCACATTGGGAGCAAGTCGCCGCTGAACGTGTTGCATGGAGGGCAAATATCAGAAATGGAATAAAGACAAAGGAGCAAATTATTGCAGATAAGTCACACACCGAGCGTGTGAGACGTAAGATGGTGCATGATGGTGGAAATGATCACGTGTTCACATGCACCCACTGTGAACGGGCATTTACAGCGCAAATTGACCTTATCAGTCACATTCGCTACCACCATAGGTAAAAGTTATTATGCATTTTTTAAAGCACAAACTATCGTCTGTCAAGACGGCAAGGTGCCAATGTAATGCAATGTAAAATGTTTATCAATGATTACTTTGCCAGATACCTTCTATTCATCTAGTGTATTAATTGCGATATGTTTGTTTATCTTAATACATTATACAACTTTAATTACCCAGTTAGTGTCGCAACATTCGATATTCTTATTTTCAACTGATTCATTTTAATATTGTCATCTGTAGCTTGACGTTGGTCTAGTGTCACTTGTGGCTATGACAGTTCATATGGAACGTGTCTGTTCTAAGGCAGCCGTTAACGTCGCTCTCTGACTCTGATTTGTAGGTGTCCGTTTCGTAGTAAGAGTGTTGCGTTTTCTCCTTTCACACAGGGGTACTTTACGTCTACATTTGACAGCAATTTGCGAATGACATGACACGAGAGTACCCTTCTTTGATCAGCTGCAGTTGCATCCAGTTATCCCAGTGGATACTCGGTCCCCAGAGCTGAGCTTGTCAACCTTTGGTAGATTTCCCACCCTGTACCACTTAGAGCAGCAATTGGGATGTTCCATTTCTAGGGACATGGGGAGATAATCGCATTTCTTAAAATGCCCCAGTACTTTCAAAGGATATACATATATAGTCTAGTCTTGTGGTGAATACTTTCTGGGAGGAGATGGAGTTTATAACTGAACAGAGTATCCGTATCCGGAGAGATTTGTTCATGAGAGAGTCATTATAGGGTTTGAATAGAGAAACATTCTGACAGAGTTCGAATCAAACTATGACTATCAGCGTGAAGAATCTTTGAGGAGGGGCAGAGCACGTGAGAGAATGTCCTTAGTGCAGCGATGTCGATTGTCGAATAAAATGTTCATGGATCACAATGAAGAGGATAGTGTGTGTGGTAGCAGGTAAGTGTTGGAGTGTTGAGAGGACGTATAGAGGACATAGAGAGGACAAGGGACAGAATAGAATTAAGACATCTGATATAACGACAGATAGGACATAGACAAGGACATCTGTAGTATAGTGGTTGGCTAGAGACAGGAGCTAAGTCAGGACACAGAATGGTCATACGACAGGACATCTACAGGACAGTAGATGAAGTGGAAACAGAACTTAGGAAGGGACACTATCGTGTCTTAGACAGGGAACGGTAGGACCAGACAGGGTGATAGAAGGGGACGACAGTTCACGGGACACTGCCCTGAACAGACTAGATGTCAGTACACCGACTGACCTCTCCTAGCACGGACAGACTGCAGTACAACGAGACTGTTGAGACAGCACGGGGTTCACACAACGGCACGGGGTCCGAGAAGACAAGCCCAGTCGTTGAGTCTGAAACCGGCAGACGGGACGGAAGACGGTTTCAGAGGAGGACATTTGTGATTCTTCAGAGCAAATGCTTAGTGTTGCAAGAATGCTAGTTTGAGAATAGCGAGTATAGGATTGTGAGACTGATTGTATGCTATCAGAGTATGAAGGACGGCTTTTGTGTATTCATATGTATTTATCTTGTGATTATCTCGGGTTCTCGTGAAATAAATAATGTACATGCCATACGCGCATTGATGTTTCTTGAGTGCGTGTGAAGGAGCAGAGTGCCTGTGTGAGAAGCAAGACGTGGACAGGCAGCTTAACTGGTGTCAGAAGTATTGAACGAACTCACTGTCTGCTATTAAAACAATTGTGTTTTGTATTACTAACTTAAATAAGTATCTTGCTGGAACACATTTCGTCGTTGAAACTGTCAATTCCCCGTTAACGGTCAATGAGAAGGGACAGCCGAAAATCAATCGCTGGACCCTTATTCTTCAACACTACTCGTTTTCCGTGAGACATATCACAGGTTCCAAAAACACTTTGGCCGCTTTGCTAATCAGTCCTTCAGATTTCGAAGTGGGATAGAGGAACAACGCTACATTATCGCCGTCATCTGGAAGGACCACATTGTTAGCAATTGTACATAATTAGAATTGATTAGTCACATTAGTTTGTATATAACATCTATGAAGCAACTGATTTTTATGAAGTTGCACTATTAAATAGATTTCACGTTAGCTAGAATGTAACACCAAATTTTCATAACTATATGTATTTCTTTCTAGAACGTAAATCATAGAAAACATAGAAATAGATAAACATAGTTAACTTCTTTAGAAATTAAATTAATCCCTATTTAATTACCACGAACGGGATAGTTTTTACAAATTTACAGGTCTTTAAGACAGCTTAAAGTGATATAGAAACTACTTTAATAAATATTAATTAGATTCTTTGCACATGCAATACAACGCATGAGTCCTAAATTGCAGACTCATTAATTCTTTAGTTAAGTATATAACATCATTCTAATTTAAGGGAGGTAACACATTTCTCCTAGATGTAGTTACTTTAGTTAAATTATATTTTCCTTAGTTAATAACACCCATTACATTACATTACAACAATGTACTTACAGTTTCTTCCCTAAATATTGCCTCGGGCAATACAACAGTATAAATAGATTGTGTATTATAGAATTGTTTGCGATATACAAGTAAATGCAAACCAGCTCGTTAATGATTTTAAAACGAGCGTATTTTATTTCAAATATGACACATATTTTTAATAACACTTTGTGCAAACAAGAGAATGAAAGGCGTATGAAAGTAAGGATGAATGCATTAAAATGAAAGGTATGAATATTGGTGCGCTTTTTTGCACACATGTTTTTCCCTGGTGATTTGTCTTCGTCTTCTGTGTAACACATGTGGGCGTGTATTGATTTTATTTGTGTTTAAAATAATTTTACATTGCTGTCGCATTAAAAAAAACTTGAAGGTTTCGATAGATGACAGAAAGTCGCCCCAAATGTCTACATACTGTCGGCATGTCTTTAATATGTTGATGCTCGGGGCGGAACTATAGCGCCATCCGTCTGCAAGGCTGCAGCCAGCCTTTGATGTGATAGATGGAATGTCTGGGCAGAGGTCGGCTAGATCTTGTGATGTAGGGAAATTATTCTCTGATTCACAGGCGGGCAAGACTTTTTGTTGTACGGGAAACAGGTCCCCAGATGAAAGCAAAATAGACGGCGGGTTGTTTCCACCCAGTCTAAAACAGGAGAGAGAAATAGATTCTAGACGGTCTAGCGTCTAGACAGTTTTGTGACGTCATTTATTCCCAGTATAAATACGGTTGAGATAAACAACTTTGAGTTAGTTGACCGAGAGTTGTGAAGTGCTACGGATGTGTGCAATATTTCTTGTTTTTTTTTTATTTTTAGAGAGACTATAGTGTCTATTGTTGATAATTATCGGCGGACATCTATCCAGTCTGTGATTTCATAGTCTTCATCTACAACAGGAATAACTATATGGTATGCTATTAAACATATTTAACTTAGATTATTCTTAGGAATAGAGTGCAATACTGTGCGGTGATAGAATGTGTTATAAAAGCGCCGGCAACAGTAGCCTATCGCGTAGCTTAAACTAGCTGGTGTGAGATATCATTTAACTCAGTGAGTTAAGGACAATGTAGTGGGATGATATTTAGGGAGATTGAGGTTTGTTGGGAGGGATTGAGGGAATGTGAAATGGTAGGATCTTCCAGTAGGGCATCTGCTGGGTTTATACCCGTTCCCTTTAGTCTTTCCTTGTCTTACCAGGACTCAGACCGAAGTGATGAGCTCCTCGGCCTGATGACAGAGTTTGGTTCTCTGTTATTTTTTCTGAGTGTGGCCGGTGGCCTGCACTCACCTAATAAAGGTCGGAATCGAGTTGCTCTCACCAGGTGTGTTCTCTATTCAACAGGTTCCACTCGAATGTTCTACGTTAATCTATCAAGAAGCTAGCAACAAAGTCATAGAAAGTGATGGCTCTAGTATTGTAGGCAGAGTTTACTGAGAGGCTTTTGCACTGGGCCCATAACCCAGATGGTCTGCAGAAACCTGGCCTCTACTGAGCAGGAAATGATGTTTATAAATTTGTTTATTAAGTGATAGTTACATCACATTAAATTCAGGACACTGAAAATAACACTTGTACCAGGAACACTAGTAACAATAACTACCTGGAACAGTAACATTGTGTATGAACATTAGGGACATCTTGCAAAAAGTGAAATACGAACCTTTGTGATTTTTCCAAAGTGACAGTAACAATAGTTGTGAGATTCTCTGAACACAGAACTTTAATGAACAGAGTAGTTACACTGTGTGTGTTAGAATGAAGATCAATATTGGACTGTTTCCACTATTAAAGACCAAGCATCTGGAGTGTTCACGAGCTATCTGAAGAAGTCGACACTTGGCCTGAGAGACACATCACTTGGGTGAGGTTTTCTGTTCCTGTTATGGCGTTGTGGTATGGCCAGTGCAGTGATGAAGCAGACTGTGCTCCTTGGCTGTTCGGTCTGATTCTGCATACACTCTAGATTATACGACAGACATTCTACTCATACACGTTGCACATACATGACACTTTTCTCTATTGAACTAAGTTGTTGTTCTGTTAGAGCCAGTGTTGTTTAGTGTGTTTTGGGAAAAGAACGAGAGGGGGCTTGATACAGTAGAAAAAGAGAGAGAGAGAGAGAGAGAGAGAGAGAGAGAGAGAGAGAGAGAGAGAGAGAGAGAGAGAGAGAGAGAGGGATCCAGGGATCGACGGGTTTTTGTGGACCGAAATCAAGAAGATCCTCAATATAGTGAAATGGGGTTAAAAGGATGTCGATGTGATTCACCTCACCCCAGGGACGACATTAAAATAATACACGACAATTGCAACTATGATAAAGTTTTCAAGTATCGCAGTTTGGCAACTGATCTCACAAATTAAGCGTAAGTCTTCATTTCTGAGATAGAGAAACCTACCTGTGACACTTGGAAACCTGAACTACACAGATTATAAACAGACACCTATGTGGCTAGGTTAAACAAACACTTAGGAGAATAGAACACGCAAACAAACAGAATACAAACAGATAACGTACAAACAGCAAGTTGAACTAAGGAAAAGCACACCTTCACACGGGACACACCAAATTAATGGGGGTTATGAGTACACATATGAGTAATCTATCAATAATAATAATAATAATAATAATAATAATAATAATAATAATAATAATAATAATAAGTCTTTATTTTCAAAGGGTTAAGAATTGGGCACGCATGCCCGTCTGACATTCTGCCCAACAAGCGAACAAGCTAGACAGGGGAAAGATCAGCAGGCACAGAGCGTGTAAGAGATGTTGAAGTAACATTTCACGGGAGCCATGAATAATATATTCATGATCTGTGTCCGTAAAAAGAACAGATTATTTCGGGACATCAATTTCGGATGTTTGAAAGGCGTTGCAGGTTATCATTTAAACATAACTGTAAGAAAAATAACCTTGGTTCGTAATAGCTTCCAGTAGTGGAGTGTAAGAGAGTAGTGACTCTTGGCAACATGACAAGTATGTTAAACTGATCAGAAACCAGGGGATAGACGGGTCAACAGTGTGTCCTGTGAATCAGAGTTGCACCTAAAGTGAGTGGTGGACAAATTCCCACAACACTCCGACGAATTAGTTCCGACTAATTTTTTAGATTTGCATATATGGCATTGTGTCACACCCTCTGTAATGAATCTGATGACACAATAACGGACAGGTGGGGGGGGGGGGGGATGGGAGAATGTCAGAGTGTTGAGAGGACGTATATAGGACATAGAGAGGACAAGGTACAGAATAGAGTTAAGACAACTGAGATAACGACAGATAGGACATAGATAATGACATCTGTAGTATAGTGGTAGGCTAGAGACAGGACCTAAGTCAGGAAACAAAATGGTCATAAGACAGGACATCTACAGGACAGTAGATGAAGTGGAAACAGGACTAAGGAAGGGCACACTATCGTGTCTTAGACAGGGGATCGGTAGGACAAGACCGGGTGATAAAGGGGGACGACAGTTCACGGGACACTGCCCTGAACAGACTAGATGTCAGTACACCGACTGACCTCGCCTAGCACGGACAGACTGCAGTACAACGAGACTGTTGAGACAGCACGGGGTTCACACAACGGCACGGGGTCCGAGAAGACAAGCCCAGCCGTTGAGTCTGAAACCGGCAGACGGTTTCAGAGGAGGACATTTGTGATTCTTCAGAGCAAATGCTTAGTGTTGCGAGAATGCTAGTTTGAGAATAGCGAGTATAGGATTGAGAGACTGATTGTATGCTATCAGAGTACGAAGGACGGCTTTTGTGAATTCATATGTATTTATTTTGTGATTATCTCGGGTTCGCCTGAAATAAATAATATACATGCCATACGCGCATTGATGTTTCTTGAGTGCGTGTGAAGGAGCAGAGTGCCTGTGTGAGAAGCAAGACGTTGACAGTAAGAATGTGGCAGATCCTAGTTTAAATCCCTGACCGATCTGAGATTCTCTTCAGACATCGAGCTGGCATACAATACAAGATTAAGGCAGCCCGGCAGCACATACTGGTTGACGTGTGAAGTGTTAGACCTTCGCATATTCTAGGCCACAATTAAATGAAGTGAGGTGCTAGGAGCCCTTTGTTTCTCAGACAGCTCTGACAATTGTCCCTTAGTCATGTATACGAGATTAGGTCTACCCCAGACTCGTGATTATTTGGAAAACAAATACCCCCCCCCCCCCCGACCCACCTGCTGTGGGTTGAACCCGAGCCACGTCCTTAACAAGAACACTATTCCTCAGCGGCTTTAGAAGAGAAAGAAGGAATTTAGTAAAATACCTCAAAACCTAATCCGTGAAGAGACAAATCTGTTTTGTACAAAATGAGGTTCTCCTCGTTTTTAACTATGAAAGGAATCATTTCTCCATTGTAATCTATTTCACGACCACACAGTTTGACTCCGAGAATACAAAGAAAATCGTATGAACAATTTTCATGATATTCCACATCGAATCTCCTGAAAAAGAAAAAGAAAGTAGCACATTAGACATGGTTTATTCGACATTAAGTACATAATTTCAAATATAAAACGTATTGTTACATTCAATGGAAGATATGTTAACGTGGTCCATCCATCATGTGCCATGCCGATAAGCGTTGGCGGTCATGTTTTGCCATCTCACTCGATCACCAGAGACGTGGATCAGCTCCGTGTTTCTGTCTCGACCATGCCACGTGACCAAGCTATCCAGGTATTTGTTTCTCGTTCTTCCTGTCAGAGAGCTACCCCTAACATAAATACAAGAGACAGTACTGACAGGACAATATAGGGACAAGACAGTCAGCCAACAGGGACAGCAGTCTGAGACAGGTACGTTGAAGTACTGGGACAAGTCGTGACTGTTGACAGAACCATAGGTTTAAGTACAGGTGAGCCTGTAACTCAGGTACAGACCCAAGACGGACGGACCCTGGTATGTCCGGCATGATTCACGGGATTAGAGAACCCGTAAGAGAAAGAAACCGGACCGAGTTTAGCCAGACGGTATTAGACTAGCGACTGGGACAGATGTGTCTGAGATTGGACTGTTGATATTAGAAGCGTGATAGCGAATAAGACTGCTGTGTTGTGTGATAGAATACGAGCGATACGACTGTGAGACACCTTGCGTGCTCTGATTGACTGAGGCAGCGTATGCTCGTTGAGTGTTATGGAAATAGCATGCACGCATGTGAATGTTTGTATATAATTTAATTGATGTATATACTTCACTAAATCATATTGTAATTATTCCGACACGATTGTGTTCAGTCGGTATGACTCTGCGGTAATGAGCAATCCCTGCGGGATCTGTATAGCTAAATACTATTACATTAAAACGTTTCACTTTCTAACTAGTTATGAGCGTGCGTCCGTGTTGGGTGTGTGGACGAAATATTTTTATTAGCTTGTCATAGACCTGTATACATATATGTTCAAATACCAGTAGGTGTATGGCACTTCCCCTTGGTCTCCTCCTCTCGATCTTGCCAGTTGTCACCAAGTTCTCCAATTAATTTCTTCTCATAACATGCACAAACACATTTTAATGTTTATGTCTAATGTCTCTAATCAGTTTACGATCCTCATTTGTTTCTTGTAGGTTTTTCTGTCTGTCCATGGTATTTTTTGCATTTTCTGCAGAAACCACATCTCCACAGCCATCAGATGTTTTTCAGTTTGCCTGCTCATTGTCCACACTTCACATCCACATAAAAGTACAGGTTCTATGCCTCATTTAAACACTCTTTTTCTCGTTTCAATTGATATCTGTTTATTTGTCAGTATGTTTTTCATCTTGCAAAAGGCTACCTGCGCAATGGCAATTCTTGTTCTAATCTCTTCAAGGCATCTCCCATCAGATGTTATGACTGTTCTGAGATAGCTATAACGACTCACTTGTTTTAGAATATGCCCATTTGCTTGTATATTACACTGTGGTATTCCTTCCTTCCTAGTGACGACCATAATCTGTGTCTTCTTACAATTCAACTCTAACCCTAGTTGTTCACTGCAACCTCACCTACTAAATATTGCAGGTCCTGTTCATTGTCTGCAATCAAGACTGTATCGTCTGCATATCCAATGTTATTGATGCATCGTCCTCCAATGTTGGTTTCTTCCATATCTTCTATCTTCTTCTTCTTATTCTTCAGCGTTCCGAGCCATATATATATTTCTATATTTCTATATTTCTGAAAATATTTTCACTGTACAGGTAAACAGATCTGGCGACGTTACACATCACTGTCTCACATCTCTCTTAATAGGCCGTTATTGACCTACTTAATTATCAATTCTTATGGCAGCTTGTTGTTTCCAATATAAGTTTTTTTTTTTTTTTTTTAAACAAGTCTAAGGTATTTTCCGTCAATTTGTAAATCTTCAAGCATTCTTATCATGTTGACATGTCTCACTTTATCGTAAGCCTTTGTGTAGTCAATAAAGCAGAGGTGTAGCTCTTTGTTTACTTCTATAGAACGTTCAATTACAGTTCTCAGTTTGTACACAGCATTTACGGTACCCTTGCCTTCTATAAACCCACGTTGTTCCTCTTCTATTTCAGGGTGTCTTTTCTTCTCAACTCTTTGCATGATAATTCTTAGCAAACTCTTGGTGATGTGACGCATTATACTAATTGTTCGGTGTTGATCACATTCCAAGGCTCCTGATTTCTTTGGGATTACATAATTCATGAGATATATCTCCAGTATCATATATGGTATTCAGGAGTCTGATCACTTTATCTATTCCGCATTCTTCTAAAGCATTAACCATTTATGTTGTGATGTTGTATGAACCGGGGATCTTGATAGATTGCATATGGTTAAGAACATTCTGAACCTCCATCTTCAAAATTGATGGTCCTTCATTTTAATTTTGAATATCATACTGTTCTTCTCTGTTATCATCATAAGGGTATTTCACATAATCTGACCATACGTCTAAAATCTGATCTTTTTCTATTATGATTTTTCCATCTTTTGTCTTTAAGCAGCCTGCTGATGTATATGTTCTTTGATTAGTAAGCTCCTGAGAGAACATATGGCATTAAATGAAGAACATTGCGGACCTGTGTCAACGGTAGTTAGAAGAAAAAAAAAAAAAAACTATTGTATGTTACATAGAACCAGATACGACATTTCACCGGTGAGTCCTGGAAAGTTACCTAAATCAACAACATCACCATCGTGTCCCATGCCAACTGGCTTAGGCGATCATGCATCTCCATAGATCTTGACTGTCGTGTTCTGGGTGAATTATGTATTGTGTTATACCCCCATGTCACCGCCTTAGGCCATCCGTCATTATTGTTCCCCTCTGACGCCGAGAACATCCACACACCGCACATCTCTTACGTCATCGATTGGACAGCACGTTTTGGAAATCAGTTACGTGATTGATAGGGACAATGCGTTTCGTGTGTTGGTTAAAACATAAAATAGTCGCATGTTGGAGCTGGCAGAGACATTTGCCATTACTTTACAAGAACCGTCTTTGTGCAAACAAACAGATAATTCATTCATTTTAAAACCACCATGGTAGACATTTCGAATTAATATGTGAATATGTATGCAATATATTTCAACTAGAAGGATGTAACTTGAGTTACTGTAGGTTATGTTGTGTTATTTCTTCAGTATGCAATTAACGAGATCTGCCATCCCATACATCAGTCAATCTATTGCACTGTGTCCTTGTTATTCAAAATCACACCCAGAGTAAACATTTAAAACTCCATGACTTCATGGATACCGAATCATAAGCACCTTTGGCATAGATCTAGAAAAGATAGAGGCTTCCAGGCTCCAGTGACATTTGGAAAGTCGTAATCTGCTTCCCAAAGGGCTCGGGAATTACCTGTCTGGGAAGGACACCACGGTCAATGGCGGCTACTTTTAAATTGTATGTCTATGAGGGCTTCAGGGATTTAAAAAAAAAGAGAGAGTCGCTGTAGCTCTTGACCTGAAGGATGCGTATAACAAGTTTATATATAATCGGTTGATATGCACTCTGTTGGACATGGAGGTATGCCCTTGTCTTATCAAATGGGTTGCGGTAGTTCTTTATGAGCGTAAGGTTGCACTGTGCATGGGTTCCTGGACTTATGGTACCTGTAGGATTACACCTGGTTTCCACAGGGATCTGACTTGTCCCCAGTGCTTTTTAATGTCTACGCCAGCAAAATCGCAGCTAATGATACACCAGGTGTTGGTAGAATCTTGACAATTGCAGACGATGTGCTGGTGTACAGACAGGGCAGAGATAGGGACAGTCTGGCTGCAGATTTACAGATAGCAGTAAACGGGGTGACAGAGTAGTGTAGGGACGCAGGGGCTGTTATAAACTCAGACAATGAATCGGTTGTGTAGTACTCCCTGCATAACCGGATTGTGAAGGTAGATGCTCCATGTATTATGTAATGTTTTGCGTATCCTTTTACAGGACTTAGCTGTCAACAGCAGCATCTTTCAGCTGTCTGTTGATCTCTTGGCAAGATTACGCTCAGTAGTTTGCCATTGCTTTCTGAGCGGCCGGCTCAGTATCCGCAAGTCACGAGCGGGGGTCGAACCACCTCAGTTCTCGCTCCGCTGCGAGACTCTGCGTGATAAACGGGATTACAGAGAGAAAGTGTTGTAACCCCACAGCCAGAGAGACCGGCCCATGTATTATACTGAATGGATATCCTCTTAGTATGAGGGATGGTAAATTGAAGTACTTGGGTATCACCTTCGACAAATGTATGTCTTTAAAGATCATGTGGAGACTATGATGGTGAGGGCTGGTAGGGGACTTATTACTTTGATGGTGATGGCAGTATCGAAGAGCCAGCTTGAAAGGTTGGAGTGCAACCACGATGCGACCATGTGTGTGATTCTGGGGTGTACAAAGGTCACACCAATTATATGCATAAGGCATATCCTGGCGCTACCAACAATGGCGGATAGGTATAGGGTCCCTTAGGCCAAATGGTACTTTAGAGTTGCTGCAGATAGGGATCACCCCCTGAATGAAGCCATGGATACAGTCAAGGGTCATAGACTAAGACGAGGAGATCCTGGATGGCACAGACGGAAATATCTACACGTCAGATGTGTGATCTAGAGACCATCAATCGTGAAAAACAGTGGGTTGAACTACCGGCAGACATGATGAACTCTCACAATGTAATAGTAACACTGGGCCGTGAGTGCAGAAAATGGGCAGCTAGCCGCAAAGAGTTCGAGGTGATCCAAAGTAATACACATAAAGTTAACATAGTGGTCTATACTGATCGGTCAATGATGCGAAACAGGTTGGAGTTTCATTGCGAAGGCTAATGGACGTTCTTGAAAAAAGGAGAATATGGCATATGAGGCTACGACCACCATCATGAGAATGGAGGTGGGAACAGTCACAGCGGCATTCCGTTGGATAGAGGAGACCACTGCAACACACATTGTCTTCATCACGGACTCAATGAGTATACTTAGTAAAGTGGAGAAGGAATGTTTCGTGTGGAATGGCTCGCCTCGCTTTAGATGTCACACATTGTAAGAACTGTATGGTGTTTTCCTTGGCCATTCGGGAGTGCGGGGTAATGAACATGCTGATAGGCTGGCATGGAATGCACCTCTTGGTAGTCGAGTATCTATGTACAAGGGAGATGTGGTCGTGCGCCTGTGGGACCAGGTGGAGATTCTGGAGGACAAGATTGAGAACCCATATGTGCAAAGGATGAGATTGCGGGGGATTGGGAGGGGTTCTGGTAGAATCTCAAAACTGAGAGGGAAGACCAGGAGAACTTTCAATCAGATAGCTGTGAGAACGATTAATAATGTGACTCTTCGAGGCTGTTGAACAATGGGACGGAGCGCATATAGGAATGTTCTGAGTGCAGTGATTTCGGTTCTTAGCTTAACTCAACTCAACTCAAAAACTGAAACTGCTGTCTAAACAATCAGTGCGTCCTTGTTTCCAGTTGCTGGTTTAGCATTGGCTATAACAATGTGCAATACTTTATTCTAGTGGTTCTAAGATAGGATAACTTCAGTTGTTAATGTAGATTAAAGTGAATGCGTGATGTAGATTAGCGTTAGTTGTTTGATTAGAGTTAGCTGTACCGATTTAAAGTAGTTTCAGTTGATAGTGTACACTACTGTATGTTGGTGGTTTAGAATAGATTAATTTGGTGGTTTTGAATACTTGACGTTAAAGGTGGCTGATGAAATTAGAACATTATATACAACAATAAGAAAGAGACAAACAGCTTTCTTCGATCATGTGATAAGAAGAAAGGCATTGGAGAACACCTTGACAACTGGAAAGATTGAGAGGAAGAGAGGCAGAGGATGACCAAGAGAACTTATGCTGATTGGATTGAGACGGTGGCATGGAGGAATATCATCAGCAGAGGTGATCCAGAGCACCAAAGACCGAGATCTGTGGAGAGGCATGAAAGCCTACGACAGCTGGCAGGGCACTTATGATGACGACGACGTTAAAGGTTAGAAAAAAGGCGATGCGTTCAAACTGTTTTCTGGTGATTTCCAGTATGCTGAGACAGCTGTTTTGTGTAATACGTTAAAATAGTTGGTCCTGATGTATTGGTGTTTAGAGTTTTAGTATAAAGATAATTACTTTGTCTTTTCTGTCGTATTGTAGTATTGTTTATGTGTCCTGATACAGTGTAGACATGAATTCCTTTTATATATGACACTCAGTACTGATATAAAGTTGATTATATGTTGTTTTTCATATATGATTAGTTAAGTTGTCTAGCTCAGTCTGTGTCTTAGTTGTTGTAGTCTGTTGGTATTGTCTCTAGTTGGTATGGTAGTCTCCATACTATCGGATTGTCTGTCCAATCATAGCTTGAGTTGTAGAAAGGTCTAACATTTCTGCTTCTAATGAACCATATTCTTTCTGTTTTGATGTCAGGGTGTATGGTGAGGTGTCCTCCATTCTTTCTCAATTTGGGTTCATACCTCCTGTATATTCTCTCCTCTATTCTTGTATCCTCTTCTTCTACTTTCTCTCACCCAGTCCTTTGTCTACTAACAACACCTCATGTCCTATTGCGTCCTATGAACTTTCATATGTTGTTTGCAAGATTATTTTTTTTTTTCTCTTAGAGAGTTATATCTTATCCTAAGAGGTTTCATTTGTTATATCTAGGATCCTCTTTTCTGTTTGCATATCGATATCTAACCTAAAAGTTGTCACGTATTGTGTTTAGCATGTTAGGTTCTCTGTTAGTTTTTGTATCTTTCTAACGCTAGAAGTCAAACATTTACTATGTGGTTCCTAAACCCGAATTTCTGTATTCAAACATGTCATAGAACAGTTTTCCAGAATAAAATATCAGTTTTGAAAATGGTACTGTTTTTCGCAAGTGCAATTGAAATACCACTATTATTATCGTTCCTTTACGCACTCAGTCAATTGGAGAGCGGGACATAAGCACTTCGCTTCTGGAATTAGGCGGCAACCGGCGCCCGTCGTAGGCCGCGATCCGCTCTGAAGACGGGTCAGGCGGGGAAGTTTGGGGAAGTCTGAAGAGTCAGGCGGGGAGTTTGACAAGAATCCACGCTTGTACAGGTGCAGACACTTGGTCAGGCGAGGAATTTGACAGCAGTACACGCTTATACACCGGTCTCCCTGGCCGAGAGGTTAGCAAAACAATCACGCTTGTACAGGTCCCAGACACTTGGTCTGAGGCTATTAGCTGAGGGATATGACTGAACTCCTCTAAGTCAAATCCCCCGGATGTGAGGGACTTGCCATTACTCACCTTCTGCTGCATGGAGGTGTGATTCTGAGCCGGCAGCCTCAGCAGCCTACCTTGTTCCAGACGCACTGATCATCCTGTCCTCTAGAGAAAACAAGGTCAGACCGAGAGAGGGATCATGCTGCATGGGCAACACCTGTTCTCTGAATCCAATCCACATATTGTCGTCTGTAAAGATGACAAGGTGCCACTCAGACTTCTTCTATTACCGTCTATCCACCAATGGGACATAGGCCCTCAACCCACTCACTTTAGGACTCTCTAACGTTAGCTATCTCACGCAGCTCTGTCCGTGTCCTTCTCAAATTGTTCGGTCTTGTTTCTACATGTCGATTGTGGGATCTTTTAGATGTTTCTTTATTTATTTTGAAATCTAAAAAGGGAAAAAAAAGTATGGGCCTTAAATATTTGAATCCATTCAAACATGTCTGGAAACACAGGGCCCAAATACTAGACTAGCCTCATGTAAGAGTGAAACCGTAGTTTTATTGTGTTTACTTCTATTACATTAGGAACCACATGATAGCAATAACGATGCGGTTCCAGAGACGGAAGTTGGACTGCCAGACTGTGGGAGGTTAATTAGAGCAGAATATTATTTGGTCATGTCATGAGAAGAAAGACAATAGAAAACAATGCCACTGCTGAAAAAATCAGGGGAAGAAGAGCCAGAGGCATACCATAAGTAATTATACTGGACTGACGGTGGCATGGTGGACCATCATGAGCAGAATTGATCCAGAACAATATGGGCCGAGATCTGTGAGAGAGACATGAACGCCTACATCACTTGGCAAGACACGTGTTGATGATGATATTGGTTAGAGTTCAGAATCTACTGACCCCTGACAAACAGTATTTAACGTGTTCTACATATCAGTGCTGCCACGTTTATCTTAACCACTTCATGTATACCACTCGTTAGGTAGTTAACAGATCATCCTCACGGTTGCAGGTAAACATGGCCGAATGGATAAGAACGTGTGCTTTTTAACATCCGGTGTGCTAAATCCGAGATAAAGGGTTTAATCCCTACACCGGACAGTTTGACTTAAATGTTGACCCATTGTTCTTGACTTGTGGACGTAAATTACAAGTATCTCTGAAGTCGGAGTGGGTTCGCCTGTTGGCGAGGGACACTATTAATAGGTAAATGCTAATCCACAAGCAAATTTCACCCCAGCAATACTGGAAGAAGTGTGTTTGGACTACGCTTGAGTTCAAAGCGAGCGAACGAAAAAAAAAAAAAAAAAAAAAAAGCATTCATAATTGCACATTGCACTATTAGTGTTCAGATCCCCTCCTGAGTATATCGTTCAGCGTGTAGCGACTGGCGGCAACAGTTCTATTTTCTTTATTATTCTTATTTGGCTTCACGCATGGCGCTCTTGTCTAGCTTGACCACGGTTGTCTTGGTGTTCTAGCAGTCTGGTCAACATTGCAGAATCACACACATCCTTTAAGTCATTTACTCGCACTGCCTCCCTGAGAGGGTTCAGTAGATCAGCCTGGACCATTGCTCGACCGCTTTCAACCGAGCCCCAAGCTGATCTGTTCGTTCATGTCTGCTTACACCTGCGTTCCCTGGCACAACAATTAAACAGCTATTATACAGTTTTTTTTTCTTTACTCAGAGATTCAAGCCACTGCCTTCTGGCCCAGCCCTTCTCGATCTTCCTCAACATACTCATGGCGTATATATAACTATATCATCGGTGAACCCGAGAGAGTTTGAACCAAGCCATGATGTGCATTGTAGTCGTGTCACAGTTTATGTATAAACATTTCTCTTCTCATATCTGCCGACAGTATTGTAGTCGTGTCACAGTTTCTGTATAAACATTTCTCTTCTCATATCTGCCGACAGTATTGAAGACAGAGATAATAGCAGCCTATCTCATATCTGCCGACAGTATTGAAGACAGAGATAATAGCAGCCTATCTCATATCTGCCGACAGTATTGAAGACAGAGATAATAGCAGCCTATCTCATATCTGCCGACAATATTGAAGACAGAGATAATAGCAGCCTATCTCATATCTGCCGATAGTATTGAAGACAGAGATAATAGCAGCCTATCTCATATCTGCCGACAGTATTGAAGACAGAGATAATAGCAGCCTATCTCATATCTGCCGACAGTATTGAAGACAGAGATAATAGCAGCCTATCTCATATCTGCCGACAGTATTGAAGACAGAGATAATAGCAGCCTATCTCATATCTGCCGACAGTATTGAAGACAGAGATAATAGCAGCCTATCTCATATCTGCCGACAGTATTGAAGACAGAGATAATAGCAGCCTATCTCATATCTGCCGACAGTATTGAAGAAAGAGATAATAGCAGCCTATCTCATATCTGCCGACAGTATTGAAGAAAGAGATAATAGCAGCCTATCTCATATCTGCCGACAGTATTGAAGAAAGAGATAATAACAGCATATCTCATATCTGCCGACAGTATTGAAGAAAGAGATAATAGCAGCCTATCTCATATCTGCCGACAGTATTAAAGAAAGAGATAATAGCAGTCTATCTCATATCTGCCGACAGTATTGAAGACAGAGATAATAACAGCATATCTCATATCTGCCAACAGTATTGAAGAAAGAGATAATAGCAGCCTATCTCATATCTGCCGACAGTATTAAAGAAAGAGATAATAGCAGCCTATCTCATATCTGCCGACAGTATTGAATACAGAGATAATAACAGCATATCTCCAGCCATTACGATGGTCTGGTTGACTAAGTTATTATTGACTGCTTGTGACCCGTGCTGGAACAGACACAGAGTAAACTCTGTTCAACGCCCTGCGGCGATTCCTTTATTGAAACAACGATACTAACATTTGAACTTACATCTGTGCTCCTTAGAAAGGCAAAATGATGGACCAAACAACATGGGCTAATGAAGGACATAAACCCTGGAAGGAAATCCATCAACGGGAAGGTCACGCGGAATGATAAACCACCATTTCCTTGTTGAAGTTCTTGTTAGAACAAACGCTCAGGCAAGAAAGCCCGACAGAAACTGTAGGCAACAGAGCCCACATTTACGGGAAGGCAATCTATCTATGGAAGAAGATGTCCAAAGATTATTGCCCAACTAACACATAACTCGAAAGCCGACATTTTCAGATTACAATGGATGCCATGCGCCACACATAGCTAACGATGATCGAAGAAAAAACGTCTTCATTATCTACTCATACACTTACAACTCTTAGACACTCTAGGGTAACATTGACTTACGTTACATTATGCTTGAACATACGCATAACACATGTAAACACCACACTCAGACTAACTGATGCACAGACGCTAACACACAACCCAGGAACTCTCCAAACTGTATCTAAGGCAGACTTGAAAATGTACCTGAAGTAGAACGTTACCAACAAATTGTCGGTTCCAGGCTCCAGGATTAATGAACACTTCGCGTCTGAGAGTTCGCTGCTAGAGTTAACGGTAGGATGGTGGATAACGAATGGCGGGGTGTTGTGGCTAATTGGAATAATGCGTTCTTCTTTACATATTTCAATTACGTTGGGAGGCTGCGGAAAGAAAAATAATAGCTTCTTAGTAATGAGAACATAATTTGACAGGTTTTGTAGAGGGAATAGCTTTGTGATTATCGTTTAGCATTTTGTTGGAGTTTATTGATGATGAAATACTTCAAATCACGCAGTAACCATGACAATCCTACGCCTATACCAAGCCAGTCAGTATGTGATATACTGAAATATAACATGTTTAGTTAGCTAGTTATTCTACTTTCAGTCCATAACTGCTCATATCCCATTTTCAGCAAATCCCATAGCGGCTTACAAAAACAGTTCTCTGAGGGTTTATCTTCTTCTGCTTACTGCATAGTGATCTAGTTTGTTCACACCTCTTTTAATTTGATGTTCTCGCAGTCTGACCATGGTTGTAGATTCACAGTCATCACTTGGTTCTTGTAAACGTCTTACTTCTCGTTGAGCAATCAGTATATTAGAATGGTCCATGGCTCGTCCGCCCTTTACAGTAGCCTTACCTGCAAGCCTGTCAGCCTGCTCATTTACTTCTACACCCGCATGTCCTGACACGAAAATGTAAAATAATCTTTTCCAGCCATGACATCCCCAGAATCACCAACCACTGTCTTCGGACCCAGTCCATCTCTATATTCCTGAACATACTCAGTGAGTCACTAAGCATGACCGAGTGATTGTCAGTGTCTCGAGACATGTTATTGCTTTACTTACTGCCATGACTTCCATAGTCAGACTACTTGTGGTCAAGTCAAACGCACCAGAATTTCTATTCACAGTTCTCCCTCTAGCCAGAGCCGTAAAAGTTCATGAACTTCTCACGCGTCGAATGACCTGTGTAAATGACAACAGCACCCTCTAAACTAGTATAACAAATCACAGCCTGTACTACAGCCTCCACAGCAGCAGGATTGTATTGTCTGCATTGTATGTCTAGTTGGATGCAAACTGAAAAAGACGTACACAACTATGTTGGCATTTGTACCCACTCCTCGCCAGGCTCTCAACCTCAAGTAAACACACATGTTAAAGAATGTCTTCGGTTTGACCTCTCCACGACTTTCTCCTGTATTAACATGATACACTTGACATTCTTAAATTTCACCATGCAGTGGATCAGAGGTTCGCAAACCACGGCCCGCGGGCCACTTGTTGCCCGCCAGCTGTCAAAATGTGGCTCGCGAGGCCTCGTGTCAGTCGATATTTCAAGAGTTCACAATAGAGGAGGATAATGTTGCCCTCTTCATAAATTCATTCGTATTTCCTGATGCCAAGCTCTGTATATTACAGTAAAATCTTCAGCACGAAGTAATTTATTTGAAATGTAATTCTGCACTGAGATGTACATTTCTGGAGCTGCCTGCTTCACCTTCAGCTGATCATTTGATTTCATTCTGGCGACTATTGTCTGTCGAACAATTTGAACACTTGCGTTCATTCGCACAGAGATATATTTGTCGTTTTGGTTCGACTTACAGATGCGAGCAGTCATTTTCCGCAGTGATCGTTATAAAAAACAAGTAACGTTCCAGACTTATCGACAGTAACCTAGCTGCGCTTATGACTTTGAGCACGGCAGATTTGTGCCCAGACATTGATAAACTGGCATCTGAACTTAACTGGTTATGGAGAACAGAGAGACAATTGTAAATTAATTACATTAATAGCGATTTTCGAAATTGATTTAAGATTTATTGTTAAATGAACTTTTGATTTTAAACCAAATAAATGACCGCAGTGTAGTACTGACACTGCCTGCCTTTAAAGTTTTAGAATTTTGTTGACAAAAGTTAAGAAAGGTAAGAATGATATTACACGACTTTTATAATTTTATAACACTGTGGCCCGCTTAACTACCGAAAATAGTAGATATGGCCCTCGGCTTAAAAAAGCTTGGGAACCACTGCAGTGGATGATGTATGCTTGCATTGACTCTGTAATAGGCACGTGCTCGGAAAAATTTGTATTATGTCGCCTATGGTTACAAAATCAAGAAGGTAGCGCATCGCCCTACATACTGTATCTTGTAAACCCAAGCACAAAACGTGTAGCTTTGTTGTGTATCCTCTCCATCATCTGGAGCCCCATCGCATACTCAAAAACATACAGAAACATACCCTCGTATAGAAGAAAGGGATGGTGCTGCTCACAGTTTTCCGCCGTCATCACCCTCATAGCAGCCAATTCCCGCTTTTTCCTGTGTTATCATCTGGTCCGTGTGCTCAGTATAAGCTAGGATTCGATCAAATCAAACCTCCAGGTATTTCATTGCCTGCGTTCTTTCCACCATCTATAAGCACATATTTACAGTTGGTGTTGGAGTATTGACAATATGGTAATTCAAGAGGAACATGTCACTGATGCCTTCGTTGTGTTGACCAATGCACCAGCTTCACCCACTACACCAAGTGCCAATGCAATTGGGTTTTGTTTGTAGTTCCACAGCAACCTGATATCTGATCCTTACCCTGACGATACACTACAATGTCCTCCCCGGTAATGTGATCTGCTCATCAGCGATTCTCACAGTATAGGCGTTGAACAGCACGGAGAATATGGTAATCCCTGTGGCAGGCCAGGACATATTTCTGTTAGTTCAGAAGCCCAACAGCCACATCTAAAGGCTGCATTCCATTGGAAGAGGGCTGCAGAGGTACAATTAAGGAGGAGTGAACTTATCTTGAGTTCAATAAGCTGAACCATTTAGAAATCCAACGATGCTTTGTTGTACACATCCTTAAGGTCAATTGCTGCAACACCTGTTTCAATGCATAAGTGGACACATTCATACACATCATGGGTAACAACTGCTGCCGTTGGTCCAGTTTTCTCTGTTTGGACAGTTCCTTCCAAGGGTAGGTGGGGGAAAACATTGCCTCTCTAGCTGGCTTGATGTTGTTTTATGATAATTAACTTCTCCTGCCGCTTGCCTATTACAACTGGGAGTTAACGCACTTCATAAAGTCGATTTCAAATATTTTTTTTTAATTTACAACAGGCGACACATTGACATTTTTATTTTGGCAATTCTCATTTGAGACAGTATAGTGGCTTAAATGGTGGACATATCTTAGTCTGATAGTAATACAATAGTCATTGTCGCCTACTGTTGAAAATACTGACAGACAAAACCACGAGACAGCGACGAGATACAAATACAGGCTATCAGAGTTAAATCCGGGCAACCATTTGTGTTGATTAATGTTTGTGCCTGCAACGGGAGTGTAGATTCTAAGAGGTGGCAGTGCTTGGGCTAATGAAATATTATATCACGAGATTAATGTCATTAACTGTTGAGATTTCAACGCTAAAAGCAGAACATGAGGAAATAATTCTTCCAAGACACAAGGAGAGGAGCTCGAGGCACCACTTGAACCGTCGACCTTATTTGTATCATCAGTGGCTGTGTCACCAGGACAGCGAGTCGGCCAGTGATGGGGACAATGTTATTGACCTGATGCTAGGTTCTCCTTCACTCGTTACAGTGTGTAGATGGGGTGTCCTAGGGTACTACGGCAGCAACCACCACACCTGTAGCATACTGGAGGTGAAAGAACTAGGCAGCACACGCCAAAACCCAAGACTTTCAAGTATGACAGTGCAGGGCATTATGTAGTGGGTAAAATAGAGAGTTACAAGTGCAGAAATCAACATCGTAAGAAATAAAAGCTTAGGGAAACCCCTTTGGTGGAATTTTGAGGTGAAAAAAGCCTAGGTGGATGAGCGTTGTGTCGTAAGAAAATGGCAAAACGCCAAAAGAAACAAAGCTTTATATCCTTGTCATGCCTTGCACTAGGAAAGAGACATGTACACATCAGTTATCTGTTTAAAAAAAATACTCGTTAAACTGGTAAACAAGGAGAAATGAGCAGAGTTGTGTTCAGGAATAAGCAAAGACGGTTTTCTGTTGTACCCATACTCAAGATCATACTGTCCATGTGTCACTGAGATTGTTCTGGCAACTACATAAATGTGTGACTGATGTAGTCAAGACGAAGAGTACATACTTCTGGGATGGAGCAGAAATCGATGTAAGGCATCCCATGATAATACACAGTAGGCTGAACATAGAACCTGCTTTTACTGTTCGGGATGCCTCTTGCTTCTAGGATTGCCTTACTTGTGGTAGCCTGGTGAGCTGTCACGTGTATCTAGGTGAAGATATGAACGTATATCAAATTTTAAAAAAAGTTAAGTTACACTGCTCGACAGCTTCATTAGTAGGTTATTTCTGCTACACATAACACTGACAAATTAGGAACATGACGACACCCTGGTGATGGACACACTAGACATTTTGTAAGGCGTTCCAAAATTTTAATCCATCCATATCTACAATATGTTCTCTGTGTGTGTGTGTGTGTGTGTGTGTGTGTCTGTGTGTGTGTGTGTGTGTGTGTGTGTATGTGTGTGTGTGTGTGTAACTATGGGAATCTTAGGCTGACAATCCCAAAAACCATGGCCAGCATCTATTGTTGTCTTAGAAAATTGAAGCACACCAGTCATAGAGAGGCGGTTGGTTTTGAACATGTTGTCATACTTCCTGCTGGTTATCTCTGTTTGAATGAGCAAATAGTAAGTTGACCAATATGGTGTCTCTGCTAGAATGAGCAAACCATTAGTTGACCAAATTGATGTCTAAGTCAGTATGAGCAAACAGTAGGTTGACCAAATTTTTGTCTATGCCAGTATGAGCAAATAATGAATCAATCAATCATGATTCGCTTAAAGAGCAAATAATAGGTTGACCAAATTGTTGTCTATGACAGTATGAGCAAACAGAGGGGTGATAACAGTGATTCTCATTGCTCAGATCTCTCTTCTTACGTACATGCAGACGATCTCTCAAGTTCTGATGATCTGGCTGTCTAATGCATTCTTCCCGCTCAAAATAAACAGAAGATCACCACAGAATATTGCTTGCTGTGAAGCTGTACGTTTACGATCCTTTATCTACCTCTTTACCTAAGGCGTTAATAAATCTAACATGGACCATTAGAAGCTTGGTGGCAAATATCATGACAATTCATAATTAGTTAACGTGAACCTGGTTTCGGCTCTTTACTGTCAGGGAAATCTCCGTGGTGAAGAGGTCCAACCGTCTGCCCCGCGCTCCTAAGTTTGTGGGTTCGATTCTGGGCCGTCTTTCGGTTCACGAGTGCATTTTTCTCGGATACTCCTGGGGGTCATCGCTGAAGCTACGGTGTTCGTGCCTTGTGCGACGCTTTTGGCATGTCGTCCTGGGGAAATAGACCGAGCCATATGGGATAAAACCCGGTGCAATGAAGTCGATCTTCTCAACTTTTGAGACTTTTTTCTAAGGCTTTTTACTGTCTTATTCTCATCAATTTCGTCAGGTCAGCGTAAATCGCGATAGCTCTGGAACTGCGGCCTTTGTGGTTTTGCGTAGCCTGATAGTTTTCATCGCCTATAACTGGTTTTGTCTGTCAGTATGATCAACAGTAGGCGACAATGACTATTGTATTACTATCATACCAAGACAGTCTATTTACCAAACGTATGGAATTGACAGATGACAACATTAATGTCACTGTGCCACAAAATGTCGGCACTGAAGCACGGTGCTTCTCTCTACAAGTAAACAGTCAAAAAGGAAGGTCTTTATCACTAAAGCATGGAGCTTTCTGCTGCACGTTATCTTTAAACATGATAGCACTAAAACACGGCACTTTATTCTATAACATCGCCGTAAATATGTAAGTAGTCACAGTACTAAAGGACGGCACTATATTATATCAGATAGCCTTAAACATGGAGGCAGTCGGTACTAAAGGACGGCACTATATTATATAAGATAGCCTTAAACATGGAGGCAGTCAGTACTAAAGGACGGCACTATATTGAATAACAAAGCCTTAAACATAGAGACAGTCAGTAGTAAAGGACGGCACTTTGTTCTATACGAGAATGGTAAACAAATAGGCAGTCGGTACTAAAGGACGGCAAATTATTCTACAAGTTACCATTCAATCGGTAGGCAGTCAGCATTCAAGAAAGACGCTTTCTCCCACAAGTTAACTGTAAACATATTGGGGGACAGTACTAAAGCAATAACCTTAATCTACAAGGTAACGGTAAACATGTAGGCAGTCGGTACTAAAGCACGGCGCTTCCTTCTACAAAACAGGAAACATGTAGGTAGTCAGTACTAAAGCAATAACCGTAATCTACAAGGTAACGGTAAACATGTAGGCAGTCGGTACTAAAGCACGGCGCTTCCTTCTACCATTCAACACTCAACAAATATGCACGACCACCCCTGGCTTAAAGCTTTCCAGACCAGCTTCTTCTTCTGACAGGCCTGGTTCCATGTATGGCTCGGGACGTGTGGGATTTTTCAAATAAGAAAAGAATGACATTTTCTACTGATCCTAGGGTAATGGATTATACATACAGCCTTCTCGGACAATGGTCACAAATTCAGAGAAGATATATTTGGCATTTGATGCATGTAGAACATATCTCCACAAATGTAAACACCAAATGTCTGCAAACCCAATACTGAACAGAGGGAAACCAACTCCAACAGCTGGGTCTGTATAGCATGCCTCATTCCGGAATACACAAACGTAGATCCTGGTCGGTTGTATACACTTGGTGCACTTGTTGGGGTTTACAGTGTGCAATCTGTGGGTTGTCTAGAACACTTATGGAGATGTCCATCTGGTTTCTATGGGCACCACTTTACCATGTGTTTTATATGGGCACAGTCTGCAGCAATTATCGAGACGTATATGTATTTTTAATGGACGGAGTCTGCAACACTCATCATAATGTCCATGCTTTATTTTTAGGACTGTCTGCAGAACTTATCAGTAAGTCATTGTGTATTCTATGGGGATATCCGACTGCAATTATCTAGACAGCCGTGCTCAATACAGTTATCCTGCATCGACTTCTTCTCATAGTCTACTCCGCGTGTCGTTGATGATATTGTCTGTCAACAGTCTTCTGTCATTTGTACTGCCAATCATTTCTCATACCAACCTTCCCCCACGCCATGATGTCAAACAGTTCCTTACTTGCCTTCCCTTCCAGCTTGTCCATTTTTAATGTACACTCCAGCTCTATTCCCACAGATATGTTTGTTGTTTTCTTCTGATGCGAGTAACCAGTTCTCTTTGCCAGTTAACTTCTTTAAAGTAATCTGCACGACCCTTTCTGTCCACCCGTAGTTTTCTCACAATTCTTATTAAAACAGTATCTGCTCAGCTTCCACATAATTCCTTATTTGTTTCATGTCTATTGTTTGCTTTCTTACATCAGGATTGGCTAAATATAGCTCTAAATATCCATGTTCCTCACCACGATTGGGAAAGATATATTCCAGAGTATACTTTTCATATTGTGAAATGTTGCCTTTCTCTTGCCTAGTCTATATTTAATTTCATTTCCACATCTTTCAACTATTCTTTACGTGCCTAAATCCTTAAACAGCTTATAGGTCAGTGGTGAGAAACATACGTGTGGGTGGGCTTTCATTGCGAAAGCTAATAGACGATTCTAGGGACAAAAAAGGAAAATCTGGCATATGAGACAATGATCTCCAGCACGAGAATGGAGGTGGAGCAGTAACAGCGGCATTCCGTTGGTTAGAGGAGACCACTGCAACACACATTGTATTCATTATGGACCCACGGAGTGTGCTTAGAAAGGTGGAAAAAGGAATGTTTAGTGTGGATTGGCTCAACTCTCTTCTGAGGTTACGAATTGTGATAATTGTATTGATTTGTTGCCCTGGCAATGTGAGATTGCGTGGGAATCAACGGGTTGATAGGCTGGTAGGAAATGCACCTCTTAGTGGTAGATTACCTATAGACAAGGTAGAGGTAGTCGTACGAATGTTGGTCTAGGTGAGAAGGTGGGGGAACAGATTGAGAACCCGCAAGTGGAAAGATAGGTATTGCGGGGGATCGGCATGGGTTCTGGAAGAAACTCATACTGAGAGGGAACACCAGGAAAACTTTCAATCAGATAGCGGTGGGAACAATTAGTAGTGTGACTCTTCATTGGCTGTTGAACGAGGGGACGGTACACGTATGGGAATGTCCTGAGTGCAGTGATGTCGGTTCTTATCTCAACTCAACTCAACTTAAATATTGTGAATCTTTCAGATTTGTTACATTCACTTTGCTGTTCCGAGGTAGAGGATGGAAACACACCACGGTATGGCTAACACAGCTCTGGGGACCGAGTATCCACCGGAATAAGTGGACAACTCTGCAGCTGAGCAGAGCAGGGCACTCACTTGTCCTGACAGTCGGAAATGGCTGTCAAAGGCAGAGTTAAAAGACCACCGTGTGAATGTGGAAGGCAAGGGGAAACCACCACATTATCTTCCCAAGATTTCATGGCGACACACATTTCAGAAATAGTGAACGACGTTAATGGCTGTCTTAGGACATCCTCGTCCGGTAGGGACAGTCATGAGCCACAGGTGACACCAGACCGTCATCCAGCTACTGATGGCAAAACTAAAACAATAACTAAACTAAATAAATTTAGAGTAGGAACGTGGAATGTTAGGACATTAAATGAGCTAGGAAAGTTAAACAATGTTCTAAGAGAAATGGAAAACATGAAAATGAATATACTAGGCATAAGTGAGATGAGATGGAAGGGATCTGGCAAAATTATAACCGACAAACACACAATAATTTATTCTGGAGGGGACACACATGAAAAAGGTGTAGGAATAATATTTGATGAAAATACAGCCAAATCTATGACTGGATACTGGTGCATTTCAGATAGAGTTGTAATGGTCAAAATCAAAGGCAAACCAATAGATATAAATATTATACAAGTATATGCACCAACAACAAACAGTAGTGATGAAGATATACAAAACTTTTACGATGAAGTTGAAATGGCAATAGCCCAAATTGGATCACAAGAAATAAAAATAATACTGGGGGATTTTAATGCAAAAGTAGGAAAGGGAAAAATAGAGGATATATTGGGGAATTACGGTTTAGGTACAAGAAATGAAAGAGGAGAGAAACTAATAGAATGGGCAAATATTAATGATATGATAATTGGAAACACATGGTTTAAACACCATAAAAGACGACTATACACATGGAAAAGCCCTGATATGAAAATACGCAACCAAATTGACTACATACTTATTAATAAAAGATTTAGAAATGCATTAATTAATGTAAAGACAATGCCTGGTGCTGACGGTAACAGTGATCATGTACCACTATGTGGACAAATAAGATTAAAGAGAGGGGAAAAAATGGTTAAAAACTTGAGACTTAATAAAGAGGTTCTGAAAGTAGATAAAGAAATTCAAGAACAATACAGAGTGACTGTGAAAAATAGGTACAATGCAATAGCTAAAATACAGAGTATAGATGAACAATGGGAAATGTTAAGGGACTCCATTCATCAAACTAGCAAAGAAATATTACCGGAGAGAAGCCAAAAAGCTAAGAAAAAATGGATGAATGAAGAAATCTTAAGGTTGATGGACAAAAGGAAACAGAATAAAAATGACAAACAAGAGTATGCTAAGATAAATAAAGAAATAAGAGATAAATGTGTGAAGGCAAAAGAAAGTTGGTTAAATGAGCAATGCAGAAAAATTGAATTAAATTCCATTAAAGATCAAAAAAGTATGTACAGACAAATCAGCGAGCTCACAGGAAGAAAAATGAGAATAAATACAGGGTGTTTGAAATCAAAAACAGGACAGACTTTATTGGAGGAAGGTGCTATAATGAAGAGGTGGAATGAGTATATAAGAGAATTATATAATGGAGAAAGGGAAGAATTAACAGAAGAAAGTAACTTAGAAGGCCCACCTATTCTAAAAGAAGAAGTCGCTGATGCTATGAAACATATGAAGAAAGGAAAAACAGCTGGGCCAGATGAAATCACAATAGAAGAATTAGAAGTGTTGGGAGAATTTGGAGTAGATATATTAACCAAAATGTTGAATGATATTTACAGTAGTGGATATTTACCCAGTGATATGCTGAAATCTGTATTTATAGCTATACCAAAAAGACCAGGAGCGATTGATTGTGAAGATTTTCGTACAATTAACCTCATAAACCATGCCACTAAGCTTCTACTCAGAATTATAATGAGAAGAACAAGAAAGAAAATAAAAATGGAAATTAGTGAAGAACAGTATGGTTTTATGGAAGGAAAGGGTACAAACAATGCAATATATATATATTACGAACACTAATTGAAAGATCAATAGAGAAACAAAGAGACATATATTTATGCTTCATAGATTATACTAAGGCGTTTGATAAAGTAAAACATGATGAGCTGATTAAAATGTTGGAAGATATCAACATTGATGGGAAAGATTTAAGAATAATAAAGAATATATACTGGAACCAAGTAGCAGCAATTAAAATGGGAAATAAAGAGGGTAGTTACGAACAGATAAATCTAGGAGTACGACAAGGGTGTGTCTTGTCACCCGATCTCTTCTCCCTGTATAGCGAAGTAATAATGAGAGAGATCAAAGAGAAGCCAGGAATACTAATCGGAGGATATAATATAAACAATATACGCTATGCAGATGACACAGTATTGGTAGCGGATAATGCAACAGACCTACAACAATTGTTGGACAGTGTAGTAACAGAGAGTGCACAGAAAGGACTGTCCTTGAATATCAAGAAAACAGTAACAATGGTGATATCAAAGAAAATGGGGACGCCAAAATGTGACATAGAAATAGAAGGGGAAATTCTCAACCAAGTGGATAATTTTAAATACCTAGGGGCACTTATAACATCAGATGGAAGATGTACAAAAGAGATTAAGAGCAGAATAGGGCAGGCAAAGACAGCATTTCAGAAAATGAAGAGTATCTTATGCAATAAGTCGCTATCAATGAATGTAAGAAAGAGAGTACTAAAATGCTATATAGAACCAGTTTTGCTGTATGGCAGCAAATCTTGGAATGTAAATGAACAAATTAGGAAGAACTTAGAAGCAACAGAGATGTGGTTTTTAAGACGAATGTTGCGAATTCCTTGGACTGCCAGAGTAACTAACAACGATTGCCTGAAAGAGGCTAATGAAACTAGAACACTATATACAACAATAAGAAAGAGACAAACATCTTTCTTTGGTCATGTGATGAGAAGAGAGGCATTGGAGAACATTGTGACAACTGGAAAGATCGAGGGGAAGAGAGGCAGAGGCAGACCAAGAGAAATGATGCTGGACGGACTGAGACGGTGGCATGGAGGAATATCATCAGCAGAGTTGATCCAGAACACCAAAGACCGAGATCTGTGGAGAGCCATGAACGCCTACGCCAGCCGGCACGGCACTTGATGATGATGATGTTCCGTTCGGGTGTATCATGTTTCTTAGTATGAACCATTGCTTCTGTTTGTCTGTTATTCGAAAATGAATCCGACATTTCGGTACAATTGTAAGAATTAGTGATTCTTGATCAACAACATCAAAAATACTGCTAGCTATCTTCTTTAATTTCAACCGTCGAATATATAATTAACTGAATATTCCATTTAAAATATACGTTTTTGAGAATCATATACGGTTAAGAGCCACATATTATAACTGGGATGGCGACATGCGTAGTAATGGGTCGATAACAGCCATTGTTTGTCTGTCTCTCAAACACCTCAAAGGGTACTTGAAACATGTTGATGATATTACATTGTTAGTTGCATATCTTTTACATGACACCTCAATCAATCCCAGCATATATATATATATATATATATATATATATATATATATATATATATATATATATATATATATATATATATATATATATATATATATATATATATATATATTATGAATCAGCCTGATGTCATGACTCTACGGGGTGCCAATCTGATATAATCACGAACATTCGTTGCATAGCTGGTGTATGCTGGGATGTTTCCGCAGCCAAAATTGGCGCATTGTTTGCCCCAGCAATTGAGTTTGGTTGGTAGAAGAATCGGCTGAACTGGCAAAGGGTAGTTTGCAGGAACATAAATGCACGGTTTTGATTGAGGACGTGACTCCTAAATGATGTTATGGGGAGGAAAAATTCATGGAATTTCTTGTGGTTGTTTTTTTTTCCTTTCCCAATTTTTCCTATTCTTCTAATTTTCCTCCTCCCTCCAACTAACTCAATAATGGAGCTTTCCATACCTTAATTTATGCATGTGTGTTAGGGGTGCAGATTTTCTGTTCTGCTTGACTGGTTGGTTGAGTATTTTCCACCAATGTTTGTGCCTATGCCCACGACTGTAATTATGCTTTTGGCTAGGTTGCGGCTTTTTCATGCGCTTGTCCCAGTTAGCTTGTCGATGTGAGTGTCACGGGTGGGTACTGAGGGTACCTACAGACTCGGCTGGACATGACTGCGTTCTCCCTATCAGCCAGAGACCACTCATTGTTGGTAATGCCAGGCAGCAGTTATCCTTACTGTGGGATTTTTAAATTCCATGTTCTGTAGACATTAACCAACAATCTCCTGGATGGGGTCAATAAAGAGTCCGTCCCTGTTGTTATCATTATTGTTAGCCCTGAAATTCTTTCGTTATGTTCTTAATGATCTGTGGAAGGTTTACTAGGTCATGTGATCATGGATGTTAGGCAGCGGTGACCCTCACTGTGGGAACAAAGGTTATTTATACTGTATACATAGATAGTGTGTTGCGCCTGAGTGTTCATTTAACTTCAGACCATGCGATTCATTTAATAAAGATGTCATTATATTTGTTAATGTTGTGTTATGTTTAGCCTTTGTTGTTCAAGTGATGTTAGTCATTGTTTGTTCTATTCATTAATGTTGGTCCAGCCCACCACAATTATTCATTGTCTGGAATGCGCATTAAAGCATAGTTCCACGCTAAAGTCCTGAATTTCTTCTGATTTGTTAAAACTTTTCTTTTCTTGTTAATCGTGGAGATAGGATGATAACCTCGTTGTCTTCTTATTCTTTTTGTCTGCTACGACCTGTGAGCAGTCAACGTTGTGCTATATCTATATTATCTATATGCGGTTATACACACACACACAGACCATATATATATATATATATATGTATATATATATATATATATATATATATATATATATATACACACACACACGTACACACATACACACACACACATAACGTACTCACTTCAAAACCTGACATTCCTTTAAAAGAGTTTGTTTTGAAGAACACAGTAGAACGTCTGTTTTCCGGAAGTATTTGAATAATATGTTGGCCAGTCATAAATGAGCCACACAAAGTGACCCCGTGGATGCAGAGGGAATCCCGACTACAGTCATGAGTATATTCCACTTTAATGTCTCTGAAAGAGAAAATAAACGCATCATACATTGACGTGCTGTTTAGAACAAAAATAGTGTTGCTGTGTGTTTCTGTCATCCTGTTTGTAGGCTAGGTGATATCATGTGGATTCCTTACTGAACTCATCTCAACGCAACTCGAGTAAGAGCGCTGAATGCAGACATGATCACAAATGCTACGCAGCATTGACCATGGGAATACGAAGAACCAATGGCTGATTCCAGTTTCTTGAAATATGTTATTATGCCGCACTATGTTAATCCGTCACAAAGGCAATGAATAGTATACAAGCAACGGAAACCGTATTAAAACATTAGACGCTATATTGCCAGTCTAACTAGCCTGATTTCTTGAACACATGTGATGGTTACATGTGCTGAAGACCTAGGACTAAATGATAAAGTAATTACAAATCTTATGATATTTGACCTATATCAGGAAGATCACTAGAGGGGTTTGTGGAATGCCATGAGTCAGGTTGTGTAGGTATTTGTGTTCATGTATAAGATGTAACTGAACTAAACTATCTAGCAATTTCCTATATATTACACATTGTTACCGATGGGTTAAATGGCTAATGGGTTACTTATGCTATTCGAATTAGTTTTGAAAATAAACTATTTCCTCTAGACAGTGACTAGGGAAATTAAAAATCCACAAAAGATTTGTGAACAAGAACCTATCCAGTATTTTACGCAACAGCTGTTCCAAATTAGTGGGGCTTAATAAATCATTAGTACAACCAACAGACTACATAAGGAAACACATCACCTGTAGAACTTTTTTTCAGGTATCATTGAGAAATACCCGTTAGCATTTACCACTAATCATTCACCTTTTTGTCTGGTAGATTTAAATGTGCAGTACTCAACAACCCGACATGTCACCTAATTACTGGTATCCTCCCCGAGGTAACTGACCAATCAGAACAAGAAATTAACACTTGGTCTAAAATGCATATCCAAACCAACGCCGCAATAAAGGTGACAAGAAACTTACAACAACAACAGAACCAAACAGAATAATTAGAAGTAGTCAACTCCACTATTATTTCTATATACGATTACAAAAGAATTTATTACACCTCAAAAATTTGACAGCGTTTACCACACCCTAGGACATGGAATAGAGAAATCGTCGCTAACACATGTTACAAACTGGCATAACAGAATTGCAAAACCACACAATATGTTTGAATGCGATCATCAAAAAGCAGCCACTGTATACAGTAGATGTCCCTGCGGGAAGACGAAGAAAGAAGGAGTACAACGAAAGCAGAAAATTCGTTTATTAACATTATGATTTTACTGTCATATTATCATTAGTATTATATTACTGTTTTCCATTTTCGCTCTCGGAGCATATTGTTACAGTTTCTCAGACAACCCCAATATATTGACTATTTAAGTATTTGGACCAGCTAAAACTGTCCAACAAATGATTGATTGATTGATTGATTGATTGATTGATTGACTTATGAATCGACATCAAATATCAACACTTAATTACGAAATACTGAACAACGACCACAAAAAGAGACACAACATAAATATGCTAAAACCATACTACACGAGAAACGAAGACGACGACATAGTACATAACGAAACAGCAACAACCACCACAATAGTCGACTATATAGACACAGATGAGACGGAAGAAGTCCCAGTTAAAAATTGTCACGACCTCACTAAGAACATGACTGACTCCAGACTGTTCTCAAAACTGGGCATGACAAAGGTGTACTTTCAAATAACCATGGCAGAAGAATCTATACATCTGACAGCATTTGCCACACATTGGACGTATACGAATGGTTACTTATGCCATTCGAATTAGTCAACTCGCCCGCAACCTTTGTCAGGATGACCATACTGCTACTACACGACATAAAACACGTTGAAACATACATAGGCGACATCTGTATTCACACACAGGACATGACGCGACACATAACGAGGCTCAGACAGATCTTAGACCGCATAAAACAATATGGTCTCAAAAGATTTAATTCCTAGGTTACAAGATTTCTGACGAACATATAAAGAGGGATGAAAAAATTGTTTCTAAAATTCTCAATCAAGACATACCGAGGAAGAAAAAAAGAGCTAAGAAGTTTGTTGGGTTTAGTTAATTATTATCGCAAAACTCTGCCCAAATTTTCAGAACTTACAAGTGTGTTCACGAACCTGCTGAGCAAGTCTCAGCCAAACAAAATTATGAAGAGTACAGATCTAGTCATGACACTCACAGAAATAAAGAGTTATTTTTCAAAACTCTCAATTTTGAAATTACAAATTTAAGTTTCACGATTAGATCAGTTCTCCTTCAGACCTACGATAAAATCTTCCATCCCGTCATCTATGTGAGTAGGAAATTATCACCATCCGCAAAAAAGGTATAGCACTCCAGAGCTCGAATGCCTAGCCGTCTTTTTCTCGGTGACAAAGTGAGCAAAATATTTGCTCGGAATCCATTTTGTTATACAGACAGATAATAAGCCTCTACGTATTCTACACCAAGGCTAATGAACGAATAATAGAATTGCCCGATGGGCGCTCCTACTAAAGAACTACAGCTACACGATTGAGCACATTAATGGCAAGGACAATATCATAGCCGACCTGCTCTCAAGATTGCCATGCTCTGAGCCGGAAAACTGAGTGAACATGGGTATACACGTAAACACTCCCCAAATAAATGTGATGTTTTAAAATACATTAATTAAACATTTTATAAGCCTAACAGTGTTTGTTGAGAGATGCTTCGTCGTTTGAGCTTTTAAGAAAGATAAAATAAATCGGCTGAACCTTTGGGAAGTGCCTAGTCTCATATACAATTATAGTAGAATCCAAGAGTGAGAGTTCAGCACATCTAGCTGAGAAGAAATTGCCATAATACGGCACAGAAAGAAAATGGGCGACACACCTATTACAAGGTATGCAGCTTGACCTTGCCACAATCAAAATTGTCAAATTATTTACTATACCGCCACAAACAACTACCAAAGTACATGAATAGTGATCTGACGAATAAACAGAGTTTATTAACTGACCATATATAAATAAGAAAGTAGTATATGTCACTTCCCCTATTAGTACAGTGCCACGAATAGGCAGCTGGGGGAGGGTGTCATAGACCTAAACCTATGTTAGACACTAGAGACAGTACCTACAGGATAGTGTAGAATAAAGACAGACAGGTAGATAAATGCGCTGGAACAGGTCACGACTGTTGACAGACACCAAGGGTTCAGGGTCAAGTGAGCCTGTAATGCAGTACATAATCGAGACAGACGGAACGAGTGACTAAACAAGAGGTTACCAACCATGTGATAGGAGAGACCTGCCAGAGTAGGGTAGACTGTGTTAGACTAAGGTCTGAGACGGGCGTGTTTGCAAGTGGACTACCTAAATCAGACATGAGACACGAATGGATGTTATTCAGACTGCTGATTTGTAGAACTGAAAGCATATGAGCGGCATAACTGTGGGACATCGCATGCTTAGATTGAGCGCGACGATGTGTGCTATTTGAGAGCGATGGCGAGACTCCGTACCAGAGTGAGCATGTGTACATAGTTAAAGATGTGTATATAACCACTGAATATTATGTTGCCAGTTCTGACTAGATTGTATTAAGTCGGCAGTGTATTGTGCGCAGTGAGCAGTCACAAATGTATCGGTGACTCTCAAGAGCAATTTATTAAACGTTCCAGATCGGATCGGAGCACGAGCTTGCCTTTGAATTGAGTGATTGGGTGAGAGAATAGCTTTACATTGCCATTGTATTTATATCTACGTAGTTATCCTTAAAGTAGAACCATGACACAACTGAACAATGTCACACTCATATATTTTAGTATGTGTAAACAACGCAAGTAACACGCCTTATTGAACGCCTGAAGACGCGCTGTCACATATGCTAGATCCATATTTCGATAGACAAACCAACTGTCGGTGTGCGATGTGATGAACATCACCCTATAATTTCTCAGAATATATCATCAAACCAGTATTACTGCATATGCACTGTCAAAGACCTACGTAAGAGATGTAAACTAAGAAAAGGATAAATAGAGGAAAATAGAGGAAAGTAACATAGCGATCTGGGAAACCAGACAGAAGGGACACAAGCACGAGTAAAGAAATATAAATAGTTCTATAACTGGACACTCGTGTCATCAAGGAGGTTAGCAAGTACAATTGAGCTGGGGTTACCCAAGAGACTGGGAAACCCACCTCACGAGAAGTGAGCACGCAACTTGGTTAACATAACCAGGTGACCAGCGTGCTAGTACTCCAAGCATGCAAAGCAGCAAAAGCACGCAGAGCCCAATACTCGTAGCTGAACACGCCACTGAGTAATTGGTCAGACAGGACTTGACGGCGTTAGGTTGCGGACTGCGTATTCGCTCTGAATACTTGTTGCTAAGAAGGACAGTATCAATAGATAGGACTTTAGCTTAGCTCCACCAGTTTATCATCATCAACATCATCTTTTCATTACTTCGTTATACCATACAATGATGTTTAATACTGATGTGGTTATCCGCTCTCGGAGCTTATGTATTATCAGCTCCAAATAAAATGTATCCTTTTGTACAACGGACGAGTTGTCATTTTCGTTTGGTACAAAAGAAGGGAATCCTTGTATGCCTGTCGCAATTGAGTTGTTGACAGGCAGGACCCGATTTGGTGTCAGAAGGTGGGGCTTGAACCACCTTCAAGCACTTTAAATCTACCATATTCCCACATAAATTCGGAAATTCTATTAAATTGTTTACGTGTGAATTCTTTCGATGGAAATGTATGAAATTTAAATTATCATTGTGTGCAAATTGCAAAAATGTATCAAGTTACGAATTGAACTATCATTTGTGAAACATTTCTTGTGATACAGTCATAGTGTTAACATTCATCACATTTACCTATATTCGTGTGCAAAAGCAAATTCTTTGTGCACAAGGGAATTAAATTAGAGGTCAAGCAAAGTCATACAGCCCAGCTCAGTCAGATAAGATAGAACGTGAAGACAAGACGACATTGACAGTCATTTGACGATTCATCCTACAAATCATTGACGATTCATTATACTATCATAACATTCATATCATTTACATTATTCATCATATTTATATCACATTTACAAGTTACCATTCGTTTAGAATTGTATTGGTTAAAGTAATAAACCATGTATTGTACATTACATGCATTTTTCTAAACTGTTGATGATCTACTAAACAGAGTCATCAGTTCTACAAGCAAGTCTATCAGTTGTGTTTACGAACGACAGCGGCGTAACATCCCGAATGTCGTATTTTTCCAGCAGATTAGAAGAGTATATTTCTCAGTAAATCATGATTAACTTTGCATCTTCTTTTCAGTGAATGGTGTATATATTTAACACCTGTTAATTGTAAAATTGTATTGATATCAGTATATAACAACATAAAGCCATAGAATGACATCATTAAGTGACTGCGTCCATGCTGGCAAAGAACTAGGCCATACTGGAGAGAAATTAGAGAAATGGGCAGACCAGAAATACAAAGAAGAAACAGAAAGAAAAGCTGCTCTAGAGAGAGATGAAAGAGCATTGGAAAGACAGCATCAGAAAGAGATGAAGGAGTTAGAAAAAGCCACCAAACAAAAACAATTAGATTTAGACCATGCCACAAAGCAGAAGCAAATAGAGGTAGAGTCACAAACAAAGTTAAAGATGAAAGAGATGAAAGTGGACTCAAACCTTCAGATAGCATCTAATAAACAGAAGAGTCAGGAAGAGCAAAATAAATCCTCTAAATATAAAGGGATTATCAAGCCCTTCAGTCAAGGAGACTCAATATCAGCATGGACTGAGAATATAGAGTTCCAGCTTAGAATACAGAAAATACCATTAGAAGATTGGGCTATGATATACATGAGAAATCTCAGTGGGGAGCCCTTAAAAGTGATAGAATCTATACCAACAGAACTTAGAATTAACTATCAATATATCCATGATAGGATCAAGCAGCATTTTCTACTCGATGCTCCTGGGTATCCGATCCAGTACTCACAGATCAAACTAAAGCCAACCGAAACGTTTTTAGACTACCTATCTAATGTTCAAAGTACTTTCAGTAAATGGCTTAAGGCGGCAAAAGTAGGGAAGAATTTCGATAGATTACAGGATTTAATGGTGATGGATAAAGTCATATCCACAGTTCCTGCTCCCTTTGCTAAATTACTTCAACAAGCAGACATTGAATCTATTGAGCAACTTGAAAAACGTGGTTCAGCACATTTTTCTTCAAACCGCGATCTATTTAAAACATCATTACATGATACTGATATTACTGCGTTCGCTAAGAGCTTACCAAGCAGGCCTTACAACCAGAAAGGGTATAAAAAGAAAGACAAACCCTAGCAAAAGCCACCACAGTGTGGATACTGCAAACTATTTCATCCGCAGTACTCAATGTGTGATAAAAGACCCGCATATCCTCCGCATCTTGAAACAATGATGAAAAAGCAGGAAGACAAACGAAACTCATATAAACGTGCGGTTAAATGCTTCTTTTGTTAAAGTTATGGCCATTATTCTTCTAAATGTTTGGGCAGGCAAAGAATGAAGGCTAGCAATGCTGTGATCATAGATACATCATCTGATGATGGTAGTGTAATTGATTCTGATCTTCAAAATACATTACCATTCAATGAGTGCGAGAGTGTGGCTGTAGTGACTGATATATTAGACATTAATACATGTAATACTTGCCATCGGTTTCATGCGGACGGGAAACTCAAATGTGGTCATATTATACCATGTTCCAACGAAGATGCTAATTCAGCTTTAGCCTCCAGAGGTAATCTAAAGTTCCACGATGCACTGGTCAACGAACAACCATGCCAATGTTTAATCGATAGCGGGAGCACTTTACTCGGGGTTAGAAGAGAGCTAGTTAACCCAGAGGATTATACGGGAGAGTTTGTTAAATGCCGTACTTTTTCCGGTAATATTGAAAAATACCCGTTGGCAAAAGTCCGTATAAACACCCCGTTCCTTTCCGGCACATTTGCGTGCGCTACTTTGCAAAATCCCTGTACTGATTTGATTTTGGGTTGCTCGCCATCACTAAAGCATTGTACTGATGACGAGATATTAGCCTGGAAAAAAACAAACACGGCTAATGCTGTAACGAGGTCAGAGACCCAAACACACTACACTGACCTACAAAATGAAATGTTACAGCTGTTAACACCCACCATTGCTAGTGACAACACCACTCGACAAAATTTATCGAGGCACAACGCACCGATCAAACTATCGCACCTTATTTTAAACTGTTAGGTGAGCGAGCGAAAGCAACTAAAAATGCATCTTGGTATTTTAAAATGCATAATGGAATTCTCATGCGTTATTATAACACCAATAACCATGAAATTCAGCAAACGGTGTTACCTGTAACGCACCGACAAAATGTGCTAAAGATTGCACATGAGTCACCGTTTGCTGGACATTTGGCGTACGACAAAATAAGAGCCATAATTTTGTCACACTTCTATTGGCCAAAATTTTGTAACGATATTAAATTTTTTTTGTCGGTCATGTACCATCTGTCAACATTTAGTGAGAAAGGGAAAGCATGTAACAGCCGGTGTCCAACGTTCAATACTGGCCTCTAGACCATTCGAAAGTGTAGCGGTGGATATTGTTGGACCCCTGAATCAGGTGTCGAGCAAAGGAAACCGGTTTATACTAACCCTCGTGGATCTTTGTACAAGGTGGATCGAGGCGGTGCCACTGAAATACATTAAATCCAAAAATGTGGCAAATGTATTTTTACATCTATTTTGTCGATTTGGATTTCCTCGAACCATTTTATCCGACCGAGGAACTCAGTTTATTTCGGCTGCGACGCAAGCCCTAACAAAATTGCTAGGAATAGAACAACATTTCACTACTCCGTACCATCCTGCGAGCAACGGAATTATAGAAAAAATTAACGGCGATCTGAAACACATGCTGGCAAAGGTAACAGCAGAGAACCCATCTGATTGGGATACTCTACTACCAGCGGTGCTATTTGCCTATCGAGAAATTCCGCACTCAAGTACGGGTTTCTCACCTTTTGAGTTAGTTTATGGGGCGAACCCTCGTGGACCCCTAACGCTTTACCATCAGCTAGTCACTAGCACAGTAGAGAATCCAACCCCAGTAACACCATATGAGATGGTAACAGATACACGCGATAAAATCATGAAAGCGTGCGTAATAGCCAAAGCATCTTTGGAGAGAAAAGGCCAAATTTACCGCGATTATGCCAATAAGGGTTCCAAAACCCTAAACCTTGAACCCGATCAAGAGGTGCTGCTTTTACTACTAGATAAACGTAACTTATTATTAACATCATGGCAAGGGCCATTCAAAGTGGTGCGGAAAATATCAGATGTCGATTATGAAATATCGATAAACCGAAAATTAAAGATATTTCATATCAACATGCTGAGGCCTTATTTATCACGACAAGAACTGGTGACAGACGAACACAGTGCACCTACACCAAGCAATGGGACGACAGACGTACACAGCACAACTACACTAGGTAGGGCGACAGGTAACGACGACATCGCAAACACACCTAGTCAGGAAACATAACACACAGCTAGCACAACAACAGTCCTTAATCAGACAGATGACGATGGAATAGAATTACCAGTCCCGACTGTAGACACGACTGGGACAATTGATAGCATACGGTTAGAACCGAAACTCACAGACGAACAACGACGACAAATCATAGAGTTAGTAACAGAATACAGGGACATTTTTGCTGACATCCCAGGTAGGACAGACAGGATAGAACACTCCATTATTCTGACTGATAACACTCCTATCAAATGTCGACCTTATTCCATCCCGTTGAATTACCGGGAAAGTCTCGACAAGGAACTTTTAAATCTTGAGTCGAGTGGATTAATCCAAAAGTCACAGTCAGAATATTCTTTTCCTATAGTCCTTGTGAAGAAAAAGGACTCGACGATCCGCCTCTGCGTCGATTATCGGCGTTTAAACAGCGTGACCAAGGTCGATGCAGAGCCTATCCCATCATTTGAGGATCTCATCCTTGATATGTCAACATCACGTATCTTCTCTAAACTTGACCTTACGAAGGGATATTGGCAGGTTCCGATGCATTCATTGTCTATCCCTCTAACAGCTTTCTCAACACCTCTAGGTCTATATGAGTGGCGATTCCTTCCTTTTGGCCTTCGTAATGCTCCAGCCACTTTTGTCCGACTCACCAGAGACCTTTTGCACGGAGTTTCCAATACAGCTACTTATATTGATGACATATGTATCCATACCGCAGACTGGACATCACACTTACAGAAACTGCGACATGTCTTCGATAGACTGCGATTATTCGGTTTTACAGTAAAGCCAACCAAAGTTGAGTTGGGAATGGAAGAAATTGATTTCCTAGGCCATGCAATCAGCAGAGACCAACTTAGAACAGATGACAGAATTGTCACAAAAATTCTGAACTTAACTATGCCAACGACCAAGAAACAGGTCCGAAGTTTGCTTGGTCTAGTTAATTATTACAGCAAATTTATACCCAATTTGGCTGAAATCACCAGCGTTTTCTCTAATGTGTTGAAAGCATCTGTGAAATTAAATGTACAAGATGCACAGTTAATTTATGCCTTATCATAATTGAAACGTATGTTTAGCGTTCCACCTATTTTGCGCTTGCCTAATAAAAATCTTACGTATTTTCTCCGTACAGACGCAAGTGCTATTTCCATTTCTGGCGTCTTAGGCTAATTCTACGAGGTAATCTTTCATCCCATAATGTACGTAAGTCGTAAAATCACCCCTGTTGAATCAAGATACTCAGCATCTGAATTGGAAGCTTTGAGCCTCATCTATTGTATAAGGAAGCTTCATAGATTCTTAGCGGGTACGGAGTTTGTTATTGAAACCGATAGTTCGCCGCTCACTGTAATGCAGTCTGGGGTCCACCGCAATAACAGGATCTACAGGTGGTCCTTGATACTTCAAAACTATGCGTTCACTATCAAGCATTTGAAGGGAACTATGAACTCTCTGGCTGACACTTTGAGCCGACCTTCTAACATTGAAATACCTGAAATATAAGAAGAGAGCGACCTTATATCACCAAAGACACTGACACTGTAAATACCTAGTGCCCGATGTGGTGATCATTAACAGTGTAGTTCGTTACCATCGCCAGTCGCTTAAACTTGTAAGATATTAATTGTGTCATTAGTAGTGAAATGAACAAGCACGTTATTAGTTGTCTACACTACCGCCAGATATGCAACCCATGACTGGATAGAAATATGAACGTGACACAGGATGAGAGCGTAAATCAGACTTTGTCCATATTAACTCTAGTTTTCGAGGACATTCTACAGAGAACACTGCTCCGACATCACACCTGGATGTAATTAATTAGTTAGTTAGATTAAATAGTTATTTAAATATAAATTAATTGTGATATGTATATAACATGTTTTATGACAGTTGCTTATACTATTATATTTTGGTAGAGATAATATAATGTAAAATTACCTATGCAACTTTATCTACAACATTTCATAAGTGTTAGATTTAAGCCTACACAAATGGCAAAATCAGTAGGACCCGAAGTGTTTTTGAACCTACAAAGACCGGATTTGATGTAATAAGTATTAAATTTGAACCTACATAAATCAGTAGCATCCGATGTAACTACAGTTAACAATTAAAATTCACTTACATTTAGTTAGAAACTTATTTAGTTTAACACCTACATCATATTTTTCATTTATGAAACATTACTTTAGTTTACCACCATTTAATCACATTTATTTATATATTTAGTTAATTAAAACATTACTTTCAAATTAACCCCATCATTTAGGAATTTATACCATTTAATGTACTAAAAACACTTTAAGGTAATTAACCCACTTCTCCCCATTGTGATCATTTGATTAGATTAGTTCCCTTAGATTAATTTAGAACAGTACACCAACTTCCAAGAGATTAGATATGTCATTCATTATTACAGGATTGGTAGCAAACAATCATCACAACCATGTATATTTTGTATAGATACGACGAGTGCATAAATACAGCACAGTCCTTTGGCTTGAAAACCTGTCTCAATTCAGCCAACTATTTATTGTATATAGTTAATGTTCATCCATGCATTATTTCTTGAACCATATTTTAATGACTGAAATTAATATTTTAAAACCATTGTCGAATGAAAGAGAATGAAAGAGAATGAAAGAGAATGAATGATGTGTGAATGAGACAATGAAAGAAAGAAGTAAAGAAGGAGAGTGACAGACTTAGCGATATTTTTTTCACCGCACAATACGACTTCTTGTAATTCGTCTGTGTCAGTCTGTGTCAACAGTGTGTCGTTCTATTTTTATCTGTGTTGTTGCTATACTTCAGTGGTAGACATAGGAAACATATTTTGAGCATCTTAAAACGGAACGATAGACATAAATCAGCATAATACACTCGTTTATGGCTACGATAAAACGCTTTACGGCGCTCGAAAGAATACATACACATAAATTATAAACGCATACACATGTTAGTAATTTAAATACACTTTAGTTTAATAGAAAACACGCAACCAACCAGGAAAACTTACACATAGAGTTGCATACATTATTACTAGCAAAGTACGATAACTCTAAACAGGGGACACAATAACATCTCGAAAACCTTACTTTAACACTTAAATATTTCTTCACAAGCGGAAGCTAAAAAGGTGAAGAGTGGCACATAGAAGCATGTATACTAATTGGAGTAATTATTATATGGGAGCATGAACATTCATTTGTCATGTATTGTACTCGTAACAGAGGCAAGTTGTATGGGTTGTTAGTTTTTAACAATTTGAGGACAGGCCTATGGCTGGATCCGGATCACACAATTCCCAGAAATATAATGAGAAGTTTATAGCCAACTGTACTAGTGTGGTGCGCTACTCAATTAGGCAAGTGAAGTTATACAACAGTGTGACGAGGGAAAGGAGAGATCTTGTCCTATCCCCACAAGAGAAATAGAAAACTTACGAAGTCTTTGACAAAATTTGACATCCAATTTTTGTTGAGATTACGACGTGTTACACCCGCAACTTAACAGTTGTAACACTACACGGCGGGACGGGGAGCCTGTCAAAGTCCTACGTAAGAGATGTAAACTAAGAAAAGGATAAATAGAGGAAAATAGAAGAAAGTAACATAGCGATCTGGGAAACCAGACAGAAGGGACACAAGCACGAGTAAAGAACTATAAATAGTTATATAACTGGACACTCGAGTCAACAAGGAGGTTAGCAAGTACAATAGAGCTGGGGTTACCCAAGAAACTGGGAAACCCACCTCACGAGAAGTGAGCACGCAACTTGGTTAACATACCCAGGTGACCAGCGTGCTAGTACTCCAAGCATGCAAAGCAGCAAAAGCACGCAGAGCCCAATACTCGTGGCTGAACACGCCACTGAGAAATTGGTCAGACAGGACTTGACGGCGTTAGGTTGTGGACTGCGTATTCGCTCTGAATACTTGTTGCTAAGAAGGACAGTATCAATAGATAGGACTTTAGCTTAGCTCCATCAGTTTATCATCATCAACATCATCTTTTCATTACTTCGTTATACCATACAATGATGTTTAATACCGATGTGGTTATCCGCTCGCGGAGCTTATGTATTATTAGCTCCAAATAAAATGTATCCTTTTGTACAACGGACGAGTTGTCATTTTCGTTTGGTACAAAAGAAGGGAATCCTTGTATGCCTGTCGCAATTGAGTTGTTGACAGGCACCGACACTCACTTTCCCTGATGATATGAAGGATTCGTTCTATGAGGAGTTAGACTCTGTGAACAAGACAATTCCAAAATCCGACTACATTCATATGCTCGGTGATTTCAATGCTCGTGTGGGCAAGAACTCAAGTTCATAGCCAGTGTGCCTTGGATTATACAATAACAGTGGCCTGAATGAAAATAGGCAAAGTTTGCTGGCAGAAATGACCTATGTATTACAAACTACTTTTTTAAAACATGAAAGCTGCATACGATCACATGGAAACATCCAAGTTCCGGCCATTGGCATCAGCTGGACTTCATCATCACACGGAGTCAACATCTGAACCATATATAATTGACTCGAAGTTACCACAGTGCTCACTGTGATACGGATCATTCTTTGGTTGTTGCAAGGGTTAGACAGACCAAGGAGAATCTGCACAGCTAAACACATATATAGCCCCAGGATTAATATTATTAACACCCGCGATCCTGATAAGGGCTTTGAGTTCCAACAGCAACTTGAAGAAGCTTTCACTGATACAACAGAAAATTGTACAGCAAGTGAAAAGTGGGGCAACCTTAAGGAAACTCTTTATAAAATAGCAGTAGGGATTTACGAAACTGTGGATCATAAGGGGCAGAACTGGTTTGCGGCAAACAGCCAGGCACTTCAGCCCTTGATTGATAACAATAAGATAACCCTCTTAAGAAACAAGGAAAGACAAACGCGTAACACGACCAGTGAGCTGAAGCAAGCTATGAAGGATGTTCAAAAGTCTGTCAAGCAGTGTGCAAATGACTATTAGATCAAGTTATGTGAGTCTATTCAAAATGCAAGTGATAAGGGACACATCATAAGCATGTTTGCAGGGAGGGATAAAGAAAGCTTGTGGTCCAATGATCAAAAGTAGTGCACCACTGAAGACATTGACTGGAGAAACCCTCAAGGCCGTAGAGGCCCTGCCAACTCTTGACCACCTGGGCACACTTCCCACCATAACAGAAGTTAAGTGTGCTGGCAAGGCTCCAGGTAAGGATGATATTGCAATAGAGGTTATCAGGAGTGGGCAAGTCACACTCACTCTACAGATCCACCAGCTAATAGAGCTATATTGGCGAGAAGGACAAGTCCCACAGGATTTCAAAGATTCAAGAATCATAACACTGTACAAGAACAAGGACGATCGGAGCGACTGTAACAACAGCAGGGGTATCTTACTTCTGTGTATTGTTTGGAAAGTATTTGTCAGAGTTTTTCTGCGAAGACTTCAACTCCTAGGAGATCAATTCTATCCCGAATCACAGTGTGGCTTCCGAAAGAACCGATCTAACATTTGATATGATATTCTCGTTGCGACACATGCAAAGGAAATGCACTGAACAGAATCAACCACTGTTTATTGCCTTCGTCGACCTCACACAGGCATTTGATTTGGTCAGTTGTGAGGGTCTGTTCAAGGCTGCCCACAAACTGTTCCGTCCATCGTGGAATAGTTCCATACAGGCATGAATGGTATAATCAAGTTTGATGGTGCAACTTCAGAAGAGTGTGAAGTCAAGAGTGGAGTTAAGCAATGTTGTGTACTAGCACCTTCCCTCTTTTGAATATACTTTTCACTTCTACTGAAATATGCCTTTCATGATCAGGATGGTGACATATATATTCACTCACGCTCAGATGTTGATCTCTATAATGCTCAGAGATTCAAGGCCAAGAACCAAATTAAGAGGGAAATGATCAGAGAGTTGACACAGATTATGTCACAAGGTGCACATGGGTACCATCAATCTTTATTGACGACGCCAAACTAGAGATAGTAGACTACTTTAAATATCTATTATGAGAGGTTAATAGCAAATTATCCCTAGATCAGGAAATCAACATTAGAATTTGTAAGGCAGTAACAACAATGAACAAGTTAGAAAAAAAGAGTCTGGGAGAACAGGAAGCTTACTGCCAAAACGAAAGTCCGTGTATATGAAGCCTGTGTCTTTAGTACTCTTCTTTGTGACAGTGAAGCTTGATCAACTTACTCACACCAAGAGAAACGTTTTAACAGCTTTAATATGCGGTGTCTGCAAAGAATACTTGGAACTAAGTAGCAAGGCAAAATCACAAAGACTGAAGTATTGGAAAGAACAGGTTGTGTGACGGCTTATTCCATGCTCAGTCTTCGTAGACTTTGATGGATTGAACACCTCAGGAGTATGGGTTATGGTAGAATACCATAGGGCATCTTTTTGGGTGAACTACAGATGGGTAAGCGATCTCAGGGTGGGCCTCTACTACGATATAAAGATATTTTTAAGCGGGACATGATTGATACAGGCATTGATAATGCACATTGGGAGGAAGTCGCCGCTGAACGTGTTGCATGGAGGGCAAATATCAGAAATGGAATAAAAACAAAGGAGATAATTATTGCAGATAAGTCACACACCGAGTGTATGGGACGTAAGATGGTGCACGATAGTGAAAATAACCATGTGTTCACTTGCATCCACTGTTGACGAACATTTACAGTGCGAATTGGCCTTATCAGACACATTCGATACGACCAATGATTTTAGTTATTATGCTTTTTGAAGCACAATCTAGCGTCTGTCAAGACGGCAAGGTGCCAATGATACCATCAGACACTGATTTCATGGCATTCCTGTAAAAGCCCAAATCTGCTGCCTCATGTCTAGAAGATGTCAGAGTTGGTTACGGAGGCAGCAACATCCTGCCATGTTTATAAGATGTCAGAGTTGGTTACGGAAGAAGCAACATCCTGTCATGTTTAGTCCTAATAGTGTAAAACTGTGTCCCTGGTTCATCCAGTCACACCAGCAGGCGGTCGTTTAGTAGAGTGGGAAAACATATCTACCTACATCTCTCTATATGTACATTCATATATTATGTAGATATCACGGATATATCTTATATATAAAAGGCGGTCTCCGTCTGTCTGTATTTCCGTATGTCCTTTATGCGTTCGCGAACGGCCCATCCGATTGAGATGAAATTTTCTACACGTCTTCCCTTTATTCCAGCGCAGCCAACTGTGATATTTTTTTAGTGTGAAATCGGCTGCTTACCCAATATTATTTCATTTTTCATTTTTCATTATAATTTCATATATATCTCAGGGGACTTAACTCTGTAAAAGTTATTTCAAGGGGCATAACTTTTCTGTATAACTTATAGTCATATTGTGGCATCGTTTTCAAAGATTTATAAACTCTTTGTCCATAGTTATGTACCGGCATATGAGTTATAATAAATAATGATACAATCTTTAAGGCATTTTCAAAGTTTTCATAAAAATAATGCATAATGCATAACATTGTAACTCATCTTTTTATGCTTAAAGAATAAATAAATAATAGTTACCTTATCTCTATCAAGTTAGAAGATTTTATATTTCTTTACACTGTCGCCAACTCTAAGAAGACATGGAACAACTTCAGCCATTATTAAATCTACAGGCATATGCGTTATATACCTCCTCCTCTCCCCTCCTCCACCTCCTACCCTCTTCCTCTTCCTCTCCCCCTCCTCCCTCTCCCTCCTCCTCCCTCTCCCTCCTCCATCCACCTCTTCCCTCTTTCTCCTCCTCCTCCCTCCTCCTCCCTCTTCCTCCTCTTTCCTCCTCCTCCCTCTTCCTCCCTCTTCCTCCTCCTGCCTCCTCGCCCTCCTCCCTCCTCCTAATCACTCCTCTTCCTTCCTCCTCCCTTCTCCTCCTCTCTCCTCCTACTCCTCCTCCTACGTCCTCCCCCTCCTCCTACTCCTTCTCATCTTCCTCCCTCCTCCTTCTCCTACCTCTTCCTCCCTCCTCCTCCTCCGTCCTCCTCCCCCTCCTCCCTCTTCTTCCCTCTCCTCCTCCCTCCTCCTCATCCCTCCTCCTCCCTTCTCCTAATCCCTTCTCCTCCTCCCTCCTCATCCTCTCTCCTCCTCCCTTCTTCTCCTCCCTCTACCTACTTCCTCCTCCTCCCTCCTCCTCCTCCCTCCACATCCCTCCTCCTCCTCCCTCTTCCTCCTCCTCCCTCCTCATCCTCCCTCCTCCTCCTCCTCCTTCTCCTCCTTCTCCCTCCTCCTTCTCCCTCTTCCTCCTCCCTCCTCCTCCCTCCTCCTCCATCTCCCTCCTCCTCCCTCTCCTCCTCCCTCCTCCTCCCTCTCCTCCTCCCTCCTCCTCCCTCCTCCTCCCCTTCCTCCTCCTGCGTTCTTCTCCTCCCTCCTTCTCCCTCCCCCTCCTCCCTCCTCCTCCTCCTTCTTCCTCCTCCCTCTTCCTCCTCCCTCTTCCTCCCTCCCTCCTCCCCCTCCTCCTCCCTCTTCCTCCTCCCCCTCCTCCTCCCTTCTCCTCCTCCCACTTCCTCCTCTCTCCTCATCCTCTCTCCTCCTCCCTCCTCCTCCTCCCTCTACCTCCTTCCTCCTCCTCCCTCCTCCTCCCTCCACATCCCTCCTCCCTCTTCCTCCTCCTCCCTCCTCATCCTCCCTCCTCCTCCTCCTCCCCCTCCTTCTCCTCCCTCCTCCTTCTCCCTCTTCCTCTTCCCTCCTCCTCCTCCTCCTTCTCCCTCCACCTCCTCCCTCCTCCTCCCTCCTCCTCCTCCATCTCCCTCCTCCTCCCTCTCCTCCTCCCTCCTCCTCCCTCCTCCTCCCCCTCCTCCTCCTGCGTTCTTCTCCTCCCTCCTTCTCATTCCACCTCCTCCTCCTTCCTCCTCCCTCTTCCTCCTCCCCCTCCTCCTCCCCTCCTCCTCCCACCTCCTCCTCCCTCCTCCTGCCTCCTCCTCCCTCATTCTCCTCCTTCCTCCTCCCTCATCCTCCTCCCTCCTCCTCCCTCCTCCTCCTCTCTCCTCCTCCTAATCCCTCCTCCTCCCTACTACTCCTCCTCCTTCCTCCTCCCTCCTCTTCCCTCCTCCTCCTCTCTCCGCCTATCTCTTCCTCCCTCCTACTCCTCCCTCCTCCTCAATCCTCCACCTCCCTCTTCCTCCTCCCAGCTCCTACTCCTCCTTTTTCTTCTTCTTCTGCTGCTGCTGCCGCTGCTCCATTTACCCAAGTTAATTGTTGGGGAAGATGTAAAGATCTTTCAAGTGCTCTTTCTAATGCTTTTTGTAAGTTGGTTTTCGTTTATCTAAGGTTGTTCTAACTGCAACCAATAAATGGTTAGACAGACAGACAGACAGACAGACAGTCGGGAACGGGAACTTATATGACTACTTATATGAATTAAATGAGATGCTCCCCATCAGTGGCTGGGCGAAGCCGGGCCGGATCAGACAGACCGACAGACAGACAGACAGAAAGACAGACAGACAGACAGACAGACAGACAGACAGACAGACAGACAGACAGACAGACAGACAGACAGACAGACAGACAGACAGACAGTCGGTAACGGGAACGGGAACTTATATGACTACTTATATGAATTAAATGAGATGCTCCCCACCAAGAACTGGGCGAAGCCGGGCCGGGTCAGCTAGAATATATATATATAATATATATATATATTTAGTTAGTTAGTTAGTTAGTCGACAGATCATCCTCATTGCACATCGAACCATTCAGTCCATAAGTGCTCGGATCCCCTCCTCAGCAAATCCCGCAGCGTGTAGCGGCTAACGACGCCAGTTCTGTGTTGGTTTATCAATCTTCTTTGCTTTCCTGCGTAGTGTTCTTGTTTGGCCACCCCTCTTTTAATTTGCTGCTCTCGCAGTCTGGCCATTGTTGTAGATTCACAGTCATCACTTGGTTCTCGCAAAAGTCTTACTTCTCGTAAAGCATTCAGAATGTCAGCCTGGTCCATGGCGCGTCCGCCCTCCACAGTAGCCTCACCCGCGAGCTTGTCAGCCCGCTCATTTCCTTGTACTCCCGCATGCCCTGGCACGAAGATGAAACTAATCTGTGCCAGCCGAGACCGATCCAGAGGCAGCAACCATTCTCTTCGGATCGACCCCTCCTCTATCCTCTTGATAATGTTCATTGAGTCGCTAAGGAAACAAGCCTTAGTAAATGTCTGTGTCTCGAGCAATGTTATTGCTTTACTTACTGCCATGACTTCCATGGTCAGGCTACTTGTGGTTTCAGTGAAAGCACCAGAGTCCTCCTTCACAATTCTCCCTCCGGCCCGAGCTGTAAAGGCCCATGTGCTTCTCACATGTCGGACGACCGACCCATCTGTGTAGATGACCGCGTCACCGTCTAGCGAATTCTCGAAAATCAACGCATGCACTTCAGCCTCAACAGCAGCCGGATTTTCTTGTCTGCATTTTCTATCTAGTTGGATGCAAACTGAAAAGGGTGTGCAGAAGTCTGTTGGCACTTGCACCCACTCCTCGCCAGGTTCTAAGTCCTCAAGTGAACACACCTGCTGAAGAATGTCTTGGGCTTGACCCATCCACGACCGTCCTCTTTTTAACCTGCTGCCCTTCACCTTCCTAATTTCACTATGCAGTGGATGTTGTGTGTTTGCGTTAATTCTGAGGTAGGCGCAAGCCCTGCAAACTTGTATTCTCTCTTCAATGATTGGAAAATCAAGAAGGTAGCGCATCGCCCTGCATGCTGTATCTCTTGTACATCCAAGAATAATACGCATTGCTTCATTCTGTATCCTTTCCATCCTTTCTATCTTCTTATGGCTGAGAGTCAGGATTGCCATTGCATACTCCAAAACAGACATGACCAGCCCCTCGTACAGAAGTCATAGATGGCGCTGCTCACAGTTTGCTGCCGCCATCACCCGCATCGCTGCCAAACCCCGCTTGGCCTTTGTTATCACCTGGTCTATGTGCACATTATAAGCAAGGCTTCGATCAAACCGTATCCCCAGGTAATTCATTGCCTGCGTTCTTTCCACCGTCTCTGAACACAGCATTACAGTTGGTGTTGGAGTTTTGACAATATGGTTATTCAACGAGAACCAAGTCACTGTTGCCTTTGTTGGGTTGACCATTGCCCCAGCTTCATCACACCAAGTACTTATGCTATTGAGTTCAGTTTGTAGTTCCACAGCAACCTCCTCTCTATCCTCACCCTTACGATACACTAAAACATCATCGGCATATGACAATGTCCTGCCCGGTCCAGTGACCTGCTCACTGGTGATTCTCACTGTGTAGGCGTTGAACAGTACCGGAGATAATGGTGATCCCTGTGGTAGGCCAGGATATATTGTTGTTGGTTCCGAAGTCCAACTGCCACATCTAACAACTACTTTCCGTTGGAAGAGGGCTGCAGCGATCCAACTAAGGAGGAATGGACTTACGTTTAGTTCAAGAAGCTGAAACATAAAAAAAATCCAGTGGTACTCTGTTGTATGCGTCCTCAAGATCAATCGCTGCAGAAACGGTTTCAGTGCCTCAGTGGAAACCTTCATAGACATCATGGGTAAAGACTGCTGCATTGGTCCAGGTTTCTCTTTTTGGACGGTACCCACCGTAGGTGGGAAAACACCGTGCCTCTCTAGTTGGCTTGATATTTTCCTGGCAATTACCTTCTCCAGCAGCTTGCCTATTGTATTCTGCATGGTTATAATTCGATATCCCTGAATTTTTTTTTTTGATTTCTTTTTCAGGCTTCGGCAAGGGAATCAGATAGCCGTGTAACCATTTCTCCTTGATGCTAGCACTCCCTATACTGTTGTTGTACATGTCTGCTAGTCTCTCTAGCTCAATGTCGGTACACCTATTTATGTCGTCGGTTATAATTCGATATCCCTGAATTTTTTTTTTTATTTCTTTGTCAGGCTTCGGCAAGGGAATCAGATAGCCGTGTAACCATTTCTCCTTGATGCTAGCACTCCCTATACTGTTGTTGTACATGTCTGCTAGTTTCTCTAGCTCAATGTCGGTACACCTATTTATGTCGTCGTATCTTATGCCATCAGGACCTGGAGCACTGTTTTTTGATCGTCGAAGCACAGCCTTGATTTCTTTCACTGTCACTGTGTCTTCATCCGAAGTGTTCTGGGCCTTGCATCTGTCTGAGGTGACCTCCTTGGCCAGATTTCGGCCTTCCATGTCTGTCTGGTTGCTCTGCTCAAGGTAGCGTTCAAAGAGGGCTTTGCCCTTGTCCTCGTCAGTCCTCTGCCAGATGAGGTCAGCACCTTGGAAGTCAGGAATGCTCTTATTCTTGACTACACCACTCATGCTTTTATGTAGTCGCCAGAACAATTTCAGTGACTTGTCTGTTCTTACTCTTTGACACACCTCTGCCCATTTTTCGCTTTTAACCACCTTGACCAGTTTTTTTTAAATAGCTTACTTTTGTGTGCATATCTCTTTCTAAGTGCAAGCAGGGACTAGGATGACCAGCTCTGTTCTTCTTGGCATTTTGCCATCTCCTTACAGCACTACGCTTATCCACCCAAGCCTTCTCCACCTCGAAACTCCACCACGGTGGCTGCTCCCAGCTTTTTTCCTGCCCTGAAACGTTCTGCGCTTGTCACGTCTTATTTTACTCACCACATATTGCCCTGTACTGTCATACTGGAACGTCTTTACCTTTAGCTTGTGCTGCCTGGTTCTGCCTTTCTCCATCAATATGCTGCAAGGGTGGTGGTCGCTGCCATGGTGTCCTAGGACACCCCATCTACACACTGTAGTGAGTGTCAAAGATCTACACAGGAGCTTAGAGAGTTAGGACGGAGCTATACAGAGAATACCAGACATGAGAGACACAGGCACTATATTTAGCTTGACAACAGAACACACTCGTGTCAACTAAGAGGTCATTGAGTGCTTATGAGCGAGGGTTTCCCAAGAGTATAGGGAACTCGCCTCTCGACGAGTAACTGGAAAATACCAGTTACTTTCGTTAACTGACCAAGCGTGCTGGGACTCTACGCACGCAAACTCGCCAGCGCACGGGGGACTGAATGTCCGTGGTTCAACGCTCAACCAGAAGCGGGCCTCAGACTGGGACAAAGGACGGATAGAGAGCAGACGTGTTCGCTAGGAACCTTACATAGTTTATCAGCAATAGTGTTAGCTTGGCTTTAGCGTTAATAGTATCATTAATTTCACCTCTTCCATGCATCTGTGAAACATACCATGTTGTTGATTATCCATGAAATATTCCGCTCGCAGAGCTTGTGTGTAAATAGCTCTAAATAAAAATGTATCCTTTTGTAAACCACACGAGTTATTGATTCGTGACGTGCAAAAGTAGGGAGTCCTGAATTACCTGTCGCAAGTAGGTTGTTGACAGGCAGGACCCATTTGGTGTCAGAAGTTTCTGAACCAACGTCTAAAGACTCTAAAATTATTTTGTGGTGTTAAAATTATCCAAACGTGAATTATTTATGATATAATGTTTGACATAGATTGTTTTTCGAAAATGAACACCAAAATACTTTAAAAAGTAACATTTGTGGAGCTTGAGCTACAATTGAAAGAAAATAATTTAGAAATTGTGTAATTCTGTGTAAAGTGATAGCAAATGTTGATGAATTTGGTTAAATGAATATATGTACAAATATGTTGCAAAGTTATCCAGCACACCATCGTACATTTCATTTTGTGTCATACAGCCATCAATGTCAACATTCATCACATTTAAAAGTATATTAGCTACTAAACGGAATCTATAGAGCGTAGTTATACCAACCAGAAGGAAAGTGAAGACAGGACGACAGTGACAGCCATATGACGAATCATCTTACTAATCATGACAATCATTGATACTATCATACCATTCATTCATTAACATCATTATCATTATCCAAATCACATTTGTTATTGATCAGCAGCATGAAAGATGAATATGTATTGATAGTTTATACATTTTTTCTAAAGTATTGATGCCCTACTAAACAGAAGCATCAGTTCTCCAATCAAGTCAATCATTGTTGTATACAGAAGTCTGCGGTGGAACATCCCAAGTGCCACGTTTTTCCAACCGATTAGATGAGTATATTTTCGAATAATTTTGATACTGACCATTTTAACGATGCATCTTTATTTTCATTGACGATGGAAATAACTAACCTATAACTGCACAACTATTGTGTGAAATTGAAATATTATTGTTGTAACATAACATAAAATCATAAAATGGCATCGTTAAATGACTGCATCCAGGCAGGCAAGGCACTAGGCCATACTGGACAGGAATTAGAGAAATGGGTTGATCAAAGATATAAAGAAGAAATTGCGCAAACAGAGAGAAAAGCCGCTATAGATAGAGATGAAAGAGCATTAGAAAGACAACATCAAAAAGAGATGAAAGAAGCAGAAGAAGTCACGAAACAAAAACAGTTGGAGTTAGATCACGCCAACAAGCAGGCAGAGGAAGCCACTAAACAGAAGCAGATACAATTAGAGTCAGAGACAAAGTTAAAAATGAAAGAGTTAGAGATAGAGTCAAACATTCAAATAGCCTCTAGTAAACAAAAGAGCCAGGAGGAGCAAAATAAATTTTCCAAATATAAATGTCTTATCAAGCCATACAGCGTAGGCGATTCCATTTCTGCATGGACGGAGAATATAGAGTTTCAACTTAAGACTCATAAAATACCTAAAAAAATAAAAAAACGATTGGGCAATGATCTACATGAGAAATCTCAGTGGTGAGCCATTAAAAGTGATAGAATCAATACCTACAGAACTCAGGAGTGACTATCAATACATCCACGATAGAATCATGCAACACTTCTTACTTGACGCTCCAGGTTATCAGATTCAATACTCACAATTAAAACCCAAACCTACTGAAACCTTCCTAGATTACGTCTCTAACGTGCAAAGTACATTTAACAAATGGCTTAAAGCGGCAAAAGTGGGGAAAAACTTCGATAAACTGCAAGATCTAATGGTAATTGACAAGGTAATATCCACGGTCCCTACCCCGTTTGCAAAGTTCCTCCAACAGGCAGACATAGAATCCATTCAAGAGCTAGAAAAACGTGGGTCTGCTTACTTTTCTGCAAATCGTGATATCTTTAAAACCACCATCCATGATACTGAGATCACTGCCTTTGTGAAAAACGAACCTAATAGATCGTATAGGCAAAAAGAGTATCGTAAGAAGGACCAGCCCTATCGAAAACCTCCACGTTGTGGATATTGCAATTTACATCATCCCACTTATTCTATGTGCTATAAGAACCCAGCATATCCATCTCATTTAGAAACAGTCATAAAGAAGCAAGAGAATAGAAGAAACTCGTTCAAACGAGCTATCAAATGTTATTTTTGTTCGAGCTATGGACACTATTCGGCAAAGTGTCTGGGCAGACAAAGGATGAAGGCAAACAATGCTACGCTCATCGATACGTCATCTGACGATGATAGTGTGATAGACTCTGAACTTGAGAATGTGCTACCAGAGAATGTGTGTGAAAGTGTGGCAGTAGTTACTGATATACTTGATTTCAATAAATGTGATATAGGTAACAGGTTTCATGCGGATGGAAAATTAAAATGTGGTCACATTATTCCATATTCCATCGAAGATACTAGTGCAGCTAATGCCTCCAGAGGTAAATTGAAGTTCTACGATGCACTGGTAAATAACCAACCATGCCATTGTTTACTGGACAGCGGGAGCACTTTACTTGGCCTAAGAAAAGAAATGGTGAAACCAGAAGATTACACGGGTGAATTTGCCAAATGCCGTACTTTCTCTGGAACAATTGAGAAATACCCACTTGCAAAAGCGCATATAAATACCCCGTTCCTTACCGGCACATTTACGTGCGCAATCATGCAAGACCCTTGCACGGATCTTATTTTAGGATGTTTAGACTCATTAAAGAAATGTACTGACGATGATATATTAGCCTGGAAGGAAACGAACCTGGCTAACGCTGTAACAAGGTCAGAAACGCAAACACACTACACTGACCTGCAAAACGAGATGTTACAGCTGTTAACACCTTGCGGTGCTACTAACAATAATACTCGACAAGAATTTATCGAGGCACAACGCACCGATCAAACTCTCGCACCTTATTTTAAATTGTTAGGTGAGCGAGCGAAAGTGACCAAAAATGCATCTTGGTATTTTAGAATACACAACGGAATTCTCATGCGTTATTACACAAATAATAACCATGAAATTCAGCAAACGGTATTACCTGTAACATACCGACAAACTGTGCTGAAAATCGCACATGAGTCACCGTTTGCTGGACATTTGGCTTATGACAAAACCAGAGCCAGAATTTTGTCACACTTTTACTGGCCTAAATTCTGTTCTGATATAAAAATTTTCTGTCGTTCATGTACTATTTGTCAACATCTTGTAAGAAAGGGTAAGCATGTGACGGCCGAAGTTCAACGGTCATTGTTGGCATCGAGACTATTTGAGTGTGTGGCGGTCGATATTGTTGGACCCATGAATCAGGTGTCGAACAAGGGAAACCGTTTCATACTGGCGCTCGTGGATACATGTACCAGGTGGATCGAAGCAATTCCACTAAAATACATCACCTCCAAAGATGTGGCAAATGTATTTTTGCACTATTTTGTCGTTTTGGTTTTCCGCGAACGATTTTATCGGATCGGGGAACCCAGTTTATTTCGGCTGCTACGCAAGCCTTAACAAAATTGTTAGGAATACAGCAGCATTTCTGTACACCGTACCACCCAATGAGTAACGGCATCATAGAGAAAATTAACGGGGATTTGAAACACATGCTGGCAAAAATAACAGCCGAAAACCCAGCTGAATGGGATACGCTATTACCAGCTGTGCTTTTTGCCCATCGAGAAATTCCGCACTCAAGTACGGGTTTCTCACCTTTCGAACTAGTGTATGGGGCGAACCCTCGTGGACCCCCATCAATATACCATCAGCTAATTACTAGCTTACCAGAAAATCCAACACAGGTAACACCATATGAGATTGTAACAGGCACACGCGATAGAATCATGAAAGCGTGTGAAATAGCCAAAGCATCTTTGGAGAGGAAAGGACAAATGTACCGCGAGTATGCAAATAAGGGTGCTAAAACAATACACCTTGAACCGAATCAGAAGGTTGTGCTTTTACTACCAGATAAACGTAATTTGTTACTAACATCGTGGCAAGGGCCATTCAACGTAAAATATCAGATGTCGACTATGAAATATCGATAAAGGGAAAATTAAAGATATTTCATATCAACATGCTGAAACCATATTTCTCACGACAGGAACTACCGACAGACGAACAAAATGCACCCACACCAGTCAATCGGACGACAGACGTACACAACACAACTTCACTAGGTAGGACGACACACGACAGCGACATCGCAAATACCCTTAGCCAGGTAACAGCACACGCAGCTAATACCACAACAGTACTTAACCAGACAGATGACGACGGAATAGAATTACCAGTCCCTACTGTAGACACGACTGGGACCATCGACAGCATACGGATAGAAACCAAACTTACGGACGAGCAACGACGACAGATGATAGATGTAGTGACAGAACTCAAGGACATTTTCTATGACATCCCAGGAAAGACAGACAGAATAGAGCATTCCATCATTCTGACTGATAACACCCCTATCAAATGTCGACCTTATTCCATCCCTCTAAATTATAGGGCAAATCTCGACAAGGAAATACTATCTCTTGAGTCGAGTGGAATAATTCAAAGATCACAGTCAGAATATTCCTTTCCTATCGTTCTTGTCACCAAAAAGGACTCAACAATTCGCCTCTGTGTCGATTTTCGACGTTTAAACAGAGTGACAAAGGTCGATGCTGAGCCAATTCCAGCATGCGAAGATTTAATCCTGGATATGTCTACATCTCGTATATTTTCCAAACTCGACCTCACTCGAGGTTACTTGCAAGTCCCGATGGAAGAAAATTCAATTCCTTTGACAGCTTTTTCTACACCTCTAGGACTCTATGAGTGGCGTTTTCTCCTTTTTGGCCCTCGTAATGCTCCTGCCACTTTTGTACGTCTTACTAGGGATCTTCTCCACGGGGTGACCAATACTTCTACATATATAGATGACATATGTGTTCATACTTAAGACTGGACGTCACACCTACTGAATCTTCGACATGTCTTCGACAGGCTGCGATTATTCGGTCTTACCGTCAAACCAACTAAAGTAGAGTTGGGCATGGAGGAAATTGACTTCCTAGGCCATACCATCTGCAGAGGCCAACTCAAAACAGACGAGAAAATAGTCACGAAAATTCTGAATTTGACTAAGACGACGACCAAGAAACAGGTCCGAAGTCTACTTGGTCTTGTAAACTATTATAGTAAATTTATTCCCAATCTGGCGGAAATCACCAGTGTTTTTTCAGATATTTTGAAAGCTTCGGCTAAATTAAATGTACAAGATGCAAAGTTAATTGGCGCATTATCAAAATTGAAATATTTATTCAGTGTACCACCTATTTTGCGATTACCTAACCAAAATCTTACCTATTTTCTCCGCACAGACGCAAGTGCGATTTCCATATCTGGTATATTAGGCCAGTTTTACGACGGGAGGTTCCACCCTGTGATGTATGTAAGCCGTAAAATCAGCCCTGCTGAATCAAGATACTCAGCTTCTGAATTGGAGGGCCTCAGCGTAATCTATTGTGTGAGAAAACTGCATAGGTTTTTGGCAGGGACAGAGTTTGTAATCCAGTCCGACAACTCTCCCCTTGCGGTAATGCAGTCTGGTATCCCTCAAAACAACAGGATCTATAGATGGTCCTTAATATTGGCAAACTATGCCTTTACAATCCAACATTTGAAGGGATCATTGAACACTTTGGCAGACATTTTAAGTAGACCTTCAAATATAAAGGTACCTGAAGTACAGGAGAAGAGCGAAGATTTATCACCAGAAACAGTGACACTGTAGTTATTAATGAAATCAGTGCCGTGTGTGATAAAAACTTACACTTTGAAGTGCGTTAATATCGCCAGTCGACTATACTGTGGAGGATAAACAGTGCCATTACGAGTAAATGAACAGGCACATTAGTGATAGTTCTACAGCGCTAACACGTAGATAAGCAATAATTACATTGAAAGTGTTAAACGTGAACCTACAGAAACTAGTAGGGAACTTTATATATACCACTATCCTGAAAGGAGAGCATATAAGACTGTGGTGAATTGAACTATGTTATAACACTAGTCTACAAGGAACAGTGCTCGAACATTACACCGTACAGGACGACGTTAGTGTAGTTATATATAATTGTGATATGTATAGTATATTGTTTGTGTTTCTTTAAACAGTGCGCATAACATCATTGTGTATATTATTAATTGTATTGCAAATGTTCAAGTGAATATAGGACATTATATATGTTAGTTCATAGGTATAAGTCACTAACATTTACTTAAAAACCTCATTTAGATTAACACCTACGTTAGAAATGCAATTATTAGACATTACTTTATCACATCATCAGGTAAACATAATCATTTATATATTAATTTGCGTAAAATATCATTTCTAAACTAACCCAATCATTGCAAAATTAATATCATTTCATTTACCAATAATACTATAAGGTAACTAACCCACTTTGCTTAAATGTGGTTAATTAATTAGGTTATTTCCCTAAGGTTAAGTTAGCACAGCACACGAAATCACTATAACTTAGTTAGAGTAGTTAGTTTCATATGATCGATAACAAACCATCATCACAAACGTGTATAATGTTTTGTATAGATATGACGCGTGCAAAGACATAGCACAGTCATGTGGCGTGAACACTTGTACGATTCAGCCAAGTATTTATTGTAAATATGTAATTTTCATTTATGTAATATTATGAACCATATTTTAAGGACGAATAAATGTTTTAACATAAGTATGGTATGAAAAGGGAACGAAAGGTGTATAATAGGAGTGGAGTGATTGAAGACAAAGTAAACATTGATTGAATGAGAGAGAGAAAGAGAGAGATTTAGCGGAAATTTTTTCTCCGCGCAAATCGTCTTATTATGACTTGTCTGTGTCAATCTGTGTAACAAATGTGTTGTTCAGTTGAAGTGTGTAACTGCTATACTTTAGAAATAGTAGTGGTAAATAGAGAAAGTACTTTGAGCATCGTAAAACGAAATTGTGGTCATAAATAAAAGTAACCGATATTTGTAGCCACAATAATCCGATTTACGGTGCTCGAAGTAATACATACATGTAGAATAGAAACGCATACACATGTTAGCAAGTTAATTACATTGTAGTTTAATGAATAACACGCAAACAAACAGGAAAACAAACACATAAAGGTTGCAGTCACTATTTATTTCAAAGAACGGTAATTCGAAACAGGGGACACAATAACTTCTTTAAAACACCTGAAGGTAACATTGAAAATATTTCTTCACAAACGGAAGTTTAAAGGTGAAGAGTAGAACATAGAGCATACGAGTTGTTACTGATATTATAGGGGAACATGAACATTTATGCTCATGTGTTGTTCTCGTAACAGAGACAACCTGTAGCGGGTTGTCATTTTGGGCAATTTGAGGACAGGTCGAGACATAAGTCAACGGGCAGAAGTCAAAGGACATTGGGTCAAACGACGGAAGCCAGGACATAAGTCATAAGACAACAGTTCCGGATCAATACAATTCCCAAGAATATAATAGAGGTATATATAATTATAATGATGTGATGCACTACTCAATTAGCCGAGTGAATCAATATAACAGTGTAACAAGGCAGAGAAGAGAATTTGTTCTATCCCCAGAAGAGATACGTAAACTGATGAGATCTTTGACAAAATTGGACAGCCAATTTTTCAGTGACAAATACGTGTTACATACAGGAGTTAAACGGTTGTAACACTACACACAGAGGAGAGGATCGTGTCAAAGTTCTACACAGGAGCTTAGAGAGTTAAGACGGAGCTATACAGAGAACACCAGACAGGAGAGACACAGACACTATATTTAGCTTGACAACAGGACACACTCGTGTGAACTAAGAGGTCATTGAGTGCTTATGAGCGAGGGTTTCCCAAGAGTATAGGGAACTCGCCTCTCGACGAGTAATTGAAAAATACCAGTTACTTTCGTTAACTAACCAAGCGTGCTGGGACTCTACGCACGCAAACTCGCCAGCGCACGGGGGACTGAATGTCCGTGGTTCAACGCGCAACCAGAAGCGGGCCTCAGACTGGGACAAAGGACGGATAGAGAGCAGACGTGTTCGCTAGGAACCTTATATAGTTTATCAGCAATAGTGTTAGCTAGGCTTTAGATTCCAATTAGTTAATAGTATCATTAATTTCAGCTCTTCCATGCATCTGTGAAACATACCATGTTGTTGATTATCCATGAAGTATTCCGCTCGCAGAGCTTGTGTGTAAATAGCTCTAAATAAAAATGTATCCTTTTGTAAACCACACGAGTTATTGATTCGTGTCGTGCAAAAGTAGGGAGTCCTGAATTACCTGTCGCAAGTAGGTTGCTGCAAGGGTGGTGGTCGCTGCCATGGTGTCCTAGGACACCCCATCTATACACTGTAGTGAGTGGAGGTGAAACTAGCGCCAGATCAATAGCACTGTCCTCATCGCCTGGACGTCTTGCTGTCCTGGTGACACAGCCACTGTTGATACAAACCAGGTCGATGGTTTCCAATGCAGTCTCAAGCTCCTCCCCTTGTGTATTGGAGGAAGTCTTTCTCCATGATTTGCCTTTAGCGTTAAAGTCACCACAGAAAATAACATTTCTCTCGAGGCCTAGTATGCCACTTAAGCATTGCCACTTATGGGCGTCCACACTCGCATTGCGGGCATAAACATTAACCAACAAGAATGGTATACTGGAATGAACTCTCAACGCCTGTATTTGTATATCGTCACTGTCCCAACTGGACATGTCTAGCTCTGACGCCACCATGCTGTCGCGAACGAAAATCGCCATTCCCAGATGTCGTCTGTTGTAGAAACATTTGAAGCCGGCAATTTGGAGTAGCTGATCGCCCAGTCTCGTCTCCTGGATTGCTACAATGTCGTTCCTGTAAACTATGGTTTCTAAAACAGAGCCCCGTTGTTTTACACTGGCACAGTTCCAAAATAGAATACGGATATTCCTGTGTCCTAGACGGTGACACTTGAGTCTAAAACGTCTCAAACCACCACGTTTACCTTGCTTCTTTCTCCCTGCGCGGCTACCACCCCGCGTCGTTATGTTGACTGCTGACTGCTCGGAGAACACACGTTGTTCCGCCATGTTGAAAAAACGTAAACACAGACTGAGAAACCACACAAACTGCTGAAAATTCACTCAAGGATGGCTTCGCTCGATGCACGGACTCCGTAGCACCCGCGCAGATCTTGAGTAGAAACTCCTGGTTTTACATCCTGGCACACCAATTACACGCAAGAGATGATTAAATCCATCCCCTACGCGAAAAAGTTAACGAACACAAAACAACACGACCGTCCGTCGCCATCTTGAAACCTGAAAAACATATATATATAAAAATAATATAAACATAATAATAATATAAAAACATAATATAAACATATATATAATATAAACATTATATATATATATATATATATATATATATATATATATATATATATATATATATATATATATATATATATATATATATATATATATATATATATATATATAGACACACACACACACACATAAATAAATATATTATATAAATCCAATCTGGTCCGTTGCTGTTCAAACATGATCATGAGCACCGTAAGGGCAGGCGTGTTTCTATCCTATCAACAATGCACGACCGCTGCTCGCACTGGAGAACTTACTTGAAGTGAAATGTTAAAATCAAGGGTTCATTTTCAGACTCGATGACTAGCGAACAGTTGATGTTGTTGGGGTAATCACCAACACCATAGTTGGGGCTGTGAATGATGATTGGATGGCTGGCAGGGTTGAGTTTCAAAACATTAGCCGCACGATTATGGCAAAGTGTGTAGACATAAAGTTTCTGCAGAATAAAACGTACACATAACTTATAATTGATCGTTCAATATACATATGCTTCGCACCGCAGAACCCTATTATGTCTACTTTACAACATGAATCTAAACTCTACGAATCTTTTGCTGAATTTACATTTACCGAAACACATTATGTTCGTAATGTTATGTTCATATTTGTGCTTCACTGTTAGTTTCCAATACCAGAGAAATATATTGGCATCATAACTACCTATGTGTCTGAATGGATACCTAGGGAATACACACATACACATACATACATACATACATACATACATACATACATACATGCATGCATGCATGCATGCATACATACATACATACATACATACATACATACATACATACATACATACATACATACATACATAGATACACACACACATACTTTCCTGCTAACCAACCTTCCTTCCTACACGCACACAGACATTTTCTGTATTATTACATAATACATACATACATACATACATACATGCATGCATACATACATACATACATACATACATACATACATACATACATACATACATACATACATACAAGCATGCATGCATGCATGCATGCATGCATGCATGCATGTATGTATGTATGTATGTATGTATGTATGTATGTATGTATGTATGTATGTATGTATGTATGTATGCATGCATGTATGTATGTATGTATGTATGTATTATGTAATAATACAGAAAATGTATTATGTAATAATACAGAAAATGCATACATACATACATACATACATACATACATACATACATACATACATACATACATACATGGATGGATGCATGCATGCATACATACATACTTTCCTGCTAACCAACCTTCCTTCCTACACGCACAAAGACATGTTCTGTATAATTACATAATACATACATACATACATACATACATACATACATACATGCATTCATGCATGCATACATGCATGCATGCATACATACATACATACATACATACATACATACGTACGTACATACGTACATACAATATTACATACATATGTACATACAATCATACATACGCACATACATTCATACGTACATACGTACATACATACATACACACACACACATACATACATACATACATACATACATACATACATACATACATGCGTACATACATACATACGTACATACATACATACGTACATACATACATACTTACATACATACATACGTACATATGTACATGCAATCATACATACATACGTATATACGTTAGTTAGTTAGTCTTTCCTCTTGAGCCTAAGGCGGCGCATAGGGCAGAAGTCCTGTCTCTCCATGCTTGGCGGTTCGCTGCTACCTGTTGTAGATCTTGGATATTTACTTGGCCATTCAATGAGCCTTCTCTAATGATGGTTCTACGCAGGGTCTCTCTTGGTCTTCCCCGTTTTCTTTTCCCTACTGGTGACCATATGAGGGCTTGGTAGGGGAGTCTTGACTTGTCCATTCTGAATACATGGCCGGTGTCGTACATACGTACATACATTCATACATACGCCCATACATACATATGTACATTCATACATGCATACATTCATACATACATACATACATACATTCGTACGTACGTACATACATACATACATACATACATACATACATACATACATACATACATACATAATACCTGCATACATACATAATACATACATACGTACGTACGTACATACATACATGAGCAATGTGTACCGCTGTATTTCTCGGTTGTCATTTGGTTTTCCCATGTGACTTAATAATTTAATACTCATAGATGGGGTTATTGCTATATTTTATTTTCGATACCGTAGGTTTCTCTCACTTGGTATCTGAAATTTGGCTGTTATACATTTATTGGCTGATAGCTTACTTATAATGAATAAAACATGCAATCTGATAACTTACATCTGATCGATGGAATATGATAATTTACATCTGATCGATGGAGTATGTAATGTGATAATTTACATGTGATTGATGGAATATGCAATATGATAGTTTATACCTGATTGATGGATTATGCAATGTGATAATTTACACATGATCGATGGAATATGTAATGTGATAATTTACATTTGACTGATGAAATATGCAGCATGACAGATGAATTCATAATACCCATTAATAAACCTACTCTCACTCAGTTTTTTAACCCTGGGTGTGGTTTGTCCTACTTGTTTAACCTGGGCTGGTCTTTTCAGCTAGCTGGTTTATGCTGGTTTGGCGCCCTAGGATTGTAGACCTGGAATGCTATCTTTTCCAGATATATGGATGGATTTACGGTGGTGCTTGCACGGTTCTCCAACTCTTTAATTCATCTTCTGTGCATTCTGGTAATTAATAAAAATGGAAAAAATATGTACATATCTGACTCTCACTAATTACTTAAGTACAATGTCAAATTGACTGCTGGTATCTGTACTCATTCTATACGGCAGTTTAGAGTTTCAAGTAATGTCTGGATACCTGTGTCTCCTGGTTACTCTTAATGTACTCTGACTATACTTGTTTTAAATTATCTCATTACCGTATCGTATATTTCTTATGTACTGAAGTTAAAAAAAAATTGTTGTATTTATTGTGTATGTAATGTATAGTAATGTATTTAGTTGTATATGTATGTGTTTAAGTGCATAATAAGATAATATAAGATGGTAAGTAACTTAAATGTTGAATGTATGTCTAAAGAGATGTTTCATTTCTTATTGTTAACCAGTTAATATCTTTGTGTTGAGACTTTACTCTGTTCTCAATGTGTATGGTAGTACCGTTTGTTTTGTGTATCCTAAGTAGACTAATTAAAATAATAAGATATTTATAGAATATCCGTGAAAGCTAATTTAATTATTATCACAGTTTTACAGTGGGATAAAATAAATAGATTTATTACATTGAACTGTCAGTGATCTAATTGTAATTGTTTATGTGCAGCTCAATGTATCTGTAGTCGTTATCTTTTGGTATCCTTTTTCTCTAGTTGATTTTTTTTGTCTTCGATTTCCAAGTTGTAATATAGTGTTTTCAACTTTTTATTTTTGGTTGGATAAAGTATTGTTGCATCGTCCGACTGTTGGTCGCTCAGAAATGTGTATTTCCATTCCTGTATATCTCGATCCGTGCACTCCTTTACATTAGGAATGTTGCCTAGTATTAAGTATGTTATTGGGTGTGGTAACGCGACAGCTGTAATCCGTCCCTTGTAATATGGACAGTTTAATTCGATCCGTGCTACTTTGTACTGTTCTAATGTTCCTTCAACTGTATTACATGTTATCTGTTTATTTGTGTAGTCTTTATCCTTAACTAGTCTCTCTTCTACTCCGACAATTTAAGTCCCTATGTCTCTTATCATTGGAACTGAAATTCCGTTTACTAGTGCTACACGTATGTGTAAGTTTCCGTCTGTCGAGTACAGCGAATTTGCTTCATCTATGTACGCCTTGTTATTTGTATCGTCACTACTGTCATTTCTTTTAGTACGTGTGTTCACTGCGTTTGTTTCTTCATATTCATTTGATGAACTGCTGGTACTTAAGAATGCTGCCCTGTTCTCTTTCCAAGTCTTTCTAATCTTACAGTGTCTACTCACATGTCCATATGTATTACAGGCATAGCACTTCACATTGTTCTTATACGCAACTTACTTGCTAAGTTTTTGGGATGTTAAGTTCTGAAGATACGTGTCATAATCCGGGTTCTTATCACACATTTAAGGGAGCCGTGTTGTATCTTGCAATAAGGACATTGTATCCAGTATCCTTTTTTCACTCTCTGTGGTTCCCTTTGTGTGTTCTTACTCTTGTAATATGGTCCTCTTCCTCGATATTGTGGGCCATATTGTTGGAATTTATTTGGTTTTATATCATGTCTTTGATTGGACACATTGGCCGCTGCCCCTATCACTAAGTCTGGCTGCTCCCCTTCTGCGAAACTATCCCTATGGGCGTTGTAGAATGCTTCGCCTTTGGCTTCCATTTCTGCTACCGTTGTACATTTATTCTCTACTAGGAATGTTGCCATTTCTGCTGGAACTGAGGCAATTAGTTTGTCTCGAACCATGAGATCGCTTAGTTTACTAAAGTCCGACCCTATGTCGGCAGCTTTGAGCCATTTATCAAAGAGTGAAGTTGTTTCAGCTACGTAATCTAGAAAATTTTGATTAGCTTTTGGTACTAAGGTTCTAAATTTGGTTCGTAATCCTGCTTGGTCTAGTCAGACATGTGATAAAACTCGGTTTCTAACGTATTTGTAGTTAGTGCGAAGGTTTTCAAGTATCATCTCCACCGCTTTTAAAGGCTCAAGGGCCAACAAATGCCTGTGGAAGAGTATGGCCCAGTCTTCAGATGGAATTTTGTAGTGGTTCATTAACAGTTCGAAGTTTGTTACCCATGCCGAGATGGAATCCCCTTGCGTGCAGTTTTTAATAAGCCCGCTATACCGTTTAATGGGATCCAACACTTTTGCTGTTACCTTTGCTTGGACTATCTCTGCGTCTTTGTCTTTCTCTAGTGTCTTCACCTTTAGGTTGCCCTCAATCTCTTTGTCTTTAATTAATAACTCTGTTGCCAATCTCTCTTTCTCAAAGGCAAGTTTTTCTTTTTCCAAGGCTATTTTTCCCTTTTCTATCGCTGCTTGCCCCTCCCTAGCTTCCTTTGCAGCTGCTCTCTCTTCACGTTGTTGTGATTGATGGTCTTTTAATTCTTGTTTGGCCCACGTTGCTAGGTCGGGCCCTGTCATGCCACACTTCTCTCCCATGGCTATGAAGTCTTGTAATGACGACATGTTCGTTAGATATGCTCACCTACTCTGCTACGAATGTGATGTTTTAGCAGCCCAAGGTATTAATAGTATCTAGCATATGCTGTCTTTGGTTATGTGGTGACTGATGGTGTGCTTATATAGAGTTGATCGTTGTGACGTTATTCAATGATACTCACAACTAGAAGTAACCTTTGTGTAACGTTATCGTGGTGTCACAAGGTTTTAAATATTACACCAGAAAAGATAGGTGATGTATACTATGGGTGTCTATATGAAGTATAGTATCTTAATTTATCAGCACTGGAACACTTAGAACATATGTGTGATGCTCGTGGATCTTGTTTTTGGTCACTGAAAATTCTTATTGAGATCTTGAAGTAATTCATAAATTATCTCAATATTTTTGCTTGATGCAAGCTCAACACATGTAATGGAGAAAAATGACAAAAACCTGTGGAGAAAATAAGCAAATATCCACTCTAACCAGCCGCACAAAATGATACAAACACAGTCAGACAATTTCACTCGCCTGATGCCTTGTTGCTGCTGCTGCGGTGTGGATCTTGACTGGTCCTGTGTCTTTCCTCCAGTAGTCGAGGTCTTGAGTGTTGCTAGTTGACGTAAGCTCAAACGTCAGATAGATTTGTCAAGAAATTCTGGCCTTCTCTGTAACTTGAAAGGAAAAACTTTAATATTATGTAGATTCACTGTGGTGATGACGTGTCATTGTTCTGGAATGAATCGATATGTTGATTTCGGTTGTTTAAACTGTTCCATGTTGGTTGAATTTTGGAAACATGTCTTATAAAAAGTCTGATTCTTGAATCCAGATGAAAATAACTTGGTATACGACTGCTAGATGGTCTTTACCCTTCTTCCACATGTAGTTATGATTATCTTTGTTGTCTTGAAGTATTCAATTGAAATTTTGATTGTCCCTCAAAATCGACACAGTTGTCGCACTCCTTACTACTTATATACGTGTAGTTGCGAGATTTCAGTCAAAATTCAGCCATCATCGTTGTTTTGATATATTCTCGTATATGATGCGTTTTAACTGTTGACAGGACTGTCTGTTAGCACTTTGAACAACTGATCATGTGCCGACTTTGTATTTGTAGGTTCACTTTCTTGAATCTTTTTTCTTTTCAATTGTTGAATGTCTTCTGGTAATTCATGAGTCTTTCTTTCTAGACTTATTGACACTTAGTTCTTGACACTCGTGAATGTATTTGAGAGTTTATTCGGAGTTCACAACTCTAACGTTTTCTCAGCCAGGGTCAATATT
>OY992890.1:19406056-19408556 GCA_963921405.1 Cepaea hortensis
CACTGATATTATACTTGGGAATTTGCCCAACATACGAGCATGCTCTGAGAAGGAAATCAGAGAGTGGGAGCATAAAAACGGTATCCACCCCACAAACAGCGATGCTATAGAGAAACACCATTCATGCTTGTCTCAATCTGCCAAAAGACCAAGGGAGACAACCACTGAGGTAATTCAGAAAGAATTCACCGAGGTGTACAATGCAGGGGCGGTCGAATCTGTAAGCGATACGACCAAATTAATACCTCGAATTGAGGATGCTACCGATCTACCAAGTACCAAGCCTGTAAATGTGCAACAAAACACACAACACACAAATGCAATAACACGACAGACTACCCATAAAACCAACACTGACCAACTACAGGAATCATTAGAAATAATAGCACCAAACTTAACCAACACTAATTTTGCAAATGAACAGAAAATAGATCCTACTCTTGCACCATACTTTAAATTAGTAGGACTCAAACCTAAATTAACTAAGAACGCATCGTGGACATTTAGGCTACAGAACAACATCTTAACTAGATTTTACACAACAAAGCAGACCACGTTACAGCAAGTAGTGTTACCACAAGCACATCGAGACAAAGTTCTAAAAATAGGCCATGACTCCCCTTTTGGAGGTCATATGGGGTATGAAAAGACCAGGGCTAGGGTCCTGACCCAGTTTTATTGGCCAAAGTTTTGCCAAGATATAAAAACCTTTTGTAGATCTTGTGATATATGTCAAAAACTTGTGAAAAAGGGAAAAAACCCTACAGCAGAAGTCCAATCAACGACAACTGCCTCGAGGCCTTTCCAAATCGTGGCAGTTGACCTAGTAGGTCCGTTAAATTACATTTCAAATAAAGGGAATAGATATATTTTTACTCTTGTGGATGTATGTACGAGATGGCCCGAAATGCTTCCATTAAGATCTATCTCCTCTAAGGATGTGACGGACATATTATTAAATATTTTCTCCCGTTTTGGCTTCCCGGAGAAAATAATTTCTGATAGAGGAACCCAGTTCATATCGAATGCCACCCAATCAGTAACTAAGTTACTAGGCATCAAGCAATGTTTCACCAGTCCCTATCGACCGGCCGCGAATGGTATCTGCGAAAAGCTAAATGGGGACCTGAAACATATGCTATCCAAAGTGACAGCTGAAAATCCAGCCGATTGGGACATACTTCTCCCAACGGTGCTGTTCGCATATAGAGAAGTCCCGCAATCAAGTACAGGGTTCTCTCCCTTCGAATTGATGTATGGAGCGAACCCAAGAGGACCTCTCACCATTTATAAAGAGATCATATCACAACCTGTAGATATCCAACTACCCATTTCTACCTATGATTTAGTCACTGACACCAGAGACAAAATCATACGTTCCTGTATATTGGCCAGAACATCACTACAGGAGAAAGGTTTTAAATACAGGCAGTACGCCAACAGAGGTGCAAAAACAATTGTACTAAATCCAGGTCAGGATATTTTACTACTGCTACCTGACAAAAGAGATTTACTATCAACCTCTTGGCAGGGACTTTTAAGATTATTAGAAGAATTTCGGAAGTTGATTACGAAATCTCTTTAAATGGAAAGTTGAAAATATTCCATGTAAATATGTTGAAACCATACTATGCTAGACAGGACATTGCGACAAGTAAACAGACGCAACAAACTGGTGACGGAGACGAAACGACAATTTCCCAACGAAATGACACCTCGACAAACGAAGCATCGTTAACGACACACTCTTACGACGACGAAAACGACGAAGACATATGGACATTACCGACAATCTGTGATATCGACAACGACGACAAATTTGACGATATATTGACAACGATTGATCTCGACGACGACGACAATGACATTGAAGACAATTTACAAACAGTAGCATCTGTGATAAATCAGACAGACGTGGACAACACTGAAATCCCTGTACCAATCATGACTGACGACGGAAGTATAAATGACATACATATCTCTGACACTTTGACACAACAACAGCGACAAGACATTTTGACTATCCTTGACGAGTATAAATCTATCTTTTCTAACAAACCTGGACGCACTGATAAAATAACACATTCAATTGTGCTGACAGATCTGAGACCGGTCAAATGTAGACCATATTCTATTCCTCTCCATTACAGATCTAATTTAGATAAAGAAATTTTAGATTTAGAGAAGAATGGCATTATTCAAAAATCGATGTCTCAATATTCTTCACCGATTGTTCTGGTGAAAAAGAAGGACCAGACAATCCGCTTGTGCATCGACTATAGAGTATTAAATACAAGAACAACAACGGATGCAGAGCCAATGAACAGTTGTGAAGATCTTATCTTAAATATGGCTCAATCATCCTTATTTTCCAAGACCGATTTAGCGAAAGGATATTGGCAAGTTCCACTACACCCTTCTTGTAGACATATAACAGCATTCGCAACACCTCTCGGTTTGTACGAATGGCTATATCTTCCTTTTGGCCTGAAGAACGCAC
>OY992890.1:19416056-19426056 GCA_963921405.1 Cepaea hortensis
CTACAAAACCACATTGTTCTTCCCCTATTTCAGGTTGTATTTTCCTCCCCACTCTTTGCATGAAAAGTCGTAACAAAATCTTTGCGCCGTGACTCATTATATTAATTGTTCTATGTTGAAAACATTCCAAGGTTCCTGATTTCTTTGGGATTGCAATACATACAGAATTACATAATTCAGAAGGTATATCTCCAGTATCATATAATGTGTTCAGCAGTCTTGTGACTTGCTCTAATCCACATTCTTCTAAAGATTCAATCATTTCTGTTGTGATGTTATCTGCACCGGGGGACTTGCCAGCTTTCATATGCTTAAGAACATTTTGAACCTCCATCTTTAAAATTACTGGTTCTTCATTATTGAATCTAATATCATAATGTTCCTCTCTGTTATCATTATACAGGTTTTTCACATAATCTGTCAATACATGTAGAATCTGATCGTTTTCTATTATGATTTTGCCATATTTAGTTTCTATTAGTAAGTTCCTGAATTCTTTTGTGCACTAATTTGATATTTTGACTGTTGAGTTGTTTTTCAATTTCTAAGCACTTTTCCTCAAGCCATGATTCTTTTGCCTTCATACATAATATTCTGACTTGTCTGTGAATTTCTTCATATTTGGCAGGATTATTTTTGTTGAGTCTTCTTGTTTCCATTAGGTGTAAAATTTCGTCAGTCATCCATTTCTTACGACCCACCTTCTTTAATTTTGGAATAGTTGTTTCTGCAGCCAAACTGATTGAATTCTTTAACATGTTCCACTGATCATTCACATGCTGGAATAATAACTCTAGATCAGACAATATATAAAAATATGTTCTGTACTTCTATGTTGAATTTGTTTTGTATTTCCTTTTCATTACTCAAAGTATACAAATCATATTTAGTGCTTCCTGTTATATATTTGACTTTCTTCAGCTTTATTTTGAATGTTCCTGTAAGTAGTCTGTGGTCACTATAACAATCGGCACTGGAACTATTTTTGCTACTGTTAGTGCGTTTCTAAATCTTCTGCTAATCAGAATGTAGTCAATCTGGTTTCTGATCCTGATATCAGGACTCCTCCATGTCCATAATCTTCTATGGTGTTGCTTAAACCAGGTGTTTCCTACAATCATTTCATTTTCCTTTGCCCACTCTACGAGTCTGTATCTTCTTTCATTTCTCTCTCCTAAACCATAGTTTACTACTATGAATCTATCACCTTGATTTCCTACTTTTGCATTGAAGTCTCCTATTATGATGTTTATTTCTGAATGTTTACATTTCTTTAAAGCAGACTCTATGTCATTATAAAATTCCTCTACACTATATTCACTGGACTCTCCTGTTGGGGCTGCCATGAGCCTGACGACGTCATGGCATGGTTCAGTTATAGCCTAGGTCACAGAGTACAGGTTACGACTGTGTTCAGAATCGAACACGAGAACGTGGAAAGCAGGGGCTTTCCACACAACGTGAAAAACGTTGGAACTCACTTCCCAGGTGATAGGAAGTGAGATCAGGACAAGGCAGTCGGGGTTGATCCATCGTCCTGTGTGGACATGGTGAAAAGTAGACAGCGTTATGGCTCTACATTGAGCCACGCATTTAATCTGTGATGTAGTGTAATGTGATGTGACTGTCGAATAAGTGATTGTATTCTTTGATTATGTGATCGTGTATATTATACGTAGGAAACTGATAACAGTCTTTGTGTTCACTCTTGTTCGAGTTGATTGGAGTTCGAGTGGGCGAGGTGTATGACGCACGATCGAGTAACCATGATATACTCATGTGCTGCGAGATAACCAGGGTTCTGACTGGAGAAGAAGAGAAGAATGAATCACCCCCTGTTGGACACGAGAAGTGTTGATACACAAGTCTCGATAGTAGCTCATTCAGATAGTCCAGTCATATCCTGGCAGGGGCATATACTTGAATAACATTTATGTTAAAAGGTCTGCCACTCAATTTAATTAGTAGAACTCTGTCCGACACGGCCCAATATCCCTGAACAGACGTTGATGCTTTCCGGTCCAAAATTATTGCCACTCCCCTTTGTCGATCTTCACCTCCAGAATAAATATTCTTAACATCTTCATCTATCTTGATGCCTGCTCCTGTCCATCTCGTTTCGCACATCCGTAATATATTTTTTTTTTTTCTCTTTGTATTTCTTGTTTTATGTTCTCTAATTTTCCGTCGTCGTTTAACGTTCTAACGTTCCATGTTGCTAATTTTAATGTCTCTGTCCTTGTCTTGCGATGATCAATCTTTAAGCGAATCATAATATACTAGGCACTTTCAAAGAGGTAGTTTGCCGTTGCTTTCCTCTATGGCAGTGACCATACTGGCCGGATGACCGCAACCATTGTCTCTCGAAAGAGATCCTCTGCTTGCCGTCTCGAAACTCGAGACCATAACCAACAAATATCTGTCGGCTGCCCTATAAATGTCATCCACCACCTGCCTTCCGTGGCTTCTTTTGAACACTTCCAATAAACGGACACGAAATAACATCACACACATCTCTCCACCTACACATATCTCCCAACCCATCCCATAACCCACACACACTCTTCCAATCACATATCCTTTATCACCCAGCCAATCGCAATGCCCCACCCACACACACATCTCCCCATCAACCCACACACCGCACCTACACACATACTTGCCGCACTCACCAACACATCCCCACTTACACACATTCCCCCACCCACACAATCTCCCCATCCACTCACACAGCCTATTGATGAACAATTGGTAATGTTGGGGGATCAATACAACATACTTCAAAAGAAATAATTTTACCTAAACATAGCATCGCAAAAAAGGAAATGTATGGCTGATACAGATCTGCAGACAAAGAATGAATTAAGAGAGAAAAGTCCAGATAAAAAAGAATGTAATAGAATGCATTCATAAATAGTAAATAAATGAAGAGGCCAAAATAATCTGACTGAATAAAACAATCTTGTAATTAGTAGTTAGTAAACTAATTCTGGCATGTTACATAGAAGCAGTTATAAATTATGGCTGTGAATCCGGAATAAGTGAGCAAGAAATCAAAATCACTAGAAGTTTTAACGGTATGGCTTAAAAGACGCATGCTGAAAATTCCTGGTAAAGCTTGACTGTTTCATTTATGTGTTTTGGGATTAAGGCTTAAGTACAGCGTATCGCAAACAGCCGAATGAGGCTCTCATAATGTTTTGCCACATTATGAGAAGACGCGCACTAGAACATGTTATGACAACTGGAAAAAGTTGTGGAAAGAAAGATAGAGAACGAACGAACGAACAAACTTTATTTTCAAAGGGTAACAAATTGGGAACGCAGGTCCGTCTTACATTCCTCCTTCCAATCACTAATCTTTCGTTCATCAATAGTACATGATACAGTCACATAGAAAAAAAAAGCATTATCAAATAAATGTTGTAAACATAAACAATGCATTTGCCATGTTATGACACAAATCCCCCACCCATACACACATGCTCCATCCACCACACATCCCCCACACACACATCCCCTACCCACCCACACATACTTCAAGATCACACATAATGACCCCACCCATCCACCTATCCACTACCCACATACATCCACCTACCCACGCACACACACAACCCAGGCACACATTCATGTATCAACCCACCTATCCCCCACCCACGCATCCCCTGTACACGCACACTCCCCGACCTACACACCTCTCCCCACCTACACATATCTCCCAAACCATCCCATAACCCACAAACACTCTCCCAATCACATATCCTTTATCACCCAGCCAATCGCACATGCCTCACCCACACACACATCTCCCCATCAACCAACACATCCGCACCTACACACATACTTGCCGCACCCACCAACACATCCCCACTTACACACATTCCCCCACCCACACAATCTCCCCATCCACTCACACATCACGAACCCTCACACACACACATCCTCACCCACCCCCCAAGCTACACACTCACCTACCCACAAATCCCCCATCCGAGCCCCAACAAAACATCCCTTAACTACACATTAACCCACGCACACATACCCCACCCATACACACATCCCCACCCACATAATCTCCCCACCCATACACACATCCACCACACACATCCTCACCCACACATCCATCCTCCCACCCACCAAAACATGCCCCATTCACCTACACACACCTCAAACCCACACACACGTTTCCGACCCACACACACACACATATCTCCCACCAATACACACATCCACACCCAACCACACATCCGTCTACCCACCACTACCCACCAATACTCACACATCCCCAGCCACCAAACACATATCCACACACACATTCCCCCACTCACATGTCCCTGATGCACACACACATCCCCACACACATCTGGACGCACCCGCACATGTTCCCAGAGAGACAACGAGAGAAATTGCTTGAGTCTTGTGGAATGGCATGGCACGGTGTCAGCACACGAATGTCCACATTGATTTAAGATCCCGTAATGTAGATAATCACAATCGCCCACGCCAGTGCCAAGGCAAACGACTATATATTGTGTTATGAATTGCCATATACACGGAGTTTGAAGGAGGTTCCTTATCTTCCTCTCCGACGCACATTTGTATGTGATCAGCTCTCGATTTGCTCAGTGGCGTTTCTTTCTATCTCTGCAACTCGCAAGGAACTCACAATAGAATTTATAAATAGCATTTTGGTTTGGTGTGCAGTGACAATAATTCTGGAATATCAGTTGATAGCATAATGTAAATAATCTTTGATTCGACTTGGTTGTTATCTCTGAAAATTGATCGCGTTACACGAAATAATAGATATAATTGCAATAGAAAGTCAAAATAAGCTTTTTAGTCTGAATAACAGAACTATACAAGTAATAGTTTTTACATAGAATTTAATGTCTTCCTAAATGTAACAACATTGTGAATGGAACACGTGTGAAGCACGTTAATATATGTAAGTATACGGGTACTTTACTAACAGCAGATAGATGAAACATTAAGAACACTTAATTATAGAACAGCCAAAGCAAAGGCGACATGTTACAGGATTAAGAATATTGTCAGAATTACCTATTTGTCAGTCGTATTGAGATAATGTTCTGAATAAATATTTCGAGCCGAGTCTGATAAAGGGAATCATGGACAATTTTCAAACAAGTGAGGTATTATGTGGAAGCTTTAAAAATGCAGTTTATAGAAGAATTATTAGAACAGAGATGATTGATAAAAAGTGTAAAGAAGATATATCGAACGCAGTTAGAAAGAAGTGAACTCACAAAGGCTACTCCATAAGAAAGAGACAACCCACATTCTTTACGACTGTCATGAGGAGGGGACATCTGGAGTAGGTCAAAACAGCGGAAAAGTTGAAGGGGAGTAGAGACAGAGGAAAACTGAGAGAGAAGATGCTGGACAGTTGGACACCATGGCCTAGGGAAACATATGCTTCAGACATGTTTGGCTGTACAAGAAATAGAAGTCTGTGGACAGATATGGCCACCAACGCTACACGGCATGGACTATAACAAGGCAATAATTATTTCATAGATTGAAAATGTATCGACGTAGTTTTACATCTGATAGTTACGTGCTCACCTCGCACATATGATTTACACAGAAGTCAAAGTAATTGTTTTCATAAATGGATCAGCAAAGCAGATGAATAAAAAATACATTTAAGTAACTTGAAATAAATAGGTTAAGTAAATTACTGAATTATATTGGCAGATTAACAAGCGAATATCATACATGGAGCAATATATATACAAACAAGACAGTGCCAAAAAGTTATTCTGCACCAGGAAACTAATTATATATATAACGATTGACTGAGGGAACAGCAACGTCAATGTGAATATCGATACATGAAGCTAATAAGCGGGCACTCTTCCGATGTTTATACTTCATTTCGACACCGCAAGGTACAAGAGGAACACGATGAGATGAGATGAGATTATATATATATATATATATATATATATATATATATATATATATATATATATATATATATATATATAATATTGACTGAGGGAACAGCAGCGTCCATGGGAATATGGATACATGAAGCTAATAAGCGGGCACTCTCCCTATGTCTATACTTCATCTCGACACCGCAAGGTACAAGAGGAACATGATGAGATGAGATGAGATTATACAATATGTATATATATATAATTAATTTCCTTTTGCAGAATGACTTTTTGGCACTGTCTTGTTTAACTCCCCGTAGCTTGCTTCCCTGTATGAATGACAAATGTTGCCTATATCAAGTACTTACCTTAAAACCATTTTTTGTAACATTACCATTCGTTTCAAATCGAATAGTGAACGTGCTGCTTTGACTAAGGATGTATTCATAGACAGAACCCTTCCACCAGGCGCCACATAATTTGACCCCGTTCACACACAGATAATCGTTCTCACAATTCTTTGAACTCTCCAAATAAAATTTGCTTGTATAGATAAGAAGTAAGGAAACAAATATTGATATACAGTCTTAGCATCAAATGTGGTCAAGTTAATTAGCCTCTGTTATCTTACAATTTGCTGCTAAATGGATAAATCGCCATCGATCATACGTATTCTGACGGTTTCCGGCGTAAGACAGTTATACATACATAAGATATGCATTATTATTAATTGATTAATTAGTTTAGTTTAGTTTAGTTTAGTCGATGGATCAAGATAACAGCATACGGGTGTAACCCATAAGTGCTACGTTCTCCTCCTAACTCAAACCTGAATTTGGAGAAACTCAGCTCAGTGGACGAAGTCTGTAGCACCAGCGAGGATCTTGAAATACTTTGGGTAGATTTTTAACTCGAAAGTTTGCCCTGGCAGCGCCGTTAGGCTACTCTTTTCCAATTTCCAACTGCCAAGGGATTTTTTACGTGCGCAAAAATATACACGGGCGTCCGATCACACTACCCAGAGACCAGGAGAAATTTTATTACTGGAAGTCCACGTAAAAAAATCCCGGTCCTTACCGGGGGGGGGGGGGGTGAACCCGGGATCTCCATCTCTCGAGGCGGACACCGTTCCTCGAAACCACGCTGCCCCCTAACTGATTAATTAACTAAACTCTACGTTATTGTACTCAGGGGTTAGAAATATGGGATCCTTTCTGCAGATGTTCAAGTGACAGGATGATATCTATACAGTGAAGAAGAAAGAAGAGAAGAAGAAGGTGGAGAAATATAATACTAATTGGAAGGAGGAGGAGGGGTAGGAGATGGAGATTGAGGAGAAGGAGAGTAGAAAGGCAGAAGATTATTTGAGAATACGTTCGAACACATAAACATACAACACAAAGACATTTCACAGCTAGATGCGTTTCACACATGGACTTTTACACACAGAAATGCGCACACATGAACACGCACACTCAAACACGTTCACATAAACACGCACTGATAAATATACACACATATGCACACACGCAAATAACCTATGGTCTCTCCAACACATTAATGAATATAAATACACTCAACTACAGAGTTTGATTTCCACATCTTTGATCGTCAGATGTCGCCCCCTCTGTGAATATGTCGACCTAGTTATCGTTTGACATTTCTGAGCTGGGTTCTGTGTCTTCCAAATTACTAAGTCTTTCCCTTGTTGTATTACCATTCATGTAAAACCTCACTGTATAATCTAAGTAAAGGCTGACGCGGTTTCCCACTGTGCTGAATCGTTGGCATTCCAATTACCACCAGCCCTTGTTAATCAGGATGCTATACACGCCTTAAGCGTTGATACAATCCCGTCTCCGGCAGCATTTGGACTGGACTAGGAAACGTATCCGCTCGGACTTGACAAAGCGAAATTCAGCTTATTTCCCTCGAACTTGTAACATGTTGTACAAACTCCGCAATTACTAAACTACCATGGACATTATTTCCAAGCTATCTCTTTCGTAGCCCGTTTCTGGGTCGAAGAACTGCACTTTCACATATTGCGAGAAAAATCCACCTCTTCCTCTCTGAAGTTTGGTAATATACTTTTGAGCTAAAGCGTGTATATACTTGATTTCTTTCCTTCTCTGAAGAAAACACCCTTAATCTATCACACTGTTCTATCGCCAGCTCACGTTTGTTTCCATGACATGTCAACCGCCAAAAGAATCGTGTACTCCATATGGTTTAACGTTAGAATACTGGGTCAGGTCTTAATAGGATGGCCAACTGGTCTGGGATATATTGTTGCTTTTGTTGTTGTTGATGGTGTTTTTATTTTTCGTGACCCTCAAGAAAAACTGACATCTAGCTTGCATGTCAGATGCATTATATTTATATGGTTGTAACTCCATACATTAGCTTTATTCAATCGGTGCGAGGTGGGTGTAGAGCCATTTCACCAGAATAGATCTAGCCGAGCATCTTCAAGTGGGCTATGTTGCAGAGTTCTATATACCCACCCCAAGCTGATAACAAAGCAGGGCTGAAACTGATACTACAGATCAGTGGAGAGCCGCATTATGATGTCATCAAATAATGGTTCAGCAGCACACATGGAATGACAGGAACTGGGCAGAAGTTGGTGATGTTTCCTGTACTGGATTTGTGTGTTCATTGTCAACAGACTCCAGTCAAATGTTCAGAATGTGTGCATATAAACTACAGTCAATGTTATATCTCTGTTTATGACATTATGTACATTGTGTATGTCTTCAGCAGTCTAGTATAACATGTTGTCTACTTGGAGTTGCTCCACTGATCGTTAATGTCAACACATGGCTCTTCCAGCAGTTTCGTCTAATTATTTTAACATTACATGTCTCTTTTCGTTCTCTCTCTCTCTCTCTCTCTCTCTCTCTCTCTCTCTCTCTCTCACACACACACACAATCACACACAAGAGCTGCATACCACACACGCCGATTCTACACACGCAACTGTCATAGCCTTAAGCGCAATTCTAAACATATCAGATACAAGACCCTACCAAAGAGTTAGCCGACAGTCTCTATAAATGTTGGCTGGCAACAAAAGAAGATTGTGTAAAGAAGGCTGGCAATCACTTAGGAGACAAATGACAGAAGGTGAAGAACACTCGTGTATGTTTCTAGACCTGAAACAAATGTTTTGTGTATCTGGCGAGGTACATTTGTAAGAAATATTAATCCTCCTGCAATCGTTACTTTGAGTATTCAGTAGACACTTCCATTCACTTACTTGCACGCCTTGCGTTCAATAAATCAAGAGTGGGCTAAATGTTTGGCGTAACAAAAACAAACTTATTAAAAAAAAAATATTACGTAAAATGTTTTCCTGCGTTTGTATGTCAAGCAATGAACCTGGAATCGTAATACCTGACAACAGCTTGGCGTGAAAAATAAGGAGCTGAAGTGGGTGCCCGCGACCTCTGATACTGCACTAATAATTAAATATCGCCTATTACAAAATTGCGGCGTGGTAAATTTACACTAAACCTCCATGTTAATGGACTTTGTTTGGCAAATGAAGGTGCGAAGACGGAGAATAGAAAAAAACATGCGACGTAAATTTTAATTATGGCGTGGTAATAAAATACATTACTACCTATGCTAAATAATTTTATCACATATATTAACAGTGGCTTCGCAGAATGCCTTAAATTGGGGTTAGGGCGCTATAAGTTAATAATAACCAATTTTAACTTCAGCGCTACTTTAGTTAGCTTAAGTCACCATAGTGATCTAGGCACTAATACATTCACACATATTTTCAAACGCAAACACAGGCTCAACAAACATAGATTCCACGACAACATCGAATGTACTTATATTCTGTAATACTTACCTGTAGTTAAATGATAAAATCAAAGGCTCAGAGCCAGAAGTCACCACCAATGAACAATTGATCAAATTGCTGTAATCATCTAAACCCCATTTCGGACTCTGGATAATGAACTGACCGCTGGATGCGTTGATGTTTACAATTTGGGGTTCCTTTTGATTACAAAATTCGTATACTTCTGGAATCTGCGGAATTAAATTTCATAACAACATTAGTATGTATCACG
>OY992890.1:19428556-19441356 GCA_963921405.1 Cepaea hortensis
CGGGAGTGGCGGGGGTCTGTGCCCTCTTGGGGCAGCCCAAGGAACATAGTAACAGGACTTCAGAAATTGTGGCTAATCCTTGCCCAAGTCTGTATAGTATCTGGAGGAGGAGGAAGTGAAGGAAGACGGACAAGCGCCCATGCTAGAGCTCGTCTGAATCACTGATAGGAGTGGGAACGACTAAGGATCTGTGAACGGAACCTACCCAAGGCAGATAAGCCAAAGAAGGGAAAGACACGCAGAGTCCGAGGGTAGTTAAATTGCAAGAAAGCCACTTGAGTTAAGAGGACCGCCAGCCAAGGAGACCGCTCGTTGATTGCAGTAGATGGCTAAACATCAAATAGGACGACAATAGCCAGGGACACTGCGGTTGGGACCACGCAGGAGACTAAAAGTCAGATAGGACGGAAAGGTCAAGTGGGATTCACGAAAAACGAGAGGTGGAAGAGAGAAATCGAATTTCAACTATGGAACCCAGAAGATCGACTGGACGACAGATGATGAATGTAAGTTGACGTAAGACTTAGACCTAATCAGTATAAGTGTATATTATAATCAGGTATCTTAGTTTAGAGAGCCATAGCAAACTACCGTAGGTGAACTTACCGCGTAATAATGAACGACCGACAAATGCAAGGACTGAGTGCAACGTCCTGCAAAGGACCCACATCTAACTAGCTAGCTAACTATAATAGCAGTCTAAGCAAGGAAGCATTGACAAACTACTGAACGTTAACCCGCTAAGGAACCACAACACGACAAGGAGCAGGATTGGATGCGATGTCCTGCAATTGACCTACATTTAAATGGTCTATAGTGTTGGGAGTCATATTAATCGGTTAGATAAGCAGAGTGTAGATAAACTATACATGTGCACGTAAACTGGACAATTAGACGTACACAATTAATGAGAACTAGGCGAGTGCAACTGCATGTGAATACGAAAAGATGGCAGTACTGCAGGAATATAAACTCGGCGACCAAAAACTAGCAGACGGGAAGCGACCACTGGGTCAACCAGACAATAAGGACAGGTGAGATCGGCGGAGAAACTTGAGCGGTATGGAAAGGAATGCGGGTCTTTTGTTCGCTGGACATAGGTGAAAGGAGGTCTCGCTTCTGCTGTTGTGTAGTTGAGTTGGCCTGGCGTGGTACAGGCATCGAGTTCAAATCTTCGGGTAAATGGTTAAATACTTTAAGGGTTATGTTGGCTGTAGGCGGCGCGTCGGGAAATAGGCGATAATAATGTTAGTTAAATATATATAAACGATAAATTACTGAGTTTAAAATACTGTTGTTAATTTATGTTATGGCTAAGATATATTAATACTAGCATAGATGGGGAAGCAATAGCTGTTAAGGACTTTATAGGTAGTGAAAGACTAAGGTTTATTATTACATAAAACTCACGGGTATTGTTTTATAATGTTTCAGACATTGTCTGGGTAAACTGGAGTTGCCTAGACATACCGGGCATAGCTGAATAAGCAGTTACCCGCTGAACAAGTTGGATGGGAGCGAATTAATTCCCTGGGTATATGGGTTGATGGACCAATCTGTGGATCAATGGGTATTTGGGCTGAATACATGTACCACTAATAAGCCTACGGAGAGATAGTTATGAAACAAAGGCCGGTGTAATTCCTAGCTTTAGTCCTTTTCTTCATGCGGTTAGGAGGTGATAGTAGGTAATATTTCCCTAACATCCGGTTGCATAGTAGTATATTATATTATCTAACTCCCCTTGTGACGTCATGCAGTATTGCGTTGTTTTTGGAGTCGATTATACATAGATGTGTCTTCAATGCATGTACTGGTTACTCTATGCGATTATGCTGTAGATTGTCACTCTGTTACTGTTCAGAAGAAAATAAATATATGTTTGAGTTGCCTTTTATTTCGACTTGTCAGTCAGAGATTGTGTAGATTAGAGTAGTTTAGAGACATTGTGAGGTGGGCTGTACATCTCTCCTATAACCTGATAACATACACAACGAGACATTGATGGTGCGATAGTATAATTAACTATTGTTCTCACGCGGAAACACGAACCTAAATCTCTCCTATCCCTTACTCTCATCCTCTTTCTCCTTCTCTCTTTCTCTCTTCATCTTTCCTTATTATCAAAGATAGTGCGTTGTAGGCAGAGTTCGACTGAGGAACGAACTTTTAGGCTTCACACTATTTATATCGTTTCCCTCATCATTCTTTTCTTTCTCTTCTCTCTCTCCTCCCTCCCTCCTCTCTCTTATTCCTCTTCTTTCCTAGCTGTCATACATACATACATACATACATACATACATACATACATACATACATGCATGCATACATACATGCATGCATACATACATGCATACATACATACATACATACATACATACATACATACATACATACATACATACATACATACATACATACATACATCCATCCATCCATACATACATACATACATACATACATGCATGCATGCATGCATACATACATACATACATACATACATACATACATACATACATACACACATACATACATACATACATACATACATACATACATACATACATACATACATACACACATACATACATACATACATACATACATACATACATACATACATACACACATACATACATACATACATACATACATACATACATGCATGCATACATACATGCATGCATACATACATGCATACATACATACATACATACATACATACATACATACATACATACATACATACATACATACATCCATCCATCCATACATACATACATACATACATACATACATACATACATACATACATGCATACATACATACATACATACATACATACATACATACATACATGTGTGCAAGTATCGTTGTAGTGCATGTCAGGAGTATATTCGACATTCTCAAAAGATAATGTGGCTCTGCCCCAATCATAGCCTCGTGGTTCCCAGACACTTTTCCCTGTACTAGCCACTTTTGTAGTCACCATTATCTGATGAAAACATTGTAAAATGCTTTATTTATCTCATTTATTTCTGTAGTCACATGTATTCGTTAATGCAATGTTTAACTCATTCAGTTCACGGCAGGTGTAAAGTGCCATTATCAGCCCCGCTTTGTCATTAGAGTGGAGACGTGATGTAGTGCTCTAAAACATATTGCTCTTGAAGATACTCCTGCCTTTTCTATTCGGGTGAAATGGCTCTACACCCACCTCACTCCTGATGAGTTTAGTCAGTTTTTAATTAGTTTCAGGAGCAATAAAATAATACAATTATCAACAACAACATCAAAAGCAACAATTAATCCCAGCCCAATCGGCCACCCTATCAAGAAGTATCCCAACGCTAACTGAATGCAGTAAAAGATTCTTCTGGCGGTTGACATGTCATGGAAACAAACGTGAAGCTGGTGATAGAACAATGATATACAGGAAGGTTGTTTTCTCAGCGAAGTAAAAAGAGCAGAAAAATAGAAGTTTCACCTAAGCAGTACATTATTATCAGCAAGGAGTTAGCGGTGGATTTCTCTCGGCATATGTGGAAGTGCAGCTCATCGACCCAGAAACGGACTACGAAGATGACAGGTTGGAAATATTTTTTATGACACTTTAATAAACACGGAGTTTGCACCACATGTTACAAGTAAGAGGGGAATAAGCTGACTTTCGCTTGGTCTAGTTTGAGAGGAGCGATGGGGCTGTAAGGATCCTAGTCCAATCTGAGTTCGGTGAATGGAAGGGGATACTTTAAATGCATCCCACCTGAAGTTATGCTTTACAAATTGGCAAATAGTAGAAGTATCTACAACAACTAAACTCTCAGGCCCCTTTCGGCTCTTAGGCTGTCTGAGCACCAAACACCTCTAGCAGAATCATACACGACTGCTATAAAAACAACGGCATAATTTGAATGCAGGGAATCTTTGCTTTGGGACATGTAAATTTGGCGAGACATTTAGGCGCGAGGAAATATTGGAACAAGTATCCAAGGACACTATGAATAATGCGCTCAAACATAATTAGACATGATTTTTGATTGATCTATGAACCGACATCACAACATTCGGGGCATTCCGATAGGTGCTCCGTACCCATCAACAGCAGCCAGCGAAGAGTTCCAACATCATTAGTGCCAGTAGCAATCTGATTATATGTCCGTCTCGCCTTTCCTCTGAGCGTCGAACGTGGGCCAGATCCCCTCGTCACTCCTCGCTGCCTCATTCTTGCCAGATAGTGATGATCCATTTGCTCCTCCGAGGTGTACACGTGCTCCCACAAGGCCGCAACCACGTCTGCCTTGTCATAAATCAATACTCCACCACGTTTTGCAGAGCCAGCCAATCTATCCGCCTGTTCATTCCTCAGCACACCGGCATGCCCCGGAGAAAATATCCAGGCGATGATTGCCCCCTTGACCTCCGAAGCGAATCAAGCCACTCTCCACGAAGCATGCCTGTCCTCACCTCTCCTCAGCATGAATTCTGAGTCGGTTACAATCACGATGTGTGTGTGTGTGTGTGTGTGTGTGTGTGTGTGTGCGCGCGCGTGTGTGTCGTATTCGTCATCCAGCGGAATGATGCAGTGACCGCCACCACTTCCATTCTTAAGCTGGATGTTGTGGTATCATATGCCAAGCTCTCCTGCACCAAACGTCGGTCATTAGCTTTGGCTCTGAACCCCCAGGCAATTCTCCTACCTCTCGACACCGAACCATCTGTGTAGATAATCACATCACCCGGGCGAGCATTATCCTGAATTAGTTGTTGGATTTCCACTTCGGGGGCCCCTGCTGGCCATTACCTGCACTCCCGGCTCGATGTGATTATAACTCTGCACAAGGATGACTGTTCCGCTGGCACTCTGACGAACTCCTCTCCTCGCCTAATGCTCTCAAAGATGCACACATGTCTTATCGTATTCTCCGCCTGAGCCATCCATGATTTACCTCTTATCAGTCGCTGACCCTTAATTGCGTTCAGCGCCTCATGAAAAGGGTGATCTGTGTCTGCAGCTACTCTGAGGTATGCCATCGCTTGCATCACCTTGAGCCTACCGGCAACAGTCGGCAAACCAAGGATGTAACGCATACACACTACTGGGGTTGTCTCTGGTGCATCCCAGAATAACTCGCATAGCTTCGTTCTGTATGCGCTCTAACTTCACCAGCTGACTCTTTGAGACAGTGAGCAGCCCTAGTCCATAATCTATCACTGAGAGGATCAAGTGCTGGTATAGTGTGAAAAGCATTCTCTGCTCTGTGTCCATTGCAGCCATAGGTTTACGTGCGTTGCGTCCCTTTTGAGCTCTTGTCACAACCGTCTCTACATGGCCCTTGAAGGACAGGCTCCTTCAAATGTGATTCCCAGATACTTCAGTTTGTTCTCTCTTTTGACGTTTCTACCATCTATCGTGAGGCTTGGGGCATAAGCACTCACAATTCTGTTGTCCAGAGAGCACAAACAAAACAGCCGCCTTTTCCGGGTGGATGACAGCAATCATTTCAGTGCACCAGTCAATCACTATGTCTGCTGTCGCCTGTAGCTCCTTGACTTTCTGTACCCTATCTCTGCCCTGCCTATATGAAAAAATATATATCATCTGCAAATGTTAGTATCCTTCCAATCACTGGAGCTTCTAAATTTGCAATCTTGCTCGTATTCACGTTTAAGAGCACAGGCGAGATTGCAGATCCCTGTGGCAGTCCCGGGGTTAACACATGTGGCTCTGATGTCCATGCACCCAGACGGAGAGCAAACCGACGAGAATACAGAACGGTTGCTATCCAGTTCACCAACCAGTGATTGACCCCCTTCTCCATCAGTGCGGTCATCAAAATATCATATCTAACTCTATTATATGCATCCTCGAGATCAAGCGCCACCGCCATAGTTTCCTGTCTACTCTGGAACCCCTCATAAACGTCAAAGGCAAAAGTGGCTGCATTCGGCCAGGTATCTTTTCCTGGCCTGTAGCTCTAAAGACCACTTGGAAGAAGCTTCCCCTTTTCCAAAATCTCTTGCAGCTTGACAGCGACTATCTTCTCTAAAACCTTTCCAAATGTATTTTGAAGGGTGGTGATCATAAAGCCGCTAAGCTTTCAATGATCCTTGAATGGTTTTGGGAGATTGATGAGATAGCTGTGCACCCAGTCCTGCGGTACTGATGCTGTCCTAATGCTCTGGTTAAAGCAGTCGGTCATCTCCTTCAGGTCTACATCGCTCAAAGCCTCCATGTGGCCATATCTAACCCCATTAGGCCCTGGTGCCGTATCTTTTGCATTTTTCAAAATGTGTTTAACATCTTCAACCCGTATGATGTCTTCACAATGCATATTATTCATGGTGCCAGATAACCCCTCTCTAACTGCATCTCTGGTGTCCGTATCATAATAATTGGTCTGCTCTAAAAATCTCTGGAGAAGCGCCTCCCCTTTCTCTGTGTCTGTTGTCACGCGCACACCACACCATCATCTCTATAAACTGTTCACACTGTCATAGGCCGATCGTTTCTTTCTATTTGTCTGTGAAGATTCCAGAATTTTCGCAGTGTTTTATGACCTCCAGTCTCCGTCATGAAACATTCTCATTTTGCGTGTTTGGTCTCTGCAGCACAGCACTTGAAAACCTCCACCTTATCTTGCTTGACATTTTCCGCTGTATTCACTTAACGTTCGTGAGCTTCGGGGTGTCTGTTGCACTTTCCTTAGCTGCTTCACTGAAGCTCTCTTTGCTTTCCATGCATGGTCTACTTCTAGAGTCCACCATTGGGGCTGCAAAAAAAAGAGTTTTAACAGTCCTGTTGCATGCCTCCTGTCTGAGGCGTCCAAGAAGGCTGTCGGTCCACTCATACCGGAAGGTCTTGCGCGCTCTCCCAGCCTTAACTTTCCTGGATTTAGAGATCAGGACTGAGCATGGCATGTGATCACTCCCACGGTCATTCAAAACAGTCCGCTTTACATCGCGGACTGATGACAGGAAGACAAGTGCCAGACATGATTTTTCAAAGCTACTGATGCTAAGTTAGACCATGATCTAATTAGTGGCCTGTTGTTTAAAGGGTAAATGAGGCGCTTTCTGGAATTAGCGCTAAAAGAATCATTGTAGTTAAATATATTTCCAAAGTAAGCCCCAAAACCACGCGAAGAGAAAATGCTTTCTCTTTCCTTTTTTCGTCAAGACTTTGAGAATACTCATATTTAAACCCAAATGTCTGCCCATGTGTTGTTGGAGTATGTAATATTTTTTATTTTCTATGTTTTAATGTTACTTAATTTTCATGTACAAAGTGTTGCTCAAGTAAATACAGGCATCCGAGGAGATCGTATTAGACATGTTAGATAAATAGGAAAGTTTGTAAAGACGCTAAACACAGGGCGTTTAGAATACTAAATATGTATTTATTAGTATGTTTCATTACCCTGTAACGGGACTCCTAGCCTAGCCGGCAATAACGTGGGAGCAATAATCGACTGCTAAGCTTGCGGACGATAATAGACTAAGTGTGCATACTGCCATGTATTCAAAGTATGGTTTAAATTAGCCAATATACTTGCTTAGGTATGTACTTAATGTAGTGACCCGAGTAAGTTGGGGTGCAGGCGTTTTAGAAGAAGCATTATGTTGGTATAAGCCATGCTAATCTGATGACCTCGCATTAGGGGGGGGGGGGGATGATATTTACCTATTTGAATACTATATTTATATAACGATGACCCTGTTATAATTGAGAACGAATGTTTTGTCCCACGCAGGGTGAGCTGGTAAAGGAACTGGGCCCCTCAACCAGGGTAGACAACAGAGAAGATCGACTGGAGCACCAGAGATTAAAATAAGAGCATGGAACTATGAGCCGTGTAGGAATTAAGGGCTGATGGTGCGAGCACACACATCGAGGATTTCTCTGTTAGAAGGAGAATGATTTAAAGAAAGCTGGGATAGGACGTGATGAACTAGAAGCTGAACAATAAATATAATGTGTTGATAGATTTACTAGGATCAATTGTGAACATATGCTATGTTGTTTAGTGTTTATGTGTGTGCCGTGTTTGTGTCAATGACGACAGTTGTTATATTATAATTTTTGACAGAGTATTGAAGATTAGCCAGCTAGCTAGACAGAAAGGTATTGTTTCTTATGTTACAGTGAACAGCTGACGTTATAATGTCATGGTAACGATGGCTGTTACCTAATTGTTAAATTTCGAGAGTATAACCACATGTCAGCTTCTTAGCTGGTTGTTATCTTCCGAAAGCATAACTTTTCTACTTGTTAGTAATTGATGTTGCCTTTCCGGTGATTGATATATATATATATATATATATATATATATATATATATATATATATATATATATATATATATATATATATATATATATATATATATATATATATATATATATAAAGCTTGCTCGCTTTGAACTCAAGCGTAATTCATACACACTATTTTTATAGTAGTGACACTGAATTTTACGCGTGAGTTAGCTTTCTCCTTCGCCAATCAGACGAACCCACTCCGACATCAAAGGTAGTTGCATTTAATGTCCTCAAGTCAATGACGAAAGGTCAACATTTTATTTCAGCTGTTTGGTGTAGGGGATGAACCGCTAACCACGGCATCAGCACGCCGGATGTTTAAGAACACATTGGCACCTTGCCGTCTTGACAGACGATAGTTTGTGCTTTAAAAAGGCATAATAACTTTTAACTATGGCGGTAGCGAGTGTGACTGATAAGGCCAATTTGCGCTGTAAATGTCCGTTCACAGTGGGTGCATGTGAACACGTGGTCATTTCCACCATCATGCACCATCTTACGTCTCAAACGCTTGGTGTGTGACTTTTCTGCAATAATTTTCTCCTTTGACTTTATTCCATTTCTGATATTTGCCCTCCATGCAACACGTTCAGCGGCGACTTGCTCCCAATGTGCATTATCAATGCCTGTATCAATCATGTCCCGCTTACACACATCTTTGTATCGTAGTAGAGGCCGACCCTGAGATCTCTTACCCATCTGTAATTCACCAAAAAAGATATCCTTTGGTATTCTACCATCATCCATCCGCCTAAGATGTCCTATCCATCTAAGTCTACGAAGACTGAGCATGGAATAAACTGTCACACAACCTGATCTTTCCAATACTTCAGTATTTGTGATTTTGTCTTGCCACTTAATACCAAGAATTCTTCGCAGACAACGCATATGAAAGCTGTTTAAATTGTTCTCTTGGTGTGAGTAAGTTGTCCAGGTTTCACTGCCATAGAGAAGAGTACTAAGGACACAGGCTTGATAGACAAGGACTTTTGTTTTGGCAGTAAGCTTCCTGTTCTCCCAGACTCTTTTTCTTAACCTGTTCATTGTTGTTGCTGCCTTACCAATCCGGATGTTGATTTCCTGATCTAGGGATAATTTGCTATTTACCACCGATCCTAGATATGTAAAATGGTCTACTATCTCTAGTTCGGCGTCGTCAATAAAGATTGATGGTACCCCATGTGCACATTGTGACATAATCTGTGTCTTCTTTTTGCTAATTGTTAAACCAAATTCAGAACAAGCATTGGAGAATGCAGATAATATACATTGCAATTCTTCCTCAGAGTGGGTCGTAACTGCAGCATCATCTGCAAAAAGCAACTCTCTGATCAGTACCCTCCTAATTTTGGTCTTAGCCTTCAGTCTCTGAGCATTGTAGAGGCCGCCATCTGAGCGTGAGTGAATGTATATACCACCATCCTGATCACGAAATGCATATTTCAGTAGAAGTGAAAAGTATATTCCAAAGAGGGTGGGAGCTAGTACACAACCTTGCTTAACTCCACTCTTGATTTCAAATTCTTCAGAAGTTGCACCATCAAACTTGATTATACCCTTCATGCCTGTGTGGAACGATTCCACAATGGACAGAAGAGTTGGTGGGCAGCCAATCTTCTTTAGTGCCTTGAACAGACCCTCACGACTGACCAAATCAAATGCCTTTGTGAGGTCGATGAAGGCAATAAACAGTGGTTGATTCTGTTCACGGCATTTTTCTTGCATTTGTCGCAATGAGAATATCATATCAGTGGTAGACCGGTTCTGTCGAAAGCCACACTGTGATTCGGGGTAGACTTGATCTCCTAGGACTTGAAGTCTGCGCAGAACAATTCTGGCAACCCGTAACAGTTGCCTCTCGCTTTGATTCCGAGACCAGTTAAGACCAGGGATGGAGTTATTGCCTCTCCATAGCACAAAGCCTGGGCTAAAATATAGAGATCATGTGTTGCCCATGCAGCATGATCCCTCTCTCGGCCTGCCTAGTTCACTCCAGAGGAAAGGTAACACCCCTACATCTGGAACAAGACAAGCTGCAGAAGCTGCCGGATCAGCAAAGCAATGCTCTAACTGTCCGCCTGTCTGAGCTTCGATCCTAGACCAGTCGCCAACCAAGGCTTAGGGCCTGGTCTGCCCTGCCATGACAATTTTGTCTTTAGCTTGCATTTTCTCGCACCAGGGTAAGGCTTGTACCCTCCCAATTGCGCTCTTCCGCCCGAAGCCGTTGGCACAATGTGGGGTGTCGGGTTTGGTAAGCGCCGCCCACCGTTCGGCGCTAACAGAAACCAGGTAGTACCGTCTACTGTTATACGGTAGCTCAGTCATATCTGACTAAGACCTGACTGACTTAAGAACACCGTTGTCTGTTATCATCATAAAGGTTGTTTCTGACCATAAATGTAGAATCTGATCTTTTTCTATTATGATTTTGCCATCTTTTGTTTTTGGACAGTCTGCTGATGTACATTTTCTATTATTAGTTAGTTCCTAAATTCCTTTGCGCATTGATGTGGTGTTTTTACTGTTGGTTTGTTTTTCAATTTCTATACACATTTTATCAAGCCTGCTTCTTTTGCCTCCTTCCATAATGTTCTTACTTTTTTTGTGAAATTATTAATATTTGTTGAGTCTTCTTGTTTCCATTAGTCGTAAAATTTTTTCTGTCATCCATTTCTTAAGACCCACCATCTTTAATTTTAGAATAGTTGTTTCTGTGGCCAAACTGAGTGAATTCTATAACATTTCCCATTGATCATCCAAATCTTGAAATAGGATCTCTAGATCAGGCAATATATCATATTTGTTCTTTACTTCTATGTTGAATTTGTTTTGTATTTTCTAGTCATGATTCAATGTACACAGATCATATTTATGTTTTCTGTTATATCTTTGACTTTCTTTAACTTTACCCTCAGTCGACGAAACAAGCGTTTATTTTCGAGAATTCGTTAGACGGTGATGCTGTCATTTACAAAGATGGGTCGGTCGTCTGACATGTGAGAAGATCATGGGCCTTCAAGGTGTGGGCCGGAGGGAGAATTTGAAGGAGGGCTCTGGTGCTTTTGTTGAGGCCACAAGTAGCCTATGGAAGTCATGGCAGTAAGTAAAGCAATAGCATGGCTCGAGACACAGAATCCAATAGGGCATGTTTACTTAGCGACTCAATGAGCATGCTCAAGAGAATAGAGATGGGATGGAACCGAAGAGAGTGGTTGCTGTCCCTGGAGCGGTCTTGGTTGACAAAGATTAGTTTCATTTTCGTGCCAGGGCATACGGGAGTACAAGGATATGAGCGGGCTAACAAGCTTGCAGGTAAGGCTAAGGTGGACGGACGTGCCATGGACCAGGCTGACATTCTGAATGCTCTACGAAAAGTAAGACTTGTGTGAGAACCAAATGATGACTGCGAATCTACAACCATGGTCAGACTGAAAGAACAGCAAATCAAAAGAGGGGTGGCCAAACAAGAACACTTCGCTGAAAGACAAACAAGAATGATAAACCAACACATAACTTGTGTCGTTAGCTGCTACACGCTGTGGGATTTGCTGAGGAGGGGATCCGAGATCTCATGGACTGAATAGTATGATGTGCAATGACGATGCTCTGTCGACTAAATAACTAACTAACCTACCTTCAGTGCGCCTGTAATTAATATGTGTTCATTGTAACAATCAACAGTGAGAACTGTATTTGTAATTATTAACGTATTTTGATACCTTCTGCTAATCAGAATGTAATCAATCTGGTTTCTAATCCTGCTGTCAGGATTCCTCCATGTCCATTATCTTCGTTGGTGCTGTTTTAACCAGGTGTTTCCTGCAATCATTTCCTGATCTTTAGTCCATTCTTCAAGTCTGTATCGTCTTTCGTTTTGCTCTCCCAAACTATGGTTTTTCCTACTTTGAATCCATCACCTTGATGTCCTAATTTTGCATTGAAGTCACCCATTATGATATTTATTTTTGAATTGTTACATTTTTTCAGAGCAGACGCTATGTCATAATACAATTCCTCTATGCTGTCTTCACATGATTCTTATTTTCCGGCATATATTTTAATGGTATTCATGTTAACAGGCCTGCCGATTAATTTACTTAGTAGAACGCTGTCTGACACAGCCCAATATCTTTGAACAGATTTTAATGTTTGCCGATCAAAGACAATTGCTACATCTCTTTGTCGTTCTTCGCCCCCAGAATAAACAATCTTAAATGTTTTTATTCTGTCTTAATCACTGTTCCTTTCCACCTCGTGTCCTACATTCGTAATATATTAATTTTCTCTTTTTCTATTTATTGTTTGATGTTAACTAATTTTCGGTCGTCGCTTAATTTCCGAACATTCTATGTTGCTAACTTCAATGCCCCTGTCCTTTTTTGTGATGATCTATAATTAGGCAAATCATAATAATCTAGGCAAATTTACAGACGGTAGTTTGCCGTTGCTTTCCGACCTGGCAGTGACCATACTGGTCGGGG
>OY992890.1:19441556-19451556 GCA_963921405.1 Cepaea hortensis
CTGTTGTGTTGTTTTTCAATTTCTAAGCACTTTTCCTCAAGCCATGATTCTTTTGCCTTCCTACATAATATTCTGACTTGTCTGTGAATTTCTTCATACTTGGCAGGATTATTTTTGTTGAGTCTTCTTGTTTCCATTAAGTGTAAAATTTCCTCTGTCATCCATTTCTTACGACCCACCTTCTTTAATTTTGGAATAGTTTTTTCTGCAGCCACATTGATTGAATTCTTTAACATTTCCCATTGATCATCCACATCCTGGAATAGGATCTCTAGATCAGACAATATTTCAAATCTGTTCTGTACTTCTATGTTGAATTTGTTTTGTATTTCCTTGTCATTACTCAATGTACACAAGTCATATTTAGTGTTCCCTGTTGTATACTTGACTTTCTTCAACTTTATCCTCAAAGTTCCTGTGAGTAGTCTGTGGTCACTATAACAATCAGCACTGGGAACTGTTTTTGCTACTGTTAGCGCGTTTCTAAATCTTCTGCTAATGAGAATGTAGTCAATCTGGTTTCTAATCCTTTTATCAGGACTCCTCCAGGTCCATAATCTTCTAGGGTGTTGCTTGAACCAGGTGTTTCCTACAATCATTTCCTGTTCTTTTGCCCACTCTACTAGTCTGTATCCTCTTTCATTTCTCTCTCCTACACCTTAGTTTCCTATTGTGTATCTATCCCCTTGATTTCCTACTTTTGCATTGAAGTCCCCTATTATGATGTTTATTTCTGAATTTTTATATTTCTTTAAGGCAGCCTCTATGTCATTATCTAATTCCTCTACACTATCTTCACTGGACTCTCCTGTTGGGGCATATACTTGAATAACATTTATGTTAAAAGGTCTGCCACTCAATTTAACTAGTAGAACTCTGTCCGACACGGCCCAATATCCACTCCCCTATGTCGATCCTCACCTCCAGAATAAATAATCTTAAAATCTTATGTATCTTGATGCCTGCTCCTGTCCATCTCGTTTCGCACATACCTAATATATTAATTTTTTCTCTTTGAATTTTCTTGTGTTATGTTCTCTAATTTTCCGTCGTTGTTTAACGTCCTAACGTTCCATGTTCCTAATTTTAATGTCTCTGTCCTTGTCTTGCGATGATCAGTCTTTAAGCGAATCATAATAAATGATGTTTAAATGGCAAGGTAATTAAAAATTAGTGACTTGCGATTTCATGTAAACTTAAACAGGGAAACACTTTCGCAAGCAGAAAGAAGAAGAAGAAGAAGAAGAAGAAGAAAAGAAGAAGAAGAAGAGAAGAAAGAAGAAGAAGAAGAAGAAGAAGAAGAAGAAGAAGAAGAAGAAGAAGAAGAAGAAGAAGAAGAAGAAGAAGAAGAAGAAGAAGAAGAAGAAGAAGAAGAAGAAGAAGAAGAGAAGAAGAAGAAGAAGAAGAAGAAGAAGAAGAAGAAGAAGAAGAAGAAGAAGAAGAAGAAGAAGAAGAAGAAGAAGAAGAAGAAGAAGAAGAAGAAGAAGAAGAAGAAGAAGAAGAAGAAGAAGAAGAAGAAAGAAGAAGAAGAAGAAGAAGAAGGAAGAAGAAGAAGAAGAAGAAGAAGAAGAAAAGAAAAAGAAGAAAAGAAGAAGAAGAAAGAAGAAAGAAAAGAAAAAGAAAAAGAAAAGAAGAAGAAGAAGAAGAAGAAGAAGAAGAAGAAGAAGAAGAAGAAGAAGAAGAAGAAGAAAGAAGAAGAAGAAGAAGAAGAAGAAGAAGAAGAAGAAGAAGAAGAAGAAGAAGAAGAAGAAGAAGAAGAAGGAAGAAGAAGAAGAAGAAGAAGAAGAAGAAGAAGAAGAAGAAGAAGAAGAAGAAGAAGAAGAAGAAGAAGAAGAAGAAGAAGAAGAAGAAAAGAAGAAGAAGAAGAAGAAGAAGAAGAAAGAAGAAGAAGAAGAAGAAGAAGAAGAAAGAAGAAGAAGAAGAAGAAGAAGAAGAAGAAGAAGAAGAAGAAGAAGAAGAGAGAAGAAGAAGAAGAAGAAGAAGAAGAAGAAGAAGAAGAAGAAGAAGAAGAAGAAGAAGAAGAAGAAGAAGAAGAAGAAGAAGGAAGAAGAAGAAGAAGAAGAAGAAGAAGAAGAAGAAAAGAAGAAGAAGAAGAAGAGAAGAAGAAGAAGAAGAAGAAGAAGAAGAAGAAGAAGAAGAAGAAGAAGAAGAAGAAGAAGAAGAAGAGAAGAAGAAGAAGAAGAAGAAGAAGAAGAAGAGAAGAAGAAGAAGAAGAAGAGAAGAAGAAGAAGAAGAAGAAGAAGAAGAGAGAAAGAAGAAGAAGAAGAAGAAGAAGAAGAAGAAGAAGAAGAAGAAGAAGAAGAAGAAGAAGAAGAAAAGAAAGAAGAAGAAGAAGAAGAAGAAGAAGAAGAAGAAGAAGAAGAAGAAGAAGAAGAGAAGAAAGAAGAAGAAGAAGAAGAAGAAGAAGAAGAAGAAGAAGAAGAAGAAGAAGAAGAAGAAGAAGAAGAAGAAGAAGAAGAAGAAGAAGAAGAAGAAGAAGAAGAAGAGAAGAAATGTAAGGAATTGAATAATTCATCTCCAGTCTTCTTGTGTGATTCCAGTGCTAACATATGGATGTGAGAGTTGGAAATCAACGGTAGCTTTAAGATTTTAAAAAAAAAAAAAATTAGAAAATTTTGAGAACAAATGTCTTAGAAGAATTCTAAACATCCACATGATTTCAAAACCAATGCGCAAATAAGACAAGAGACTAAGCAAGATATTGTATCCACTATTATAAGAAAACCGCCGATGGAACTACATCGGCCATGCACTCAGAATGGACAAGACAAACTGCCTTACCAAGCCCTCATATGGTCACCAGTAGGGAACATCATCAGAGAAGGCTCATTCAACGGCTAAGTGAACATCCAAGATCTACAACAGGTAGCAGCGAACCGCAAGACATGGAGAGCCATGTCTTCTGCTCTATGCGCCGACATAGGCTCAAGAGGAAAGGCTAACTAAGTCTTCAATAACTCGGTGCTCTTGAGGCAAGAATAATGACTCATGACCTCTGGCTCCGTAAAATCTAAGAAACAGCCTCAACGAAGAGTAAGAAGAGATCGCATGTCTAAATAACTTACCAATTCATGAAATTTCTAATTTCTATGGATCCTCATTTATCCCAGTTGGAACGTCGTTGTCGTTACCTCCTCTGCATTGCCATACATTTATGTATTGAAAATGCCATAGATTGAAGTAGTCACTTTAGTAACATTTCCTAAATTGCTTTTTAATTATATAACACGCATAGTTGGACACCCCTTGAAAAAAAAAAATCCAACGGTACCTTATTCAAGTATGTATGTCATTTCTAAGCCGAGATATTAATATTTGTGTGTCAGTTTATCATTGAATATAAACAGTTAGAAAAAACAAAACTGTTATGACACTCACACAAATTGTGACCTACCTACACACTCACCCAACTGTTGGTTACACTAACGCCAAGGGATATTAACACTTTCGCACTTCGCTCAAGGACAGATAACTACTGCCAGTTTGTATATATATATATATATATATATATATATATATATATATATATATATATATATATATACACGCACACATACACACGGATATATACATCTCCATATCATACTGTGATGACGTCAGACCGCGAGAAATCCAGTTGGAAAGGAGAAAAATTATCAATGATCCCGACTATGTAGAGCGATGAAAACTTACACATAAATACTACTAATGATGTTGAATGCAAACATGCATTCAATGGCATGCAAATCGCTGTGAATATCCCATAACAATATTAAATAGTCATCGCTGGAGTGTGACAAAGGAAGCGGCTATTTCACGCCATTGAAATATCACATCAGAGAAAGCAATCTTGATGAATTTAGTATGGGCTGACCCTCCCGAATTTAATTTTCGAAAATGTCACAATTTACGTAAAAATTGATGCTACATCTAATAACACATACTAGAGCAAATAAAGGCATCTTCATAAAGCGCGATTTAATGTCTACATAGTCTGAAAAAGTCAATCTGTATCCCTGTGTAGGAAACGAATTTCAGAAACACGAGATGTGCACACGTAAATCGAGGAGAGAGAAACTATATAATGTAATCGGTCCCTTTTTTTAACACGATCTTTAAATAATCTGGTAATTTGATTTCATGAGTACTCTAAACCTCCTTGAATCTGAGACCCAAAAAAATAGTCTCCGAACAAAATCGCAAATATATTTCCTTTAAAATTGGCAATCTGTATCGTAGTGGCTAGATTGATGTGTGGGTTAATTCTACAGCTCGTTCGTCAATTATTCAAAGTAAGACAATTATATGTAATGAACGCACTGACAGACAATCTGACCAAAACGACTGTGTGTCGCGTAGTCCAAACATTATTTAACACAAATGTATAGCCCCCGATATGAATGAGTTATGTCTTGTTTAAATACACTGCACTATCAGATGTCAATACAATATTACCAAAAAGCAAATAGATTATATTTTAATACAAAGAAGACGGAGATCAAGCTAAACATCTGCAAAAACTATACGAAGTGCAGAATGTGATACAGATCATCAATTATTAGAAGCCGATCTGAAATTAAAACTCAAAAAGCTTACCCGAGGACCAAGGCCACTTCATTATGATCTCACAAAAATACCAGATGCGTGAAACATAGAAGTGAGTAATCGTTTTGTGGTCTTGATGTCTGCACAAGAGGAAATGACACCTGATTAACTAGCTAGAGCTATCTTGATAACAGCAGCAAAAGATTTAGTTCCGACCAGGACAAAGCAACATAGGCCATGAATTACCATGCACGTTAGAATTAATAAAACAACGAATGGAACTGAAACATAAATTAGAAACGGATGGCAATAGGATGAAGTATAAATCTTTAACACGAGACATATTAAAGAACACAAGAAAGGACAAAAATCAAATTATACATAATTGCTGTGTTAAAATAGAGCAATATCATAAGAATGGAAGAGATTACGAAATGTTCAAAGAAATGAAGTTATTGACAAGAAATGTTCAACCTCAATTAAATATTATCTGCGCCAAGTTGGGTTATACCTAAACATAATCTACACAAATTCTAGAAATCTGGCAGGAATACTGCAACGGCATTTTTGATATGAATGACTGTGAGAATATGAATGATATACATGAACCTATGACAGCATAATCTGAATGATGAACCCTGATCTGAATGATAGAACCTGAACACCCATTAGATGAAACTACATGGGCAATAAGGAACCTGAAGCATGGTAAATCACCAGGGTGTGATGAGGCTTAGAGCCTGGTCTGCGCTGCCATGACATTTAGTCATTAGGTTGGATTACCTCGCACCAGGGTAAGGCTTGCGCTTCCAATTGCGCTCCTCCGCAAGAAGCTGTTGGCACAATATAGGCTGTTGGGTTTCATAATGGCAGCCCAACATTCGGCCTTAACAGAAAGCATCTACTACCGTCTACTATCATACGGTAGCTCAGTCATATCTGACGAAGACCACACACACACATACACACACACACACACACACACACACATATATATATATATATACACACACCCACACACACACACACACATACACATGCACACACTCACACGCTATCACATAACAGTTAAGACATTTAACGTTACCTGAAGTAAAATGTTAAAATCATTGGTTCGTTTCCAGATTCCAGGACCACCGAACAATTATCCCAAAGGCGGCGGTGATCCCGCGGCATGTCCGGGATTGTAATACTAAATGATTGGCTTGCGGATTTGAGCTTCACAATGTCATATGTTGACTCATAGCATACATTGTTGACTTCGAGTTGCTGGGGAATAAAACGTTCAAGCAATTTGACATGGTCTGTGAGGAAGGCCATTTTATGTCAAGATCACAACACTAATGCGTTCTCTAGGAATATGTCGCAGATTCAGTATTTGTATAGATCAATGTGTGCAAACAGCAAGGGCAGCGTGTCTTTCTCTTCCCTGCGCGCTCTGTAAATAATACTATAAAGACAGTCACGCTGGACTGTTCATAGACAGGACAGTGTTATTTAGAGTTATGACGTGGGCCTAAAGCTCCTGCTGGCATGTATAAGATTTCGTATACAGCGCCTCTCGGTCAGCATGGCCGAAGTGATCAAAGATCACATACTTAAAAATAATGTAAGATTATGCCATGGCAGCTGCTACAATCCCTAACTAAAATGTAGACTTCTCGTCCTTGACTTGGGGACGAAAATTACAAGTACCTCTGCAGTCGGAGTGAATTCGTCTAATGGGGAGGAACAGTGGTAATAGAGAAAGCTAATACCCACGCAACGATCAGTCCAGTGCACTCGAAGTCATCCCCATCATGTGTCCTGCCGGTAAGCGTGGGAGGTAATGTCTCGTTATCCTACAAGATCACAAGAGTCGTAGATCAGGTTTATGCAACTGTCTCGACCATGTCATGTTGTCAAGCCATCCATATATTTACTTCTCTGTCGTCCCTTTGTTCTTTTCCCCTCAACCGTGCTAATTGTCACCCAGTTCTCTAGTTTATTTCTTCCCATGAGGTGCCCAAAAAAATCATTGACGGTCTCCATTTAATTACTCTAATCAATTTGCTATTTTCATTCGTCTCTTGTGGTATTTACTGATTGGTTTCTCTGTTTGTCCATGCTATCCTTTACATTTCCGAAGAAATCACATTCCCAATGCCATTTGATGTTTTTTCAGCCTGTATAGTCACAGCCATACAAAAGTGCAGATTTTATGCACCACCTCAACGCAATATTTTTTCCCGTTGCATTTGACATCTATTTATTAGATAGTATGCTTCCATTTTTCAAAAGGCAACCTTTGCTATGAAGATTCTTGTTCTAATTTCTTTAAGGCACTATACATCAGATGTTATGCTTGCTCTGAGATAGTTGTAGTCGATAGTTGTCACTAGTGATGTATATTCCCATGTATTCTTATATTACATTGTGGTATTTATCTCTTCTTTGAGACGATCATACTCTTTGTCTTCTTACAATTTAATTCTAACCCTAGTTGTTCACTTGCCTTCTTCCCTCCGCTAGCCTAAATGACGCTTTTAGGCAAGGTGGAGTACCCGTTTATTCACCCAATCAAGGTTACGTGAAGCCATGTGTGCAGGTGGTGGATGAAATTGGAGATCATACGGCAGATAGTCATAGGTTAAGGTCTCTAATTTTACGATGATAGGCAGAAGATTTCTTTTTTGGTAGCCAATGGCTACCGTCATCGACCAATATGGTCACTGCTAAGAAGGAAAGCAGCGATAATCTACCTTCTTTACAGATGCCAAGAAAAATATGTTTTGCAAGTTCATAGAAAATCAGAGAAACGGCGTAAACGGGTGCTCCGTAGGAGCAGCCTCTCCCGGTAGGGGTAATCATATTCACCAGGATACTTCAGACCGTCAGCAAGCGACTGAGTGTAGCATATTACCAGCATTGAAAGTGGGAACTTTGACAGTTAGAACTAGACTAATTATGGAAAATGTGATAAAGTTAAGAAATAAATGAGAACACTGAATATTTACTTATGACACTGTTATTTATAGTGAGACCAGATGGAAATGAATGGACATTACAACATACGTAGAATAATCCATTCTGGTGGAGAGAAAACAAAACAGCGAGGGGTAGCAATTATAAAATATATAGAGAGATTATAATCGATCAATGGATATAGGACTGTGTCAGACAGAATATTACTAGTAACGATTAGTGGTCGCCTTATCGATATCAACATCATACACGTTTACTTAGTTAGTTAGTCGAGGTTCCAAATTCACGGCAACGACTCGTCCCCATTATGTTCCGTTCCTGTGATAGTGAATAGCACACAAAATGCACCTCACTATCCAATGTGAACAGTGGAACAGACATAAGTCTCGGCAATCCAACAGCTCGCATAGGTACACTGTGCATAGTGCCACCACCAGAATGCGAACACAAAAGTCATCCACGAAAATTACAGTTCATCGTCTAAGGTATCGGCAGTCACCAGAAATACTTCATTGACCCGGGTTTTCTCATATGGCTCGGTCTCTTACCGTAGGGCGACCGGCCGAAAGTGTCGCACAAAGCACGAACTCCGCAGCTTCAGCACCGACTCCCAGAAGTCTCCCGAAAAATGCATTCGTGAACCGAAAGGGCAAAACAGTCAAGTCAGCAACAGACGACAGCCATTGTTCCACATATGCAGTTCACTACACAAACAAAAGCGAACATGTGTAATAGCAATCCACATGAATTCCACTACTCACAGAGTCGAGCGACGCACTCACTCAGTAGCAGGGCTACAGAACCATATACTACCACTCCTAAATGAAGAACATGCGAATGCTAGCCGCAGCCACAGGGATATATACTCTATACGCGGTAACTGTTCAATGCCTAACATACATACATACATACATACATACATACATATGTTACAGTGTTGGATCTCTAGGGGATCTGAAAGCGGGTTCAAACAGGCAACAATAACTCCGTTAACTATAATATAGCAACATTTATTGACACTTAGGTATACAGTGCATTGGCGCAGTGGGTTTAACAAGCCCGCACTGATAAGTTGCTTATCACAGTGGTTTAACATCATACATGGTTATAACAAACATTCTATGCAAACTATCTAGCATATGTCTATGACCCTAAATACACATGGGTCTGAACTACTAAGTCCCTCCAAGGCAGGCCCTGTTGCCTCGCCGACGTCCTGTCTGTCTCTGCCGGTTCACACGTGTCGCAATCCGACACGGGTGGTAACTCTATCCGAGTTCCTCGTTGACCCCGCAATAGGCGGGCCACATTTGTGTCCACGGGACAGTGGACTCACTGACCAGTCCTTCGAGAAGGCTCTGGATTACTCTGGCCTTCGAGTGTCTTACTTCTTTCCCTTGGGCGGGAGTTGTAGCCCTTTTCCCGTGAATATTAACTTATGTTAGTTTACCGTATAATGTGAGGCTGTGACAGGATTCCCCCCTCTCCCCTGATTTGATGGGTTGTTATAAGGTAATTAGTTCTGCACTAATTCTGTCCCAGAATCACATTTAATCGGTGTTTGTAGTTTGGTGGACAGTAACTTGGTAAACTACACATTGGCCTCAACACTCAGGTATTCTCCCATACACCACTTCTCTGATTTCCTGAAGAGGTCTCTCACTCCTGTGTCCTTAAAAATGCTTATCTGACCGAAGTTACGTGACGTTTCCTAGTTGTTTCTACAACCCGTCCTTCTCAAAGTATCCCACTGATACCAAGATAATTAACCTCTGTATTAGAGAGGATTAACAAGACACAAGTCTTGGCTAATTAAGTACACCTGCAAATCTTGTTCTGTGTGTGCATTTCAATACACTTTTACTCTCGTATGTTGTATAATGCTGAATATGTAGTTACGCTGTTATTTTACCCCATCTGACTACATGTTTCCCTGTGTGCTTGTTAGTGTCAGTCCGTCCAGGTTTGTTAGAGAAGATAGATTTATAATCGTTAAGAAGAGATAACATGTCTTGTCGCTGCTGTTGTGTCAAAGTGTCAGAGATTTGTATGTCTTTTATACTGCCGTCGTCATTCATAATTGGTACTGGAATTTCAGTATTGTCTACGTCCGTCTGATTTATTACAGATGCTACTGTTTGTAAATTGTCCTCAATGTCCTTGTCGTCGTCGTCGAGATTAATCGTTGTCAATGTGTCGTCAAATTGGTCGTCGTTGTCATTATCCCATATTGTCGGTAATGTAAATATGTCTTCGTCGTCTTTGTCGTCGTAAGAGTGCGTCGTTAACGATGCTTCGTTTGTCGGGGTGTCATTCAGTTGGGTACTTGTCATTTCGTTTCTGTCATCAGTTAACTGCGTCTGCTTACTCGTGTCACTGTCCTCTCTAACATAGTATGGTTTTAACATATTTACATGGAATATTTTCAACTTTCCATTCAAAGAAATTTCGTAGTCAACTTCCGAAATTCTTCTCACAATTTTAAATGGTCACTGCCAAGAGGTTGATAGTA
>OY992890.1:19456556-19476556 GCA_963921405.1 Cepaea hortensis
ATTGTAGCTTGTTGTTTCCAATATATGTTTTTTATGAGTCTTTCCCATCAATTTGTAGATGTGCAAGCATATCCACCATGTTGACATGTCTAACTCTATCAAAAGCCTTTGTATAGTCAATAAAGCAAAGATGTATATCCTGGTTTACTTCTATAGCACGTTCAATAACTGTTCGCAGCATATACACAGCATTTACTGTACCTTTTCCTTCTACAAAACCACATTTTTCTTCCCCTATTTCAGGTTGTATCTTCTTCCTCACTCTTTGCATGATGTTTCTTAGCAAAATCTTTGTGATGTGACTCATTATACTAATTGTTCTATGTTGATCACATTCCAAGGTTCCTGATTTCTTTGGGATTGCAATAAATACAGAGTTACATAATTTAGGAGGTATATCTTTAGTATCATATAATGTGTTCATCAGTCTGGTGACTTGCTCTAGTCCTTTAATCATTTCTGTTGTGATGTTATCTGCACCGGGGGCCTTGCCAGCTTTCATATGCTTAAGAACATTTCGAACTTCCATCTGCAAAATTGGCGGTCCTTCATTATTAAATCTAATATCATACTATTCGTCTCTGTTATCATCATAAAGGCGTTTCACATAATCTGTCCATACATGTAGAATCTGGTCTTTTTCTATTATGATTTTGCCATCTTTAGTTTTTAGACACCCTGTTGATGTACTTGTTCTTTTATTAGTAAGTTCCTGAATTCTTTTGTGCACTAATTTGGTAATTTGACTGTTGTGTTGGTTTTCAATTTCTAAGCACATTTCCTCAAGCCATGATTCTGTAACAATGCGTGTATCTAGAGGATCAACAAGATCTGCTGTGTTGTTTCAAAACAGGCTTTATTTATACATGATGGTCGATACAAAATCCAAGTACAGAATCAATTGTGATGTTGTCTTCTCTTCCCTCGTTCTTGGTGGTCACTACCCAACAACCAGCTACGTCACGACTTGAGCATCTTTCTTACTGTTCTATATCGAGACTCAAGCGTGCTGTAGTCTTGCACCCCTAAGCTAATACTGATATGATATTCATTCTGCTACAATTCTTTTGCTTCCTTACATAATATTCTGACTTGTCTGTGGATTTCTTCATATTTGACATAATTAGTTTTGTTGTCATCTTGTTTCCATGAGGTGTAAAATTTCTTCAGTCATCCATTTCTTACGACCCACCTTCTTTAATTTTGGAATAGTTGTTTCTGCAGCCACATTGATTGAATTCTTCAACGTTTCCCATTGATCATCCACATCATGGAATAATATCTCTAGATCAGACAATATTTCAAATCTGTTCTGTACTTCTATGTTGAATTTGTTTTGTATTTCCTTGTCATTACTCAATGTCATCATCATCATCATCAAGTGCCGTGCCGGCTGGCGTAGGCGTTCATGGCTCTCCATAGATCTCGGTCTTTGGTTTTCTGGATCAACTCTGCTGCTGATTTTCCTCCATGCCACCGTCTCAATCCATCCAGCATCACTTCTCTTGGTCTACCTCTGCCTCTCTTCCCCTCGATCTTTCCAGTTGTTACGATGTTCTCCAATGCCTCTCTTCTCATCACATGACCGAGGAAAGCTGTTTGTCTCTGTCTTATTGTTGTATATAATGTTCTAGTTTCGTTAGCCTGTTTCAGGCAGTCGTCGTTAGTTACTCTGGCAGTTCAAGGAATTCGCAACATTCGTCTCAGGAACCACATCTCTGTTGCTTCTAATTTCTTCTTAATTTGTTCATTTACATTCCAAGAATCACTGCCATACAGCAAAACTGGTTCTACATAGCATTTCAGCACTCTTTTTCTTACATTCAGTGATAGTGACTTATTGCATAAGATACTATTCATTTTCTAAAATGCGGCGTTTGCCTGCCCTATTCTGCTCCTAATCTCTGTTGTACATCTTCCATCTGATGTTATAAATGCCCCTAGGTATCTAAAATTATCAACTTGGTTAAGGATTTTCCCTTCTATTTCTATGTCACATTTTGGTGTCACCATTTTCTTTGATATTACCATTGTTACTGTTTTCTTGATATTTAAGGAGAGTCCTTTCCTTGCACTCTCTGTTACTACTACGTCTAATAATTGTTGTAGGTCTGTTGAATTATCCGCCACCAATACTGTGTCATCTGCATAGCGTATATTATTTATATTATAACCTCCAACTAGTATTCCTGGCATCTCTTTGATCTCTCTCATTATTACTTCGCTATACAGGGAGAAAAGATCTGGTGACAAGACACACCCTTGTCGTACTCCTAGCTTTATCTGTTCGTAACTACCCTCTTTATTTCCCATTTTAATTGCTGCTACTTGGTTCCAGTAAATATTCTTTATTATTCTTAAATCTTTTCCATCAGTGTTGATATCTTCCAACATTTTAATCAGTTCATCATGTTTTACTTTATCAAATGCCTTAGTATAATCTGTGAAGCACAAATATATGTCTCTCTATTTCTCTATTGACCTTTCTATTAGTGTCCGTAATGTATAAATTGCATTGTTTGTGCCCTTTCCTTCCACAAATCCATACTTTTCTTCACTAATTTCCATTTTTATTTTATTTTTGGTTCTTCTCATTATGATTCTGAGTAGAAGCTTAGTGATATGGTTTATAAGGTTAATTGTACGAAAATCTTCTCAATCAATTACTCCTGGTCTTTTTGGTATAGCTATAAATACAGATTTAAGCATATCTCTGGGTAAATATCCACTGCTGTAAATATCATTCAACATTTTGGTTAATATATCTACTCCAAATTCTCCCAATACTTCTAATTCTTCTATTGTGATTTCATCTGGCCCAGCTGTTTTTCCTTTCTTCATACGTTTCATAGCGTCAGCGACTTCTTCTTTCAGAATAGGTGGACCTTCTAAGTTACTATCTTCTATTAATTCTTCCCTTTCTCCTTCATATAATTCTCTTATATACTCATTCCACCTCTTCATTATAGCATCTTCCTCTAATATTATCTTTCCTGTTTTTGATTTCAAACACCCTGTATTTATTCTTATTTTTCTTCCTGTAAGCTCACTGATTTGTCTGTGCATATTTTTTGTATCTTTAATGGAATTTAATTCAATTTTTTTGCATTGCTCGTTTAACCAACTTTCTTTAGCCTTCCCACATTTATCTTTTATTTCTTTATTTATCTTAGCGTATTCTTGTTTGTTATTTTTACTCTGTTTTCTTTTGTCCATCAGTTTTAAGATATCTTCATTCATCAATTTTTTCTTAGCTATTTTGCCTCTCTCCGGTAATACTTCTTTGCTAGTTTGATGAATGGAGTCCCTTCACATTTCCCATTGTTCATCTATACTCTGTATTTTAGTTATTGCATTGTACCTATTTTTCACAGTCACTCTGTATTGTTCTTGCATTTATTTATCTATTTTCAGAACCTCTTTATTAAGTCTCATGTTCTTAACCATTTTTTTCCCTCTCTTTAATCTTACTTTTATATGTCCACATAGTGGTACATGATCACTATTACAGTCAGCACCAGGCATTGTCTTTACATTAATTAAAGCATTTCTAAATCTTTTATTAATTAGTATGTAGTCAATTTGGTTGCGTATTTTCTTATCAGGCCTTATCCATGTGTACAGTCGTCTTTTATGGTGTTTAAACCATGTGTTTCCAATTATCATATCATTGATATTTGCCCATTCTATTAGCTTTTCCCCTCTTTCATTTCTTGTACCTAAACCATAATTCCCCACTACATCCTCCATTTTTCCCTTTCCTACTTTTGCATTAAAATCACCAAGTATTATCTTTATTTCTTGTGATCCAATTTGAGCCATCGCCATTTCTATTTCGTCATAAAAGTGTTGTATTTCTTCATCACTACTGCTTGCTGTTGGTGCATATACTTGTATAATATTTATGTCTATTGGTTTGCCTTTGATTTTTACCATAATAACTCTATCTGAAATACACCAGTATCCATTAATTGACATGGCTGTTTTTTCGTCTAATATTATTCCTACACCTTTTTCATGTGTATCCCCTCAAGAATAAATTATTGTGTGATTGTCAGCTATAATTTTGCCCGATCCCTTCCATCTCATCTCACTAACGCCTAGTATATTCATTTTCATGCTATCCATCTCTCTTAGAACATTGGTCAACTTTCCTAGCTCATTTAATGTCCTAACATTCCATGTTCCTACTCTAAATTTATTTATTTTAGTTAAGTTTTTGGCATCAGTAGCTGGATGACGGTCTGGTGTCACCTGTGGCTCATGACTGTCCCTACCGGACGAGGATGCCCTAAGACAGCCATTAACGTCCTTCACTAACTTTGAAATATGTTTTGCCATGAAGTCTTGGGAAGATAATGTGGTGGTTTCCCCTTGCCTTCCACATTCACATGGTGGTCTTTTTACCTCTGCGTTTGACAGCCATTTCCGACTGTAAGGACAAGTGAGTGCCCTGCTCTGCTCAGCTGCAGAGTTGTCCACTTATTCCGGTGGATACTCGGTCCCCAGCGCTGTGTTAGCCACACCGTAGTGTGTTTCCATCCTCTACCGCGGGGAGGTGCAGTTGGGATTTTCCCTTCATAAAGTTATGGTCTCTGACCAAAACTCTCCAGTCATTTATGTACACAAATCATATTTAGTGTTTCCTGTTATATACTTGACTTTCTTCAACTTTATCCTCAATGTTCCTGTGAGTAATATGTGGTCACTATAACGATCAGCACTGGGAACTGTTTTTGCTACTGTTAGCGCGTTTCTAAATCTTCTGCTAATGAGAATGTAGTCAATCTGGTTTCTAATCCTGCTATCATGACTCCCCCATGTCCATAATCTTCTAGGGTGTTGATTAAACAAGGTGTTTCCTACAATCATTTCCTGTTCTTTGGCCCACTCCACTTGTCTGTATCCTCTTTCATTTCTCTCTCCTACACCTTAGTTTCCTATTGTGTATCTATCCCCTTGATTTCCTACTTTTGCATTGAAGTCCGCTATTATGATGTTTATTTCTGAATTTTTATATTTCTTTAAGGCAGCCTCTATGTCATTATCAAATTCTTCTACACTATCTTCACTGGATTCTCCTGTTGGGGCATATACTTGAATAATATTTATGCTAAAAGGTCTGCCACTTAATTTAACTAGTAGAACTATGTCCGACACTGCCCAATATCCTTGAACAGATGTTGATGTTTTCCGGTCCAAAATAATTGCCACTCCCCTATAACGATCTTCACCTCCAGAATAAATAATCTTGAAATCGTCATCTATCTTGATGCCTGATCCTGTCCATTTCGTTTCGCACGTACCTAAAATATTAATTTTTTCCCTTTCAATTTCTTGTTTTATGTTCTCTAATTTTCCGTCATCATTAATATAGGAATCATTATAAAGTGCGGACAGCTCTTTTGTGATGTATATTATACGTTAAACTTTATAATGTGCAGACGGTAACGTATTATCGTGTATCGTGTAGGAAACATATGTAGGTGGTGAGAAATAGTGTGATTTTATACACAAATGTAATGGCAAGTGCTTATGTAGGAAATATTATCATGCCATAGACAGTTGTGTGTGTTGTGTATAGTGTAAGAAACAATATAATGTTCTAATTAGTTATGTTGTGACGTCCTTTACAAATTTTTATTTGTGAAAGAAATAGGCTAGGGATAATTATAATGTCATATACTGTTCTTTAGTAGTGTGTATTAGTTATGGAACATTACAATGTGATAGACAGTTATGTCGTCACGTGTATACCTCAAGACACGTTATATCATGCCAGACAGATCATGTGTATAAGTTAGGACACGTTAAAGTGTGGTAGACTTCTGGTCTGGCACATGTATCGTGTAGTAAACATCATAATTTGATAGACAGTTCTGTTGCCGCTGGTATCATTTAGGAATACAGTGTACAGTTGTAGATTGTTCCGTTGTCATGTATATCTGTTCTGAAATTATTATTATGGCAATAAACTCGGCTATTATATACAGTTAGTGAGACGCATGCCAGATCACAGGCTCCCTAAACGAATTGTTTACAGCGAACTGCGTTGTGGTAAACGCTCTCAAGGTGGCCAGAGGAAACGCTTTAAAGACACTCTGAAAATCTCACTGAATGCTTTTGGAATTCATCATGACACCTGGGAGGGTGCAGCCAGAGACCGAAACTCGTGGCTTGCATCATTGCGCAAAGGTGCAGTCATATGTGAGGCAACCAGGACTGCAAGAGCTGTGAAGAAAAGGCAGGACAGAAAAACCACTGCAGGGAATCCTCCTCCAGAAACGTCAAGCATTCTTTGCCCACATTGTCAAAGAACATTTCGAGCCATAATAGGCCGTATCAGCCAACTTAGAACCCACGGCTCCATACTTTCAACCCCGCCGGATGAAATGAATGGTCATCATCATTCTTGATGGACAAACAACAACACAGTTAATTCGGGATTCGAGTTCATCGTTGTAGGACAATGAAAATGTTTTAGAACGTTATATAAATAAGGAAACTATTGGTATTTAGTACAAACTGTGCAAAAGTAAAACGGTTTGATACGATCACCGGAACTGTGTAAATTAGTAAAAGGTTAACATTTGATAGAACACCGGTGTTATAGTCTTAAAGCGTTAAATGTGTAGTATCGAATAAATGTAAACAAATCAATTGTTAGTAACGTTATAGTAATTAAGTGGTAGAACTGTGTTGGGAAGCGACTTTGATATTCAAAACTGACTATGTATAATTGGTTCGATTATTTTATAAATGATTGGCGGTAAAAGGTATTGTTATAAATTAGTTACCACATTATTTAAAGGAAGTAGTAAGTATCGGGAAATAATTAGTAGTAGAGTATACCCATCCATCTTGTGCCTTGCCGGTAAGCGTGGGCGGTCATGTTTTGCCATCTCACTCGATCACCAGAGTCGTGGATCAGCTCCGTATTTCTGTCTCGACCATGCCAAGAGGCCAAGCCATCCGGGTATCTGCTTCTAGGTCTTCCCCTTGGTCTGTTCCCTTCGATCTTGCCAGTTGTCACCAAGTTCTCCATTTCATTTCTTCTCAAAATATGCCCGAAAAATTTTGACTGTCTCCGTCTAATGTCTGTAATCAGTATACGATCTTCATTTGTTTCTTGAAGGACGTGTTCATTGGTCTTTCTGGCTGTCCGTGGTATTATTTGCATTTTCCTCAGAAACCACATTTCTACAGCCATCAGATGTCCAAGTTTCACATCCATATAAAAGTACAGGTTCTATGTAGCACCTCAACACTCTTTTTCTCGTTTCAATTTACATCTTTTTTTATTGGTCAGTATGCTTTTCATCTTGCTAAAGGCTACTTTTGCCATGTCGATTCTTGTTCTAATCTCTTCAAGGCATCTCCCATCAGATGATATTACTGTTCCGAGATAATTGTACCTATTCACCTGTTGAAGAATATTCCCATTTACTTGTATACTCATTCATTCAGTAGCATGTCCTTTGCAGAACCTCGCTCCCATAACAACCTTCCGGAAAACTTCTCGATCACAAGCAAGATGTCCCGCGTCTGATACACCCATCTGGAGATCATCCGCCACATCCTGCACCCATCTTCTCTTTGGCCTTCCTCTTCCTCTCTTCCCAGGCATATACCCTTCCATTATTGTTCTCTCCAAACTGTCGTGACGTTTTAAATGACCAAAATACTTCAATTTTCTTTGTTTTATCGTCTTTAATAGCCATCCCTCCTCAATATTCAACTCTTGAAGTATGGATGCATTTGTTCTTTTCTTTACCCCAGATATTCTTAGAACTCGTCTTTAACATTTATATTCAAAGGCATGTATGCGCTGTTCAGCTTGTTTAGTAAGTGTCCATGTCTCACAGGCGTATGTTGCAATGGGAAAGATGCATGCTCTTAAAAATCTAATTTTTGTAGTTCTGTCTGTCCCACGCCATAATTTATTCATCTGTTTTAGTCTTTGAAGAGCAATGGATAGTCGCCGTTTAATTTCTTTCATTGCGTCACCATTATTCGTAATCAATGACCCAAGATATTCAAAATTTTCCACCACCTCCAATTTTCTCACATTAATGTATATTTATTTCCCCATAGTAGTTTTATCTGTATGCATTAACTTAGTTTTTGCTATGTTAAGATATAAGTTGTGATTTTCACTATTCAATTGTGTTGAGGCTATTAGGTTTTCTATGCCATTCTGTGTTGTGGATAGTAATACTGTATCATCAGCATATCGAATCTCTGGTATGTCATGACCGCCGATATTTAGGGCATCATATGGCTCCCTGTTTATATCATCTCTTACATTTCTCATTATATTTTCGGCATACAGGTTAAACAAATAGGGTGAAAGCACGCAGCCCTGTCGGACTCCTTGCTTGATGTCAAACCAATCTGATGTCTCGCCATCTATTCTAACTGCTGCTTGTTGGTCTAGATATAGCATTTTTATGAGATGTACTACATGTGAAGGGAAGCCCATATTCCTAATGATTTCCCAAAGTTTCTGATGCTGTACACAGTCAAATGCCTTTGAATAATCCACAAAACATGAGAATAGGTTTACATTAAATTCTCTGCACTTCTCTATTATTAAACGCATGTTGAATATGTGATCTCTTGTTCCTCTTCCTTGTCTACATCCAGCTTGAACTACGTTAATCTCTTCTTCCATTTTCTTACTAAGTCGTCGCATTATGACTTTTAGTAGAATTTTACTTGCATGACTTATCAGGGCAACAGTTCTATAGTTGGTGCATAATTTCAGGTTGCCCTTTTTTGGTATTGGAATGAAGATAGTTCTCTTCCAATCTTTTGGCCATATACCATATTTCCAAATCTTTGTACATAATGCATGATATATGTGTATGCTTTCTTCTCCTCCCGCTTTAATTAGTTCAGCTGGTATCTCATCACATCCAGGTGATTTACCATTCTTCAGGTTCCTTATAGCCCAAGCAATTTCATCTAATGAGGGTTCAGGTTCTGTCTCTGCTGTCATGGCTCATGTATCGCATTCATATCATCACTGTCACTCATATCATACATTCCACTGCAGTACTCCTGCCATCTTTCTAGAATTTGTCTAGATTCTGTTAAGGTATTTCCCATCTTGTCACAGATAACATTCAATTGAGGTTGAACATTTCTTGTCAATAACTTCATTTCCTTGAACATTTCATAATCTCTTCCAGCCTTATGATATTGCTCTATTCTGGTACAGCAATCTTGTATATATTGATTTTTGTCCTTTCTTGTGTTCTTTCTTATTTCTCGAGTTAAAGATTTATACTTCACCCTGCTATCGGATTCATCTCCTTTCTGTTTCAGCTCCCTTCGTTGTTTTATTAATTCTAACGTGTCTGATGTAATCCATGGCTTAAGTTGCATATTCTTGGTCGGAATGAAATCTTTGGCTGCAGTTATCAAGATATCTCTAGCTTGTACTGCCAGTTCATCAGGTGTCATTTACTTGTATACTACATTGTGGTATTTCGTTGTTCCTAGTGACGACTATAACCTGTGACATTTTACAATTTAATTCTAACCCTAGTTGTTCACTATGTGTAACAACCGCATCTTCTAAATGTTGCAGGTCCTGTTCATAGTCTGCAATCAAGTCTGTATCATCTGCATATCTAATGTTATTGATCCATCGTAACCCAATGTTGATTCCTTCCATATCTTCAATATTTTTGAAAATACTTTCTCTGTACAGGGGAAAACAGATCTGGAGACATTACACATCCCTGTCTCATACATCTCTTAATAGGCTGATATTGGCCTACTTCATTATCAACTCTTATGGCAGCTTGTTGTTTAGAAATATATGTTTTTTACAAGTCTAAGGTCGTTTCCATCAATTTTAATATCTTCAAGCATGATTATCATGCCGACATGTCTCACTTTATCGAAAGCCTTTAAGTAGTAAATAAAGCAAAGGTGTAGATATGTGTTTTGTTCTATAGAACGTTTGATTACGGTTCTCAGTATATACACAGCATTTACTGTACCCTTTCCTTCTACACATCCACATTGTTCTTCTCCTATGTCAGGTTGTAATTTCCTTCTAACTCTTTGCATGATAATTCTTAGCAAAATTTTCGTGATGTTACTCATTATACTAATTGTCCGATGTTGATCACATTCCAGGCTCCTGATTTCTTTGGGATTGCAATAAATACAGAATTACATAATTCCCGAGGTATATTTCCAGTATCATACATTGTATTAAGCAGATTGGTAACTTTATCTACTGCATATTTTTCTAAAGCAATAATCATTTCTGTTGTGACGCTGCCTGAACCGGGGGTCTTTCCAGATTTCATATGGTTAAGAGCATTCTGAACCTCCATCTTCAAAATTGCTGGTCCTTCATTATTATTTTGAACATCATACTGTTCGTCTCTGTTATCGTCATAAAGGTTGTTCACGTAATCTGACCATACATGTAAGATCTGATCTTTTTCTATTATAACTCTTCCATCTTTTGTCTTTAGGCAGCCTGCTGATGTACGTGTTCATTTATTAGTAAGCTCCTTAATTCTTTTGTGCATTAGTTTCGCATTTTTATTATTGTGTTGTTTTTCAATTTCTATGCAATTTTTCTCACGCCATGTTTCTTTTGCCTCCTTACATAAGGTTCTGACTTTTCTGTGAATTTCTTCATATTTGGATTATTTTTGTTCTGTCTTCTTGTTTCCATTAGTTATAACATTTCTTCAGTTATCCATGTCTTACGGCCCATTTCCTCCATGTCCATAATTGTCTAGGATCCTGTTTAAACCAGGTGTTTCCTACAACCATTTCTTGTTCTTTTGCCCATTCTACATATCTGTATCCTCTTTCATTTCTCTCTCCCAAGCCTTTGTTGCCTACACTGCATCCATCGCCTTGCTTTCCTATTTTTGCGTTGAAATTACCCATTATGATATTTATTTCAGATTTTTTACAGTTCTTCAAAGCAGACTCCATGTCATTATAAAATTCGTCTATACTTTCTTCACTGCATTCACCTGTTGGGGCATATACTTGAATGACATTTATTTTAAAAGGTCTTCCGTTTAATTTTACTAATAGAACTCTGACACAGCCCGATATCCTTTGACAGAATTTGATGTTTGCTTATCTAATATAATGGCCACACTTCTTTGCTGTTCTTCTCCCTCAGAGTAAATAATCTAACAATCCTCTCCTGTCCTTAACCCTGCCCCTTTCCATCTCGTTTCCGATATTCCTAATATGATAATCTTCTCTCTCTTCATTTCTTGTTTTATGTGTTCTAATTTTCCATCTGCATTCATTGTTCTAACAATCCAAGTTTCTACTTACAAAGATATTAATCTTTTGCACCTAGTAGCCTGTTGGCGGTCTGGAGTCACCTGGTGCAATCTCTATCCATACCGGGCGAGGCTGCTCCTATGGAGCACACATTTACGCCGTTTCTCTGATTATCGATGAGTCCGCACAACATGACTTTCTTGGCATCTGCAAAGAATGTAGTGTGCCATTGCTTTCCTTCCTAGCAGAGACCATACTGGTCAGTGACCGTAGCTATTGTCTCCTCAAAAAGGAGATCTTCTGCCTACCGTCGTGAAGGTTGAGACCATAATCTACAACTATCTGTCGGCTGCTCTTCATCTTCATCCACCACCTGCACACATGGCTTCACGTATCCCTGCTCGGGGGGGGGGGGGAGGGGCTGTACGGGTACTCCGCTTTGCCCAAGGGTGTCCCATAGGCTAGCCGAGGGAAGGAGGCACCTTAAATCTCCCTTGATTGGGGATACCCCTACCCCTCTACCTACATATATAGCAATAATGTATTGTTAAATATTATCATTTTTGTGAATTAGATATTTAAATATGAGATTATATGAGAATATTATTACATTAATAGTTAGTAAATTATATAGTATTAGAATTAAGTTTAATTATGTTGTTAGCATAATGAATGGTGTGCATGTTAATAAATTAACATCGCGATACAACTGGGGATGTAAGTATAGACACAGTGATTTAATTTAGACTCTACTAATCTTTATGCATGTAATTCATTAAATTTGCATGCAAACATCTAAAATCTTGAAAGTTGGATTAACAACTGTTTGTTGTTTTTGTGGTATATTGCTTAATATCATATAGCAATGGAGAACGACTCAGGTATAGTATTAGGAAACATTCGGTTATATTTTATGTTCAGTCAATGTTTTCTTTAAACTTAGTTGATTGCATGTAGAAGTTTATTTAATTTATTATCATCATTTCTTTCATGCATACTTGAAGGTAATATTCTTTTTCGTGTGTAAGTAAGTATTTCATTGTTATTTAAAATAGAATTGGCAATTATGTCCAGTGGAAAACTAACAGACATTGATTTAACACCTGGTGAAGTGAATTTCGCAGGGGTGAGTTTTGTTTACAGCCAGAGAAGGGCATTGCTGCCATGTGGTGTGGGTAATCATTATGTGGCGACGAGGACGCTTCTCAGAATGCTTCACATCGTGTAGAGCAGCTTTCCGACATATAGTGTAGGTAACTGCTATGTACCGGGGGATGCGTTCTGTGGGGTATTGAACATAATGGATTGTAGGTTCAACTAACTACTTTTATGTTAATGGGTAATGTTATTTTCTGTGGTGACTTCAACGCTAAAGGCAGATCATGGGGAAACACTTCCTCCAATACACAGGGGGGGGGGGGGGGGAGCTCGAGACTGCACTGGAAACCATCGACCTGGTTTGTATCAACAGTGGCTGTGTCACCAGGACAGCAAGCCTTCCGGGCGATGAGGACAGTGCTATTGATCTGGCGCTAGTTTCACCTTCACTCACTACAGTGTGTAGATGGGGTGTCCTAGGACACCATGGCAGCGACCACCACCCATGCAGCATATTGGTGAAGAAAGGCAGAACCAGGCAGCACAAGCTAAAGGTAAAGACGTTCCAGTATGACAGTACAGGGCAAGATGTGGTGAGTAAAATAAGACGTGACAAGCGCAGAACGTTTCAGGGCAGGAAAAAAAGCTGGGAGCAGCCACCATGGTGGAGTTTCGAGGTGGAGAAGGCTTGGGTGGATAAGCGTAGTGCTGTAAGGAGATGGCAAAATGCCAAGAAGAACAGAGCTGGTCATCCTAGTCCCTGCTTGCACTTAGAAAGAGAGATGCACACAAAAGTAAGCTATTTCAAAAAAACTGGTCAAGGTTGTTAAAAGCGAAAAATGGGCAGAGGTGTGTCAAAGAGTAAGCACAGACAAGTCACTGAAATTGTTCTGGCGACTACATAAAAGCATGAGTGGTGTAGTCAAGAATAAGAGCATTTCTGACTTCCAAGGTGCTGACCTCATCTGGCAGAGGACTGACGATGACAAGGGCAAAGCCCTATTTGAACGCTACCTTGAGCAGAGCAACCAGACAGACATGGGAGGCCGAAATCTGGCCAAGGAGGTCACCTCAGACAGATGCAAGGCCCAGAACACTTCGGATGAAGACACAGTGACAGTGAAAGAAATCAAGTGCTTCGAAGATCAAAAAACAGTGCTCCAGGTCCTGATGGCATAAGATACGACGACATAAATAGGTGTATCGAGAATGAGCTAGAGAAACTAGCAGACATGTACAACAACAGTATAGGGAGTGCTAGCATCAAGGAGGAATGGTTACACAGCTATCTGATTCCCTTGCCGAAGCCTGACAAAGACCACAAAAAAATTCAGGGATATCGAATTATAACCATGCAGAATACAATAGGCAAGCTGCTGGAGAAGGTAATTGCCAGGAAAATATCAAGCCAACTAGAGAGGCAAGGTGTTTTCCCACCTACCCTGGGTGGGTACCGTCCAAAAAGAGAAACCTGGACCAATGCAGAAGTCTTTGCCCGGAATGTCTATGAAGGTTTCCACTCAGGCACTGAAACCGTTGCTGCAGCGATTGATCTTGAGGACGCTTACAACAGAGTACCACTGTTTTTTTAATGTTTCAGCTTCTCGAACTAAACGTAAGTCCATTCCTCCTTAGTTGGATCGCTGCAGCCCTCTTCCAACGGAAAGTAGTTTTTAGATGTGGCATTTGGACTTCGGAACCAACAACAATATATCCTGGCCTACCACAGGGATCACCATTATCTCCGGTACTGTTCAACGCCTACACAGTGAGAATCACCAGTGAGCAGATCACTGGACCTGGCAGGACATTGTCATATGCCGATGATGTTTTAGTGTATCGTCAGGGTAAGGATAGAGAGGAGGTTGCTGTGGAACTACAAACCGAACTCAATCGCATAAGTACTTGGTGTGATGAAGCTGGGGCAATGGTCAACCCAACAAAGGCAACAGTGACTTGGTTCTCTTTGAATAATCATATTGTCAACACTCCAACACCAACTGTAATGCTGTGTTCAGAGACGGTGGAAAGAACGCAGGCAATGAATTACCTGGGGATACGGTTTGATCGAAGCCTTGCTTATAATGTGCACATAGACCAGGTGATAACAAAGGCCAAGCGGGGTTTGGCAGCGATGCGGGTGATGGCGGCAGCAAACTGTGAGCAGCGCCATCTATGTCTTCTGTACGAGGGGCTGGTCATGTCTGTTTTGGAGTATGCAATGGCAATCCTGACTCTCAGCCATAAGTAGATAGAAAGGATGGAAAGGATACAGAATGAAGCTATGCGCATTATTCTTGGATGTACAAGAGATACAGCATGCAGGGCGATGCGCTACCTTCTTGATTTTCCAACCATTGAAGAGAGAATACAAGGTTGCAGGGCACGCGCCTACCTCAGAATTAACGCAAACACACAACATCCACTGCATAGTGAAATTAGGAAGCTGAAGGGCAGCAGGTTAAAAAGAGAACGGTCGTGGATGGGTCAAGCCGAAGACATTCTTCAACTGGTGTGTTCACTTGAGGACTTAAAACCTGGCGAGGAGTGGGTGCAAGTGCCAAAAGACTTCTGCACATCCTTTTCAGTTTGCATCCAACTAGATAGAAAATGCAGACAAGAAAATCCGGCTGCTGTTGAGGCTGAAGTACAAGCGTTGATTTATTTTCGAGAATTCGCTAGACGGTGACGAGGTCATCTACACAGATGGGTCGGTCGTCCGACATGTGAGAAGCTCATGGGCCTTTACAGCTCGGGCCGGAGGGAGAATTGTGAAGGAGGACTCTGGTGCTTTCACTGAAACCACAAGTAGCCTGACCATGGAAGTCATGGCAGTAAGTAAAGCAATAACATGGCTCGAGACACAGACATTCACTAGGGCTTGTTTCCTTAGCGACTCAATGAACATGATCAAGAGGATAGAGGAGGGGTCGATCCGAAGAGAATGGTTGCTGCCTCTGGAGCGGTCTCGGCTGGCAAAGATTAGTTTAATCTTCGTGCCAGGGCATGCGGGAGTACAAGGAAATGAGCGGGCTGACAAGCTCGCAGGTGAGGCTACTGTGGAGGCGGACGCGCCATGGACCAGGCCGACATTCTGAATGCTCTACGAGAAGTAAGACTTTTGCGAGAACCAAGTGATGACTGTGAATCTACAACAATGGCCAGACTGCGAGAGCAGCAAATTAAAAGAGGGGTGGCCAAACAAGAACACTACGCAGGAAGCCAAAGAAGATTGATAAACCAACACAGAACTGGCGTCGTTAGCCGCTACACGCTGCGGGATTTGCTGAGGAGGGGATCCGAGCACTTATGGACTGAATGGTTCGATGTGCAATGAGGATGATCTGTGGACTAACTAACGAACTAACTAACATAACAGGGTTTAGTTGTGGTGAAGTGTGATTTAAATATAAAAATAGCTTATTTGATAACAGCATGTGAAGTCATGTTACATCGGCACCTGACTGTGGTCGTGTGTCTGGGTAAATGATACACGACATTAGTTTGGCTATGGTGGAGCATGATTTCAACGGATTTGGTTCATATTTTCCATTGGACAAATTTCTTTGCAGGTAGTTAAGGCATGCAAGATTCTGGTTCAGTTGTCATCATAATTACATACATTGTGAAATCAATTGTTATCATAACAATGCAATTTTACTTATTAAATGTAATTGCGGCAATAAATAGCTAGGTTACAGAGAGAAACACACATAAAATGGATGGTGCAATGCTTTGTGATGGGATAGAAGTAACTCCCTAAGCAGATAAAACAGTACACTAGAATTTACCAAGATATGAGATACATCTCTAGACGAATATGTAGGTGCACTGTGGACTAACCAAGGTGATTAGACTAAGAGGTTTGGGGGAACTCTCTTGTAGCTGGCGCGCTAAGGCAGTCTATATGATACCAATATATGACAGTCAGAGAGTGAAGGATGATTTTACAAATACTAAAGTATGTATATGGATCAAATCAGCATCTTACTAGCACCAATAAACAAATTTAAACACTATAAATTAACTTCTCTGCATAAAAATGTGAGCATTGGGCAATGATGCCATCTGAGCAAAGTGGATTCATCAAAAGACTTATCTTAAAGGAGAAAGTATTGGTCAATGAGATAAATATGAAAGAAATGAAAAGCATCGTATTTATCATATACGGAGAAGTGATTTCTAAGTAAGAGTGTAGCTCAATTATGAAATGATTGTTGTTCGATATTGAGGCAATTAATCGTTCTATTGATCATTGTTTACATGGAGAGAACCATTGTGCTATTGTAACATTGCTGCTCTAAGGGATTTTATTGTTATTTTATTATTGTATCAGTAGGTTGGTAATATGTTTTGAGTGTATTATTAATATTAATAATATTTATTGATGATAATTAGTGACAGACATTGGTTACATGTGTATTAAAAAGAATTTAAAAAGGATTTATTTAAAAAAATTAATTAATTATTGTATTTTTAGGCTATTAGATAGATAATGAATATAAATAATTTCTATAAAATAATAGTTAGAAAATGTGAAAAGAATGATGTCAACATATGTTATTAGGATGAAATTATAATGGAATTTAATGCATTTGAAGTCTAAAGGACTGTCTTTAAATCGGAGAAGAGCAGTTATTGACATTACATTTTCACAAATAGTACTTGGAAATATTGACTCACTTAAAGGAAAAAGCCCAACAGATGGGACTGGTTATCAACCAAGATAAGACAGAATATATGGTAATTTCAAGAGACGGAATGGCTAAAAACTCTGGCCACATACAAATAGATAATATGACCATTAAAAGAACGGAAACATACAAATACCTGGGTACAATCTTCAACTGCTCCAACATCATAAGGGAAGAAATACAAACTAGAATCAATTCTGGAACTAAGATATACTACGCACTACAACATCTACTAAAATCAAAGGCGCTATCTCGTAACACCAAGATCACAATATTCAAAACACTGATCAGACCAGGTTTGCTGTATGGCTCTGAGACCTCGAGTACAACGAAAAGAGACGAAGCCTTGCTACAAACCTTTGAGAACTAAGTTTTAAAACGCATCTTTGGACCCATTAGGGATACACAAAGTGGAGAGTGGAAGAGAAGAAGTAACAAAGACATTTATGATCTGTTTAGGTCCCCGCTAATCACTGGTATCATGAGGGCTAATAGACTACAATGGCTGGGGCATATAGAAAGAATGGAAGATAATAGGGAAGCAAAACTCGCTTACACTCAGGAAATAAATGACCATAGACCCCGAGGTAGACCAAGAAGACGGTGGAGATATAATATATATACAGACCTACAAGCACTTGGAATCAACGACTGGCAAGAGAGGGTCAACCAGAGAGACGAATGGAGACGGATTGTATCTGCAGCAAAGAACCTCAATTGCTCGGAACGCTGAAGAAGAAGAAGAAGAAGAAGAAGAAGAAGAAGAAGAAGAAGAAGAAGAAGAAGAAGAAGAAGAAGAAGAAGAAGAAGAAGAAGAAGAAGAAGAAGAAGAAGAAGTACTCGTTCCAGCTAGATGTTTGTATCAACGATAGAGCCAAGAGGAAAGGCATCGCATGAGCAAACTGTCCACCATGAGGTTGGCTTGCAGTATCAGCGAAATAAGTTGTATCAGACATGGGCTGTGGGGAAGTATAAATCTGCCATAGTTGATCTTGCAAAATCCTTGTAGGCCTGGCACGAGTTACTTCAGCAATTAATCTACAAATAGTTGATAGAGGAAGTCTACTGGTAGTCAATGTTGTATGACCACGAGACACGCTATTTACCGAGAAGATACTAAGTGTTTATGGGAACAGAGTGACACAAATGCAGAACTAAAATGTTGACTTGGAAATATAAAAGACAATTGTCTTATTTCAACAGACAATTGAACTTACTGATTGAAATATTTATTTCAGTTTAAAAAAATACGTATGGTTATATTGTCATATGGTAATTTTTATTAAAGTCTGTAGGATAAGATATATGCATTTGATATTTCGATTGAGGATAATTGATGCAATCCAATATTTCAGAATGACCAGAACGTAACAAGCTTTATGGACCGATTATAGATAATTTAAATAAGATTTGCATTAGTGTTGTAAATTTTAAAATACATAGCTTAAATTAATTTTGGTTACATAACTTATAATTGGATGTCGTTTGAAATTTAAAAAAAAATTGATGCTCAATGTTTTCCTAACCCAGAGGGATAATGCCATAACCTAAATTATAGCAGGGCAAAGGTTATAGCCGTGTTCAGGAATTGGACACTTGGATCTTGAAAAGTGGGTACTTATCACACAATGTGAAAACGTTGGGGACTCACTTCCTATGTCGACAGGAAGTGGGGTTCAGAGGCGGCAATCTAATTTGTTGGTTTTCGTCGAATACGGACCACTTCAGATAGAGTAATGGCCAACATTGCGCCACTCTTTTAAAGAGCTAGTTTGTGCTAGGAGAATATTGTGAAGTCTAGCGTTGTATATCCGTTTGATATAGTGATGGTGTTCATCCTAGTTTTTGTAGCCTAATACACGTATAAAACTACAACTGGCGTTTGTGTCGACTACTGTTCGTGTTCACTACTGTTCGAATTACACCTAGTACTGTTGTGAGTTGGTGAAACGTGTGTAGAACAATAGTTAAAGATCAGCAAAGTTATGTGCTGAGTAATGACCTTGGTGCGACGGGAGAAGAACAGAAGAATTAGTCATATCTTTTGTTGGAGGCGAGAAGCAAGAAAGCAGAAATGTTTAAGAAAGTTCGCCATTAAATCGGTCAACCCATAGCCCAGTCGCATTCTGACATTGACTACCTATGTGTAATTTCTTTGAGCAATTCACATCTTTTGTTTGTTTCTTGAACAATTTATCATTCGTTTTCACCCTTTTCTTTGTATTCTTTACATTTTCAAAAGAAATCACTTTTCAGTTGTCATAACATGTTTTGAGGTTCGCATGTGTGCATTCGAAATAGGAATAGGGAGAAGAGTCGAAGGCGTATATGTGTGCTACAAAAAGACGAAATGAAAAACATGGATGGCATAAGAGAAGAATGTAGGAGAGGAGACTAAGGATAAGGAAAAGTAGAAGAAAGACGAGTAAAAGTGGAAGATACCCAGGAGGTTGTGTAGAGAGAGAGAGAGAGGGAGGGAACGAACGAACGAACGAACAAACTTTATTTTCAAAGGGTTAAGAATTGGGCACGCAGGCCCGTCTAACATTCTGCCCTTCTGTCACTCTCTTTCATACATTATTTCATTCACACATCATTCAAGGCTAACAGAGAACAACAACAATATAAAGGATATGCATTATAAAGGCATGGGCAAAATGCGAACATCAAAACTACACGACACAGTAATATTAGATAATGGTCTGACACTTGTTGTTAGCCATGTGGAATATACTGGCCTACCAAAAGGGGACTGGCTGTTATACTAGGGTTTTGTTATTATTATTATTATCTCTATTATTAAGGGGGAAGGTAATCCATATTGAGATAGTGTTCGAATAATTTGCGATTATATGAATAGGGATTGTTGATGTCTTTGATTTCTTGTGGAAGATTATTCCACAGCTGAGCTGCAGAGTACGTTAAGTT
>OY992890.1:19481556-19501556 GCA_963921405.1 Cepaea hortensis
GTTGGGCTTTTTTTTTTCTTTAGGTGAGTCAATATTTAAAATGTCTTTTGTTCATTTTCCCCTTTAATATCTATATCATCTGCATAACCAAGCAGCTTGGATGTTCCTCCACTATCTCCAATTACTCCTTTACCCTCCTTACAACTTCCTCTAGAGTCAGATTGAAGAGAAGCGGCGATAGTGCATCACCCTGTTTCAAGCCAGATGTTATTTGTAAAGGGTCTGATTTCCTGCCTTCATATGTTACAATATTATAAGTATCTTCCATGAATAGTCTGGTCAAGTTGATTAACTTCCTTGGTATTCCAAATTTCCGCTTAGCATTCCATGGACTATTAATATGGACACTATCATAAGCCTTTTAAAAATCCACAAAAATGTTATGGAGATCTCTTTTATATTCCAAAGTTTTCTCGGCTATTTTTCGTAAGATAAATATCTGATCTATTGTCGATCTGTTTTGTCTAAAACCCGCCTGGTAGTCACCTAATATGTATTCTGAATATGGTTTTAGTCTATTTAGTAATACTGCGGATAGTATCTTATAGCTTATGGACAGTAGTGATATTCCTCTATAATTTTCACACTTCAACTCCTTTCTTTAAGATAGGTATCAATAATGACTCTTTCCATCATGGGGTAATTCTTCAGTCCTCCATAATTTTATTATTAGTTCGTATAAATTTAGATGTAATGCAAGGCCACCCGCCTTTATAAATTCCGCAGCAATTCCATCAGCCCCAGTTGCCTTATTGTTTTTAAGTCGTGTGATTACATATAGGATTTCTTAAAATGCAGGTTCTTCAATTTGTTGTTCACACGTTAGAACCTCTTACTGTGGGAAAGTGTTACTTGGAGCTTCACAATTTAGTAATTCAACAAAATATTCTTTCCATGTGTTGCACATTTCCTCATTGATATTTATCATATTCCCATTTTTGTCTTTTAAACCATATGTGTTGTGTTGGTCCCCTCGTTTCGTTGACTTCAGTTCTTTAAAAGACTTTCTGGATTCGATTTTCTGGTTATTAGTTTCCACATCTTTGATTATATTACTCATATATTCTCGCTTCTGCTGTCGAAATATTTTTGTAGCCTCTGAACATTCATTTCTATATTGCTCTTCCTTTTGGGTGTTGTTGGTGTCATTTAGCCATAGCTGTCTGGCATTCTTTTTCCTAATGACTGCTTCTTCACATTTTGGATTGAACCATCTGATCTTTCTATTCGTGGTTAACACATCGAGACATTCTTCAGCGGTAGATTGAATTGTATTCTTGATGTTCAACCAAGTTGGTCAACGTTTTCCTCTAACGGGTTTTGTAGAATTTCAAGTTTACATTTTATTTCATCTGCAAATTTCTCTTTGACTGTAATTTCTTGTAGTTTTTCTCTGATATATGTTCGGTGTAACCTTTGTAGTTTAGCATAGAAAGCTCTCTTATGTTTTATTTTAAATTTTGCCCCAACGAGGAAGTGGTCGCTGTGGCACTCAGCTCCTCTATAGATTCTAACTTGTTGTATGTTTGAAGCATATTTGTTGTTAATTAAAATGTGATCTATTTGATTATAGGTTCTCTTATCACATGATTTCCAAGTTTGTTTATGTATATCCTTTCTTTGCAGTCTGGTACTGCTGATCTGCAGTCCTTTGGCTTCTGCTAGGTTGATGACTCTTCGTCCATTTTCATTTGAATTTGTATGTAGGCTTTCCATACCGGCAACTTTTTTATGAGTTTGCTGTCTACCTATTTTTGCCTTGAAGTCTCCCAGCACAGTCAGGATGTCCTGTTTGGGAGTTTCTTCTATGACATCTTCCAGATAATTATAAAAATCTTCTTTAATATCATCTTTTTTCTCTTCAGTCGGTGCGCCGTCTTATATCCTTAGTAAATTAGTCTGGCATACGTCATAAACTGGAGCCTGCGGATTAACTAAATTTTTCTTTACTTATCCTTAATAAGCTTATATCACTTATGTGACAAACTTGAGTCAAGAAACGTAAATACGTATTTACTGCACTCAACGGGCGGATATCATGGCGACGACGTAGCGGATTTATGTTCAGGGGACGCAATTTCAGTGCATTTCTGGGGAGAATGTGTTGTTATTTCGTATTCCTTTTCGGAAGTTATTCACAGAAAGAAAGGAAGACATGTGGTTGATAAATTTGGAGTACAACCGATAGATAGTTGCTGGTTATGGACTCATATTTTGCAAGGTATTTATAAGATCTCTTATCGAGACAATGGCTACGGTCACTGGCCAGTATGGTCACTGCTAGGAAGGAAAGGAACGACAACTAAAGTTCTTCAATGTTGCCTAATTTATCATGTTTCGCCTAAATACTGGTCACCATAAGGAAAGGGAAACAACACTGACATTAGCAACATGGCAAGTTTAGACTTAAGCGACGACAGACCATTAGATAACGCCAAACAAGAAATGGAAAGAGGGAAGATTAATATATTAAGAATATGCGAGACGAGATGAAAAGGGGCATGGATTAATATAAGAAATGGTATAAAGATTATTTATTCTGGGAAAAAAGAACGGCAACGATGTGTAGCAATGATCTCTGATCGACAAACATGAAAATCTGTTCAATGATATTTGCTGTGTCAAACAGGGTTCTATTGGTAATTTTAATAGCTAATTAATCGGCTGTCTTTTAACATAAACATCATTCAAATATATGCTCCAACAGGATTATGCGATGAAGATAGTCTGGGGGAATTTTATAATACCATCGTGTCTTCTTTTAAGAAATTTAAAAGTTCTGAAATAAGTATCATAATGGGTGACTTCAATGCAACTTTATGTATCAAGGCTATGAATGTTCAGAAGGCAACCATAATTTGGGAGAGCGTAAAGAAAGAGGATACATACTTTTAGAATGGGCAAAAGAGCAGGAAATGATTGTAGGAAATACTTTGTTTTAGCAACAGCCTAGAAGATTATGGACATGGAGGAGTCCGACATCAAGATTATAAACCCGAATGATTACACTCTGATTAGCATAAGTTTTCGAAATGTTTTAACAATCCTAACAACAGTTCACAATACAGACTGCCGAAGTGATCACGGACTGATTACAGGCACATTGAGGGTAAATTTACAGAAAGTGAAGTATACACCAGAAAACATTAAATATAATCTGTGTACATTAAAAATGACAAGGATATACAAGAAAATTTTATCATGAAGTAAAGAACAGATTTGATGTATTGTTTGATCTAGAGATCCTATTTAAAGAAAGCGGGCCGTAAGATACGGATGATTAAAGAAAATTGACAACTAAAAGGAAATTCTATGATGAAATTCACAGAAAAAGTCAAAATATTATGTAAGAAAGCAAAAGAAGAAGGCTTGAGAAAAACTGTATAGAAATTTAACAAAAAAATACCACATTAACGCACAAAAGAATTCAGGAATTTACAAAACGAAAAACACACAAGGAACACGTACATTAACAGGTTGCATAAAAACAAAAGATAGAAAATTCAAAATATAAAAAAGTTCAAATTTTACATATATTGCCAGACTATGTAAAACACCTTTATAGAAGTAACTGAAAGGACCAGTATGTTGTTCGAAATAATAGTGAAGGACCGTCAATTTTGAAGATGGAGTTTGGAATTTTCTTAACCGTGTGAAAACTTACGAGACCACCATTTCAGACAACATCACAAAATAAATTATTAATACCATAGAAGAATATGGAATAGACAAAGTCACCAGACTGCTGAATACAATATATGATACTGGAGATATGACTACGAAATTATGTAATTATTTATGTATTACGATCCCAAAGATATCAGGAGACTTGGAAAATGATCAACATCGTACATTTAGTATAACGAGCCACATCACACAGATGTTAATATGAATAGGTTCTCTTATCACATGATTTCCAAGTTTGTTTATGTATATCCTTTCTTTGCAGTCTGGTACTGCTGATCTGCAGTCCTTTGGCTTCTGCTAGGTTGATGACTCTTCGTCCATTTTCATTTGAATTTGTATGTAGGCTTTCCATACCGGCAACTTTTTTATGAGTTTGCTGTCTACCTATTTTTGCCTTGAAGTCTCCCAGCACAGTCAGGATGTCCTGTTTGGGAGTTTCTTCCTTTGCAGGATATGCAAAGAGTTAAGAAGAAAATACAATCTGAAATAGTAGAATAACAATGTGGGTTCGTGGGATTGTGACAAATTTTTAGATGATTGACAGAGGACCTAGGTTGTAGTGTTCTCTGGAGATATATCTTGAATAATCAATAACAAGATAAAGGTTATGATTTAGCACGTTTTGTCTAGAGGTCACTCAAATGAGCTAATCATTCCCGCAATAGCCTTTTTGGAGAACCACTTTTACTTTTGGCTGAAACCCCCACTGTGAGACCACTATGTATCTACACAGAAATTTATATAAGAAGCAACTAGTTCACCCAAGGCTAGAGAAGATCTGAACTATTAGCGCCTGTACAACTGAGGATCCCTCTCACTCAACATAATGTTGCCAGTGTGCTGTTCGTCCGTCACATGGATCATTCCCTATATTTTTTGTCATTTTGTGACCTATATCAGTTCAATTAGTCTTTAGGACTTTAGGACTCATGTATTTATTTGTAGACAAACAAACTTCAACAATAACTGTACATTACATCTGTTGGACAAGACATCTACATGACAGTTTCCTGCCAAAAGTGGGACATAAATTCACAAGGAATTGTTTATGCCACAATTGTACAAGATAGACATCATGTGATACCTGACAACATCTATACAGGACTTTTCACAATATGTATAACCAACCACAGCACTTAAGACATCACCAGAGACAACACTTGACAGCAACTGTACAAGAAATTCTCTTAAGACATGTACTTAAAACTGATTCATAAAATACACAATTTATTGAGTTGGTGAGTAGAGTGGTGACCATTGCCTCATCACCTGTCATGTCAACATTTCAATCATTGCATAGAAAATGCATAAAATATGTCACACATGCAGATTGATAAACAAGATACAACACTTCTTATTTACTCCACCACCCAATAACTCTCCTCCCCCTCTCCTCTCTAATTACTACCACACCATTCCGTTACAGTATCTGTATCTATCATCATTTCCTGACTCTTGGGAATTTAGGAAATCCTATCCATGGGCAACTCAAGGAAGAAACTACTGTTCTGGGTCTGTTGGATCCTTTTATCATCAACATTGATGTTGGACAAGCTCCAGTTAGCAGCTTCCCCAGAATAAGCTTCATGGCAGATTCATTCCTCTTGAAGACAAGATTTGGTATGATGATATGGTACTGCATCTCACGGTTGATCAGGCTGTCAGTGAAGGCTGTCACTGGGTACTTCAATAATGACATACAGAATGTCCCATACATTGCAGCTACTCACTTAGCCAGATCAACTTCCTTACTGTTCCTCACATTCTTCAAGAATCACTGTGTGAGCATCAGGCTGGATATTTTCTAAGTTTTGTCTTAGATAAACAAACACTCCCATTTACCCCACAGTTCTCCATGAATGTAATTCATACTACTAGACTTGCTGTTAGTCTCAGTTTGACATTGGACTGACTCAAAATCACTGTCCAGTTCACCACATTTGTAGTGCTTCAGACTGTGTTATTCTCCCATGTATGCATTCAGCTGTTAAAGAGCTGAGAGAAAACTCTTCTTGGTATTCCCACATTTTGATAGGGAGTCACATCTGGATTTAGGACTTCTGTTTAGTTGTCCCAGATGATATATGGATGGCCTCTCCACCATACTGTTCTCTGTTGACATATAAAATGGCACAACATCTCTTTACATATGTTAAAAGATAATGTTATTATACATCAACAGACACAGACTGGGGATGGGGATGTTCAGGGAGGATGTTGACCAAAGACACCTCTCCTGGTTTGATGATGCAGTGTATTTCACTGTGATGTACTGTGGGTGATATGTGTTCCATTCACCCTTATCTGTGGTAATCACAAGACCATATGTTGAGACAGGGGTAGCTTAACACAATTACAAGCATTCATGTGGTCTAAGTTCCACCATGTGTGAACCACAGTAAACCTGGGCACAAGGAGGACCAGACACAGTACAGCAATCATTGGGACATAGCAACATGGGACAGGCATTGTGAAGGGAAATGGAAAATAGGCATTTACAACTGCAATATGCATTATGTATCAACTAATGGCATTTACCCAATTAGCAGACCAGACATCCATTCCTATGGCTGTGATGTTGGTGCCTGAATGTCCTATTCCATATTCACACAGCAATGCCAGACCTCACCCCTTTTTCACCAGACTTGTCTCACAGGTACATCATCTTCATCATGTGCTCTTTCCCCACTGAGTAATTTTCATGTCTACTACAGTAGGTAACAGAAGCTCAATTGCATACACAATTGTTCACATATGCACCAAGCACATATGTGGAAAACATGTTTAGTCCTTGTAAGTTTGCATGAGCCAATCATTATATTCAGCCAACCGAGACACAGGTTCACACACCTATGGTTCTCTTAGGAACTAGTTTATATGAACCATCCAACAGTAGAGGTAACAGTGTAATACTTCAAAGAGAAATTGTATTAATTCTCTTGAGCATATAACCAGGCATCACATGGACTTAGCAATTCTGGCGTGCCACACACAACCTGTTTACATATGGATATTTGAAGCATCTTTCCTTCCACTAGATGTGAGAGGCTATTTATTAAATCACCAACTCACTCACTCCATCATTTTCAGCTTTTTACCAAGGAACGTGTACATGTTTCATCACTCATTCCAATTCAGACTGCCATTTGTTAACTCGCACGAGAGCAAAGGTACAGTTGAGTTAAGAATGAGTCATCCTAGGCATTAAGAATGCACAAGGGGTTTGGGTTTGCGAATCTGCATGAGTGTGTCATACATTCATCAAGCATACGCAACCAGTCACAACAAGGGATTGATATGCATTTGGAGTATACAGCGTGAAAGACGTGTCAAGGTTGAAGATGCAGTGTTCAGAATTCTGGCGCACAGAAGTTAGGTTTTCCACTTTCACATTTTATTCATAAAATACTCATACATTCTTCTCATTCGTTTATCAGGCACACTACACCATTAAAGTATGTTTTAAAGTGGTACCTGCTGTCCAGAGAACAATATATTATCGTATCTTTAAGGGCATTTTTGGGTCATCACATCACACTAGCGACCGCTCCTGGTGAAATTCCCGCTCGTACTAATTAGATTTTAAAATATGGCCCAGGAATAGCGTGGGCTCATTAATTATGAACCAATCAAAAGACAAGTGCATACCGCCGCCTCCCCCAACTCGTTCTAGAACATACGATCTAAGAATAGCCCTTATATATTTGGGATGGTCCCCGTTAAGACTTAAAGTATCTTTATGAAATGTGTCGGACTGGGAATGAGGAATTCTGTTTCATCATGCTACAGGGATATAAGGGAACAGTAATTACTGTGTATATGATGTGAACAGTAATTGAACTTTCTATATAAGTAAACAAAGACCCACGTCTTTGCTGTATTGAATACACAAAGGCGTTCGATAAAGGAAGATATTTCAACATGATGAAGATGCTTACACATCTACAAATTGACGGGAAAGAATTTAGACTTGAAAACAGCAATATATACTGGAAACCACAAGCTGCCACAAGGATTGATAATGAAGCCGTGACGCGTCCACCTTCCACAGTAGCCAAGCTTGTCAGCCTGCTCATTTCCTTGTACACTAGCATGCCATGGCACGAACATGAAACTAACCTTGCCAGCTGGGACTGCTCCAGAGACAGCAACCACTCTCTTAGGATCCACCCCATCTATATCATCTTAAGCATGCTTATTGTGTCGCAAAGGAAACGTGCCGTAGTAAATGTTTGTGTCTCGAGCTATGTTATTGTTTTACTTACTGACATGACTTTCATAGTCAAGCTACTTGTAGTCAGAGCAAAAGCACCAGAATCCTCCTTCACGATTTCCCTCCGGTCTGAGCTGTAAAGGCCCATGAACTTCTCACTCGTCGAACGGCCGACTCATCTGTGTAAATGACACTATTACCGTCTAACGAATTCTCTACGATCAACGCTTGTACTTTCGCCTCCACAGCATCGGGATTTTTTAGTCTGCATTTTCTGTCTAGTTGGATGCAGACTGAAAACAACGTACAAAAATCAGTTGTCACATGTACCCACTCCTCGCCATTTTCTAAGGCCTCAAGTAAACACACATGTTGAAGAATGTCTTCGGCTTGACCCATCCACGACCTTCCTCTTTTTAACCTGCTGCCCTTTACATTCTTAATTTCACTATGCAGTGGATGTTGTGTGTTTGCAATGACTCTGAGGTAGGCACATGCTCTGCAGATTTGCATTCTGTCTCCAGTGGTTGGAAAATCAAGACGGTGGCGCATCGCCCTGCGTGCTGTATCTCTTGTACATCACAGAATAATACGTATAGATTCTTCTGTATCCTTTCCACCGTTTCCATCTGCTCACGGCTGAGAGTCAGGATCACCCTCGCATACTCAACAACAGACATGACAAGCCCCTCGTATACAAGACATAGATGGCGTTGCTCACAGTTTGCTGCCGCCATCACTCGCATCGCAGTCAAAGCCCGCTGGCCTTTGTTATCACTTGATCAATGTGCTCATTATAAGCAAGGCTTCGATCAAAACGTATCCCCGGGTAATTTATTGCCTGCGTTCTTTCCAGTCTCTGAACACAGATTTACAGTTGGTGTTGGAGTGTTGACAATATGGTTATTCAAAGAGAACCATGTCACTGATGCCTTTGTTGGATTGGCCATTGCCCCAGATTCCCCACACCAAATGCTTGTGCGATTTAGTTCGGTATGTAGTTAAACAACAACCCGATCTCTATTCTTACCCTGACGATACACTAGTTGAGTTGAGTTGAGTTAAGAACCGACCTCATTACACTCAGGACATTCCCATACGTGCTCCGTCCCCTCGTTCAACAGCCAGCGAAGAGTCATACTACTAATCGTTCCCACCGCTATCTGATTAAATGTTCTCCTGGTCTTCCCTCTCAGTATTGAGATCCCTTCTGGCTCCAGCCCTCTTCTTCCATTTTCTTACCCCCCCCCCCCTCCCCAAGCTCCTCTCCTCCGCTTCATTCTCTCCCCGCTGGCTGTCGTCAAAGGTATCGAGCACAAAGCACGTACTCCATTGCTTCGGCGATAATTCTTTGTATGACGATACACTAAAACATCGTCGGCATATGACAATGTCCTCCCCCGTGCAGTGATCTGCTCGCTGATAATCCTCACAGTGTAGGCGTTGAAAAACACAGGAGTTAATGGTCATCCCTGTGGCCCGGATATATTTTTGTTGGTTCCGACCGCCAACTGCCACATCTAAAAACTACTTTCCGTTCGAATAGGGCTGCAGGGATTCAACTAAGGAGGAATGGGCTTATTTTGAGTTCAAGCATCTGAAACATGAAAAAAAGCAGTCCAACGGTACTCTATTTTATGCATCCACAAAATCAATCGCCGCAGCACATGTTTCAATGCCTGAGTCGAAACTTTCATAGATATGGGCTAAAACGTCTGCATTGGTCCAGGTTTCTCTGTTTGGACGGTACCCTCCAAGGGTAGGTGGGAAACAACATTGCCTTTCTAGCTGAACTGTACCCTCCAAGGGTAGGCGGGAAACAACATTGCCTCTCTAGAGATCTTGATATTTTCCTGGGAAATAACTTCTCCAGCAGCTTGCCTGTTGTGTTTTGCATGGTTATTACACGGTATCCCTGCATTTTTGTGTGTTTAAGGTTAAAGTATGCCAGCAGTTGTTCCAGTCTCAACCATCTAGTAGACAGTGACCTGTCCTCAATCATGGGTCGGTTTTGGGAGGTGGGAGAAGTGCCTGGGGTTCTTAGCAAAACCTAATTTTTGACGTTTGGTGCAGGAGAGCCTGGCACATGATACCACAACATCTAGCTTAAGAATGGAGGTGGGGGCGGCCAGTGTAGCTTTCCGCTGGATCGAGAATACGATACACACACATCGTGATTGTAACTGACTCAGTAAGCGTGCTGAGGAAGGTGAGACAAACAAGCTTCGGGCAGAGTGGCTTGCTTAGCTTTGGAGGTCACGAGTGGCATTCATCGCCTTGATCATTTCTCCGGGGCATGCCGGTGTACTTGGGAATAAACAGGCGGACAGATTGGCTGGCTCTGCAAAACTTGGTGGAGTATTGATGCATGAAAAGCAGACGTGGTTGCGGCCTTGTGGGAGCACGTGTACACCTCGGAAGAGCAAGTGGATCACCATGGTCTGGCAAGAATTAGATAGCGTGGTGTGACGAGGGGATCTGGCCGACGCTCGACGCTCAGAGGAAAGGTGAGACGAACATATAATCAGATTGCTTCTGGTACTATTGGTGTTGGAACTCTTCACTGGCTGCTGAGGATGGGGACGGAGCGCTTATGGGAATGCACCGAATGCTGTGATGTCGGCTCCTAAACCAATCAATCAATCAATCAATTAATCAATCAATCAATCAATCCTCAGTCAAGTCTGCAAGTTATGTACGTGGGACAGGTGTCCATAAATGTATTTGAATATCTGTATGTTGATACACATATAGCTGATACTCTTTATGAGAGCTGAGTATCATATGATGTATGAACTTGGCTGATGCAGATGACTATCTTAGGGTTATATGTTTCAGGATTCTCTTTGTTGAGTTGACCAGTTACAGACAAAATGACAGCTGAAATTACCATGACAAAGTATGGCTTATTTGCTTTGGTAATCTACAACTGAACGTGCCTATATCAAGTATTATTGATAGTTCTGTCAACACCATACAAATAATCTTCATTAACAAGTGTTGATGAGATGAATTTCATACTTTACGTATGTTTATGAGCAAATATTCAACTCAATGTCATTCTCTGAACATACTTTAATAGTCTGAAGAATTAACCTTAAGTGAATCTGTGAGGTCTGGACTGAAGTAGATTTATGAATTCTAGTGAAGGTTGCATGCAGTCAATATAAAAGTATTTCCTCGTGGAACTTATTGTATATTCTGAACTATCAAAGCAACGAAGGTGCATTAATCTACACACTATGAACTCTGCCTGAGTGTGAAGAGCGTATTACACATTCCTGTTATTTGGAATAATAATTCAAACAAAGATCAGGAGAACCTTTTCCGAACTTTGAAACAGAGTGTACAGTAGTCACGTGTCCAGAGCTGGTATTATCAAGGATGAATCCTATATAAAATTAGGTGATGCCGTTTTTCCAGCAGACTACAACTGACATTGACGATAACTCTACCTGAGTCAATGATGATATCTTACTAATGGATACCAGTTATCTTCATTCTGGACTGTCTTCCAATATTATGCTACTTTCTATAAGAAAGTGTTGATATATAAACCTGTTTTCTAGGCTGAAAAAAGTGTCTTTATTAGTTCTGAGTTTGAACATCTTCAGTAGTCTCGCTCTCGTTTGAGCTCGTCAGTAGTGCATATCCTTAACCAGACCCGGAAACAAACCCCGGATCACTGGCGTGTAACCACTAGACCACGCGGCACACGCTGGACACGGTCAAACTATCATAACAGTGTATTATAACGTCACCCATCGTAGGCTTTAGCTCAAGATTTGCCCGATCGCCGCGACTGACGTCCGTCAATCGATGTCGACCCGAACAATCAGGTCTTCTCACTGGCAAGGCACACCAGGCCGCCTAAAGTCCAGCGAGCAAAAATCAAACTGATTTATTTGGTTTATTCGGGAATTGAGATTTAAATATTGAGCACAACCCACTACTAGCAACGCTGATCGTATTCTGGTATGAAGTCTTAGGTCTATCCACGTCAATGTGGAAGCACTAGACTCGAGTTTCGCTCTCGTTTGAGCTCGTCAGTAGTGCATATACTTGACCGGACCCGGAAACACACCCCGGATCACTGGCGTGTGAAGCGGGTGTGTAACCACTAGACCAGGCGGCACACGCTGGACACGGCCACATTATCATAACATAATATTACAACGTCACCCATCGTAGGATTTAATTAAAGATTTGTACGATCGCCGCGACTGACGTCCGTCAGTCGATGTGGACCCGAACGATCGTATCTTCTCACTGGCAAGGCACACCAGGCCTCCTAAAGTCCAGCGAGCAATAATAAAGCTGATTTATTTGGTTGTTTTGTGATTTGGGATTTAAATATTGAGCACAGCCCACTACTGGCAACGCTGATCGTATTCTGGTATGAACCTAAGGCCTATCCATGTGAATGTTGAAGCAATAGACTCGAGTTTCGCTCTCGTTTGAGCGTGGTCTTGTGGTTACACACTCACTTCACACGCCCGTAATCCTGGGTTTGTTTCCGGGTCCGATCAAGGATATGCACTACTGACGAGATCAAACGAGAGCAAAACTCGAGTCTAGTGCTTCCACATTGACGTGGATAGGCCTTAGGTCCATACCAGAATACGATCAGCGTTGCCAGTAGTGGGTTTCGCTCAATATTTAAATCTCACATCCCGAAACAACCAAATAAATCAATCTTCAGTAGTGTCTGATTAATATCAATACTGAGTGAAGTAAATATTAGTATACAGAGGTCCATAGACTATGGGGGAAGCAGAAATTGTTTAGCTAATGACAAGATAGAGATTGTCCCAAGTAATTGGTTGTAACACTATTGCACCCTCACCAATATCGTTACAACCGCATGGAAATAATTGTGATGCAGGGAGCGAGCAAAGGATCTGGCCGATATTCTTCGAGAGAATCAGAAGGATTTTTGTGCATTTAGTATTTGGAATCTTATCTGGCTGCTGTGTTGGTTCTCGACTCAACTCCATTGATTTCGTCTTGACCATCTTGAATGTATTTGCAATATGTACTAGTTCAGATGAGAGTGAAAACATATATGTTTCATCAACATATGTCATGAATGCATGCATATATTTTGACATTTGTCCGCCTGTATATGTAAACAATAGACTCCATGAACTAATATATGTTTAAAAAAACAATTAAGTTGCATGTCCTTCACATGACGTAGGAGTCAACCACAGCATTTTCGCTGTTCGTGATTCCTGGGCAAATTTTACGTTCAGTAGTTTGTCATTGCTTTCTGAACGACCGGCTCCTATACCTTTTTCGAAAAAAACCAGCACCGCTTTGTTTCGAACCGGGGTATACGGGCTCAATAACCGCGTTCGCAAGCTCTTAGCCATATAGACCGGTCTTAGGAAAATGTGCTGAAGATTAAGGGGGTCGGGCGAGCAAACGGACAGACTTCATAACCAAAAAAAAACAAAACAAAAAAACGTTGGTTTAATGAAATTTTACAAGACGTAGTAATCAACATCAGCTTGTTTCGGCTGTTTGTGACTTACTAGGCAAAATACCTTCAATAGTTTGAAAATTCTTTCACAACGAACGAAATGCATACTATTGTCAAGAATAAGAATCAAATAAGTATACTTCCAAATAGACTGCTGCATATTTTGAGCGCAATATGAGGGATTGCGAACTGAGTTTGCTACCACTTCCTTCGTCACAGACGTCGGAACTCAATGGCGACAAAGAGATAATTGATGAATCAATAGACAACTTACTTAAAGTGAAATGTTAAGATCAAGTTCTGGTGTCCAGATTCCAGCACCAATGAACATGTTTCGGGATGACTGTATCTGACATAGTTGGGACTTAGAATGAAGAAAGGCGGACTGTCAAGCCTGAGTTCCACAATGTTAGAATCAGTTGGATGACATATAGCATAGGCTGGGTATCTCTGCGGAATACAGATAATAACATCAATAACATCAGTGTGCATACAGAGATTATTTAGAAAGCAAATTTCGTTAAGATGACGGTTACAACAATCATCAGACGTCATCATTCACTAAAACAGACAAAGACATATGCACACACATAAACACAAATCTACACAAAAACACGTAATACATACATACATACATACATACATACATACATACATGCATACATACATGCATACATACATACATACATACATACATACATACATACATACATACATACATACATACATACATACATACATACATACATGCATGCATACATACATACATACATACATACATACATACATACATACATACATACATACATACATACATACATACATGCATGCATGCATGCATACATACATACATACATACATACATACATACATACATACATACATACATACATACATACATACATACATACATACATACATACATACATACATACATACATACATACATACATACATACATACATACATACATACATACATACATACATACATACATACATACATACATACATACATACATACATACATACATACATACATACATACATACATACATACATACATACATACATACATACATACATACATACATACATACATACCCACGTGCATAAATCGTTGTATGGCATCCCATCATAATAGGTGACGTTCTCATAATAGATCGTACTTTTCTGATATTCAAAATTCCTTGGTTCCTTGACAACACTCCAGACGTCTGCCCGTTCCGTTGTTACCATTATCTAGTGAAAATATTTGTTAATTTCCTATTTAACTCATTCAGTACTGTTGTAACTAGTAGGACATTGAAGACTGACTTTTCACTCTCATTAACGAAGTGTTGTGGACGTAAATCACAATACTCCATGCAGAGTTCAAAACAGTATTGCTGTCGATTTGACAGCAGACCGTCTTGATGTGGTTTTTAAAGAATTGTATGAATGCCGGTCGTTCAGAAGACAAGGGCAAGTTACTGACCGTAAACTTCCCAAGAAATGACAAACAGATAAAATATGCTCAGGTTGACTATGACGTTCTCTTAAGGATATGCACGCAACTTTTACTAATGCCATCTTTAATTAATTAAATTACATAGTTACCATTACCTTGAAAAAACAATTATGAATTTTATAGTTAACTTATTCATTTCTGCAGACACCAGTATCTAGTGAAAACAATAGTCACCTTTAACTCATTACCAGTATCCAATGGAAACAGAAAAATTATGCCTTGTTTAACTCATTCAGGACTGTGCAAATCATTTGTTATGCACACTGCTTATATTTCTGAGTTCGGAGAAGGGGCTTGAGAGCTCCGCATCACAGCCCCCAGTAGATATCATATAATATTGTGTCAGGATGAAAGAGTGCACACCACTGTCCCATTAGATATCATGTAATATTGGGTCGTGATGAAAGTCCACACCAGCTTCAGTCCGATTCGATGCGGCAAGCCCATGTCAGTTCTCAGACATCCACACCGCAAATGCATCTGACGTCTGTTTGCCCCGAAGCATTTGCATGATATGGTCTGTGATGTTATGGGTCTGTGATATTATAGCAACAGCTTATGTTGTAGACCTGAGAGATAAGGTTATATGTTGCCAATCTTCCCCACACTTTGGCCAGTGACAAATCCTTTCGCGCAGTTCGCTAATTACATCGCTAGCACCTTCACCTTGTTAACTTCACTGACTGACTGGAACCTTGCCGTATTGACAGACAATAGTTTGTAAAATGGAGATATATCTCTCCAAAGCACAAAGTGTGACGGAACCCTCGACAATATCCGAATGTATTTCTCACTCCCCAAGAAAAGAATAAACCCCAAGAGGAATGAGAAGATGGAAAAATAAAACTTCACCTCACTGCCCTGCGTTTACAATTCTATGACACAAAATAGCCCAAGTAGAACAGTTATGGCAAACAGCGACCAGTCTCGTTTCCACAAAGGTTGTAAACTCTCATTAGTGACAACTCAGGTGTAACATTCGTACTTCATAAAATGTGACACCCACCAGTTAAAAAGTCGCCGCGAAAGTCCAGACTGGGGGAGACTAACAGTCCGACAAATGTGTGAACTTACAAAATTCGGTCGGAGTTAACCACCTGCCCTGGCACATATTTGCGAAACGCAGAAAAATGTTCAAATGCCGACAAACAGGGAAAGCTAGGGTGAAAACAGCAGATTAGAATGTTTTATGTAATGTCAGTGGGCCGGTCTCTCTGGCTGAGGGGTTACAACACTTTCTCCGTAATCCCGTTTATCGCGCAGAGTCTCGTAGCGGGAGAGAACTGGGAGCGGTTCGACCCCCGCTGGTGACTTGCGGGATACTGAGCAGGCCGCTCAGAAAGCAATGGCAAACTACTGAGCGTAATCTTGCCAAGAAATCAACAGACAGCTGAAAGATGCTGCTATTAACAGCGGTGTCCTGTACAGGATATGCAAAAAAAAAAAAAATGTCAGTGGCATCTCCGGGCAGCCGGCTAACCATGTTTGAGACACATGGTGCAGGCTGGACAATAGATGACTGACAGGTGAAATGTACAGTCCATAGTGAAAGTATAGGAGGACTTAAAGAATACTGGGCATGAGCAGTCCATGTAATCCAGTGAAAAGATGGGGAAAGAATTCGAAAATTATATTAGGAACGAAATTAGTATATAAATACCGACAGATACCGATCTATTCGGATACAGGATAGAATTGAGATCCATCCTGTAAGGCTGAAGCACACAGAAGACTGACTATTCAGGAGAATCGCTGAGGGTAATCAGTCTATTGAGAACTGTCCAAAATAACGTTAATTGTTTGGACGTACACTTTGAATACCTTTCAAGATTGGCGTGAAGCCACTTGGAGAGAGATTGGTCACATGTTCACCTTGTCTGCATGTTGGTATCTGCATAATGCTGTGTGCACGAGGATAGACAGAGGACTTAGGACCCTTATTCATCAAGACAAGAGAGAGAGAGAGAGAGAGAGAGAGAGAGAGAGAGAGAGAGAGAGAGAGAGAGAGGGGGGAGAGAGAGGGTAAATGATGTGGATTTGTATACCACCAGCATATCAAAAGATCAACTAGTACACTCATCATAAAAGAGAATGGTTGTTGTCTCTGGAGCGGTCTCGGCTGGCAAAGATTAGTTTCATCTTCGTGCCATTGCATGCGGGAGTACAAGGGAATGAGCGGGTTGACAAGCTCGCAGGTGAAGCTCCCTACTGTGGAGGGCGGACACGCCATTTACCAGGCTGACATTCCGAATGCTCTACAAGAAGTAAGACTTTTGCGAGAACCAAGTGATGACTGTGAATCTACAACCATGGCCAGACTGCGAGAACAGCAAATTAAAAGAGGAGTGACCAAACAAGAACACTACACAGGAAGCCAAAGAAGACTGATAAACCAACACAGAACTGGTGTCGTTAGCCACTACACGCTGCGGGAATTGCTGAGGAGGGGATCCGAGCACTTATGGACTGAATGGTTCGATGTGCAATGAGGATGATCTGTCCACTAACTAACTAACTAACTAATATTGTCGTTTCAACAACAGGTTTGATTTCATTCATATCATTTATTCTAGAGCATGCTTATGAACAATTAATAAATATAGTGGTAATTTGTTTCATCTCATAATTCTTCAATACTATTTTTAATTGTATAAGAATGTTTGTGTAGCTTAATTGCTTGTAAATTCTTTTAAATCATTTAGTGACGCTACACTATATCTATCTAGGAGGGGATAAGTCAGGGAAGTAACTAGAACTATGCAGAGTTTATGCACAAAAAGCTTCTTCTGCATATTGACATACCTCTTTCTCACTCCTGTAGGTACAAAGAGCTGCTACATCTATCATTTAAACCAGCCATTTCTTGGCTGTTTTCTTGGATATCCATGTAATGTCTCTTCAGACATCTTCCAAGAGACATTTGTCCTCACTTGTCTCTCTTGAATCTGAAGTGTAAGGGATCTGAACCTGTTCTAATAACCAAACGCCAGTGTGAGACAACTCGACTTCTGTCGCAAAGTATGGGCTGCATTTAGAGACTATGTGTTGCCCATGCAGTATGATCCCCTTCTCTCTCTCTCTCTCTCTCTCTCTCTCTCTCTCTCTCTCTCTCTCTCTTCTCTCTCTCTCTCTCTCTCTCTCTCTCTCTCTCTCTCTCTCGACCTGCCTAGTTTACTCCAGAAGAAAGGTAACACCTATACGTCTGGAAGAAGATAAGCTGCTGAAGCTGTCGGGGGAGCAAAGCAATGCTCTAACTGTCGGTCTGTCTGAACTTCCATCATACACCAGTTGTCGACCACAACTTAGCGTCTGATCTGCGCTGAAATGGCATACAGTCTTTAGGTTTCATGTCCTTGAACTAAGGTAACACTTGTACCTTTTCAATTGCGCTTCTAAGCCCGAAAACGTTGGCGCATTGTGGGTTTACACGTTTTTAACGATTGCCGTCCAGCATTCGACGCCAACAGAGAGCAAATAGTACAGACTACTGTTATAGTGTAGTTCCGTCATCTCTGACTAAGACGTCTCTTCGTTGCTAACTCTGCTGTAGGTAATAAGAACTGTAATTAAATACCAGATCTTGAGTCTCTTCTTGTACTGTTAGACGGGAACTATTATTATGGTATATGCTTGGTAATGAAATATTAAAGCTTTATCAATTTCCTCAGCTGTTCACATCAGAGGCGCACTAACACATGCAGATCATGTGTAGATCTCACATCATAGATACATTAATATACATACATACATAACATGAAGCTTATGTACATGACTCACTTGAACATCAGTCTTCCAAAGAGCCTGTTCTATGACCAAGAGAAGAGTGGTTTCCTGGTTTTCCGGAAGTCTAACAGAAACCTGACTCTCACTTATGGCAGAGCCGCACAATTTCACTCCGTGAAGACATAGGTAATTATCAGAACAGTCGTCACTGGTTTCTACATTGAATACCCTTAAAGAGAAAAATAAATGAGAAAATTATAATTTATAGTTCACAACAAGAGTAGGTAATTAATAGAACTAGTGCGGTTCACTTGTACTCTGACACCCCTGAAAGGGGTGAATAAATTAACTTATTCGAATGTTTAAATCGAATCAGCACCGCGTCTTACAGTATTATACTTACTATTGTCTAGTTTTTGAATATATATTTTTGGATGTATGCACATGTTTCTTCCATTCTTAGCTGAAAGTATTGCGAACGTTTCACCAGAGATTATTCTGTTCATGTTTAGTGCAGTATTCACATAGACGATATCACCATTGTGCATTACAGTATAAATGGAGGGAAAATGAGAAGAAACTGATATATCAAACAAAATGTTTATTGAAAATTGCTGTTAAGACGCACATATTGGCGAAACTGAAATGTGTTCAACATACAACAATGCATGACTGCATGGAAATGTTAGTAATGCAGGGAGGATACCGAAGAAGCGAAAGGAATGAATACCACAAACTAAATGGATTTAAGTTGAGATGTGATCGATAGTTTACACATAACAACAACAGAGCCAGGGCATCTGGTTGAAATCAGATAAAAAATTTCGAAAGGCTATAATTGAGGCATACTGCTGCCCAAGATGATGATTTACGTATGCACACGCACACGGCGCATAGATACTCAATGACTCCAGTATATCCGACTTTAACAGACACGCATACCCAAATAACAGGGATCTAGACCTTGTTAATTGTGCGTGAAGTACGAGTGTAAAGTTTTAAGACAGTGATACAACAGTCCAACTTAAAAAGACGATAACGAGACATACGTAAGTGACAAGACCCACATACACCCAGCCAGTCGCCTGGCTTGTCACTAGAGTTGTCCAACAGAAAACTCACGATCAAGGTTAACATGCTAAACAGATACCAGATAGTCATCTATTGATGAACGAGGCAGCTCTCAGATAGGTCACACGGTAGACGCAATCACGACGAACATGACATATTCATTAGAATAGCTATATTTCTTCAATGATACACATCCCATTCAACTCGACATAATCAGACGACGTCTCACATTCTAAAACATTTTTGAAACCAGTTTGGGCTATGGGAAAGTTCCAATAAGTAATGCGTGTGAAGGTCAGAGATCATCAACAG
>OY992890.1:19509056-19588282 GCA_963921405.1 Cepaea hortensis
ACATACATACATACATACATACATACATACATACATACATACATACATACATACATACATACATACATACATACATACATACATACATACATACATACATACATACATACATACATACATACATACATACATACATACATACATACATACATACATACATACATACATACATACATACATACATACATACATACATACATACATACATACATACATACATACATACATACATACATACATACATACATACATACATACATACATACATACATACATACATACATACATACATACATACATACATACATACATACATACATACATACATACATACATACATACATACATACATACATACATACATACATACATACATACATACATACATACATACATACATACATACATACATACATACATACATACATACATACATACATACATACATACATACATACATACATACATACATACATACATACATACATACATACATACATACATACATACATACATACATACATACATACATACATACATACATACATACATACATACATACATACATACATACATACATACATACATACATACATACATACATACATACATACATACATACATACATACATACATACATACATACATACATACATACATACATACATACATACATACATACATACATACATACATACATACATACATACATACATACATACATACATACATACATACATACATACATACATACATACATACATACATACATACATACATACATACATACATACATACATACATACATACATACATACATACATACATACATACATACATACATACATACATACATACATACATACATACATACATACATACATACATACATACATACATACATACATACATACATACATACATACATACATACATACATACATACATACATACATACATACATACATACATACATACATACATACATACATACATACATACATACATACATACATACATACATACATACATACATACATACATACAGTGTATGTGTATACTGTGTACACTGTGTACACAGTGTGTACACACTGTGAAATAAAGTTTAATCAATCAAAGTTCAATCAATCAATCGCTGATTGCCTTAAGCCCGAATGGGTCGCTCGTTCTGCCCGATTTGGAACAACTCGTAAAGAATACCACGAGCTGAACTGTTTTGTATAATATGTTAAAATAACATTGGGGAGCTCGAGTGAATCTCCATTCTTGTGTGGAAGCGTATAATATGCTCGACTCGTATCTTTCTCTCTGCACTTTAGAGCACACACTGCTTTGACGAACACAGCGCATACAAGAAAGAAGGGAGACAACACCAATGTATTACAAGCAGAACATTCTTAAAGAAAGAAAGAAAGAAAGAAAGAAAGAAAGAAAGAAAGAAAGAAAGAAATAAAGAAAGAAAGAAAGAAAGAAAGAAAAAGAAAGAAAGACAGACAGACAGACAGACAGAAAGACAGAAAGAAAGAATGCATGCCATATACAATTAACTGTTAAGTGGCCATGCAGCCAACCAACAAGTTGAAGGACCAGACAACGTAAACGTCAAACCTTGAAATAGGCAGCAACGGAGCCAATCAACAGTACGACTGTAAACACCAGCAGTGGAGAGGGCCGGAGTCCCTTCATCGTGAGTGCAATTGTTGTAACTGGAGACAGTCTGGCCAACATGGACGACATGACACGTTACATCAATTGACAGTAACTTCAATGTCTGTGTTGCTTTCATACGTCAGCTGTCATCTGTAAGTAGTTCTGTGTATCTATTTGCATTTAAGTAGTTCTAAACATGTCACAGCAAGTAGTTCTATGTAAGTAATGCTTTGTAAGTAGCAGTATGTATGTAGTAACTGCAAGTAGCCACTGTAAGTAGTCACTGCACGTAGCTCTTTATAAGTAGCCCTATACACATAGTCAATGTAAGTAGTAACTGTAATTAATTCTTTGTAACTACTTCACCGCAAGCAGCTCTCTTTGGATAGTTATGTGCATGTAGTCACTGTAAGTTGTTCTTTATAAGTAGCTCTCTTTAAGTAGCCCTTTCTAAGTAGGCGACGCATTCTGTTTTTTGTATGGGGTTCTATATAGTTAGTTAGTTAGTTAGTCGACAGATCATCCTCGTTGCACATCGGACCATTCAGTCCATAAGTGCTCGGATCCCCTCCTCAGCAAATCCCGCAGCGTGTAGCGGCTAACGACGCCAGTTCTGTGTTGGTTTATCAATCTTCTTTGGCTTCCTGCGTAGTGTTCTTGTTTGGCCACCCCTCTTTTAATTTGCTGCTCTCGCAGTCTGGCCATTGTTGTAGATTCACAGTCATCACTTGGTTCTTGCAAAAGTCTCACTTCTCGTAGAGCATTCAGAATGTCAGCCTGGTCCATGGCGCGTCCGCCCTCCACAGTAGCCTCACCTGCGAGCTTGTCAGCCCGCTCATTTCCTTGTACTCCCGCATGCCCTGGCACGAAGATGAAACTAATCTTTGCCAGCCGAGACCGCTTCAGAGGCAGCAACCATTCTCTTCGGATGGACCCCTCCTCTATCCTCTTGATCATGTTCATTGAGTCGCTAAGGAAACAAGCCCTAGTGAATGTCTGTGTCTCGAGCCATGTTATTGCTTTACTTACTGCCATGACTTCCATGGTCAGGCTACTTGTGGTTTCAGTGAAAGCACCAGAGTCCTCCTTCACAATTCTCCCTCCGGCCCGAGCTGTAAAGGCCCATGAGCTTCTCACATGTCGGACGACCGACCCATCTGTGTAGATGACCGCGTCACTGTCTAGCGAATTCTCGAAAATCAACGCTTGTACTTCAGCCTCCACAGCAGCCGGATTTTCTTGTCTGCATTTTCTATCTAGTTGGATGCAAACTGAAAAGGATGTGCAGAAGTCTGTTGGCACTTGCACCCACTCCTCGCCAGGTTCTAAGTCCTCAAGTGAACACACCTGTTGAAGAATGTCTTCGGCTTGACCCATCCACGACCGTTCTCTTTTTAACCTGCTGCCCTTCACCTTCCTAATTTCACTATGCAGTGGATGCTGTGTGTTTGCGTTAATCCTGAGGTAGGCGCGTGCCCTGCAAACTTGCATTCTCTCTTCAATGGTTGGAAAATCAAGAAGGTAGCGCATCGCCCTGCATGCTGTATCTCTTGTACATCCAAGAATAATGCGCATAGCTTCATTCTGTATCCTTTCCATCCTTTCTATCTGCTTATGGCTGACAGTCAGAATTGCCATTGCATACTCCAAAACAGACATGACCAGCCCCTCGTACAGAAGACATAGATGGCGCTGCTCACAGTTTGCTGCCGCCATCACCCGCATCGCTGCCAAACCCCGCTTGGCCTTTGTTATCACCTGGTCTATGTGCACATTATAAGCAAGGCTTCGATCAAACCGTATCCCCAGGTAATTCATTGCCTGCGTTCTTTCCACCGTCTCTGAACACAGCATTACAGTTGGTGTTGGATTGTTGACAATATGATTATTCAACGAGAACCAAGTCACTGTTGCCTTTGTTGGGTTGACCATTGCCCCAGCTTCATCACACCAAGTACTTATGCGATTGAGTTCGGTTTGTAGTTCCACAGCAACCTCCTCTCTATCCTTACCCTGACGATACACTAAAACATCATCGGCATATGACAATGTCCTGCCAGGTCCAGTGATCTGCTCACTGGTGATTCTCACTGTGTAGGCGTTGAACAGTACCGGAGATAATGGTGATCCCTGTGGTAGGCCAGGATATATTGTTGTTGGTTCCGCAGTCCAACTGCCACATCTAAAAACTACTTTCCGTTGGAAGAGGGCTGCAGCGATCCAACTAAGGAGGAATGGACTTACGTTTAGTTCAAGAAGCTGAAACATTAAAAAATCCAGTAGTACTCTGTTGTATGCGTCCTCAAGATCAATCGCTGCAGCAACGGTTTCAGTGCCTGAGTGGAAACCTTCATAGACATCGTGGGCAAAGACTGCTGCATTGGTCCAGGTTTCTCTTTTTGGACGGTACCCACCCAGGGTAGGTGGGAAAACACCTTGCCTCTCTAGTTGGCTTGATATTTTCCTGGCAATTACCTTCTCCAGCAGCTTGCCTATTGTATTCTGCATGGTTATAATTCGATATCCCTGAATTTTTTTGTGGTCTTTGTCAGGCTTCGGCAAGGGAATCAGATAGCTGTGTAACCATTCCTCCTTGATGCTAGCACTCCCTATACTGTTGTTGTACATGTCTGCTAGTTTCTCTAGCTCATTGTCGGTACACCTATTTATGTCGTCGTATCTTATGCCATCAGGACCTGGAGCACTGTTTTTTGATCGTCGAAGCACAGCCTTGATTTCTTTCACTGTCACTGTGTCTTCATCCGAAGTGTTCTGGGCCTTGCATCTGTCTGAGGTGACCTCCTTGGCCAGATTCCGGCCTCCCATGTCTGTCTGGTTGCTCTGCTCAAGGTAGCGTTCAAAGAGGGCTTTGCCCTTGTCCTCGTCAGTCCTCTGCCAGATGAGGTCAGCACCTTGGAAGTCAGAAATGCTCTTATTCTTGACTACACCACTCATGCTTTTATGTAGTCGCCAGAACAATTTCAGTGACTTGTCTGTGCTTACTCTTTGACACACCTCTGCCCATTTTTCGCTGAATTTTTCGAATTTTCAGCAGCGTGTGTGGTTCTATATAACTAGTCATAGTAAGCAGTTCTCTGAAGAAATTATATGTGAGTAGTTATCTGTTAATAGTTATCTGTAACTAGTTCTCTGTAATTTAGTCAAATGATTGTCCTCACTATTGTCTTAAACCTACCGGTTGACAAAAATGTTGTCGCATCTAGTGCGTGCCTCGTGGTTTAGTGGTTACACACCCGCCTTACACGCCAAGGATCCGGGTTTGATTCCGGGTCCAGTCAAGGATATGCACTACTGACGAGCTCAAACGAGATCGAAACTCGAGTCTTGTGCTTCCATATTAACGTGGACAAGGCCTTAGGTTCGTACGGGAATATGATCAGCGATGCCAGTAGTGGGTTGTGCTCAATGTTTAAATAAGACATACAACAGAAATGGGCGAGTTACGTAGCTACGAATAAACATGGAAATTCTACAAACGCCGATGAGAACAATGATGCGACGGCATAAACTATTCTATACTAACATAACACCAGCACACGGTGATCATGGAGAATGAATTATAGCAAGACGAGATATCACTTTATAGATAACGTACGCGAAACTCTCTTCATTCCATTATTTACACTGCATGGTTCGTACGCGCCAAACGATCAGTGCGCAAAACATAGTAAACTACTGAGTGTAATGTCAGTTCTATGTTACATGGGCTGTCGCTATTGTATACTTTCGTCTGCATACTTGAAAATATGACGTAATATGTAAAATCGTTAGGTCTCAATTTGCCTTCTATGGTGTATTGTCAAATGGTGTAATGTAGGGATGTGACACCGATAGCTTGTTCAAATGCGATACCTTTCTGATGTCAGATATGTGGTAAACAGTTGAACGTTGATGGTGATGATTCTTCTTCTTTTTCAGCGTTCCCAGCCATAGAGGTTCTTTGCTGCAGATACAATCCGTCTCCATTTTTCTCTCTGGTTGACCTCCTCTTGCCAGTCGTTAATTCCAAGTGCTTGTAGGTCTGTATATATATTATCTCTCCACCGTCTTCTTGGTCTACCTCGGGATCTACGGTCATTTATTTCCTGAGTGTAAGCGAGTTTTGTTTCCCTATTATCTTCCATTCTTTCTATATGCCCCAGCCATTGTAGTCTATTAGACTTCATGATACCAGTGATTAGCGGGGACTTAAACAGATCATAAACGTCTTTGTTACTTCTTCTTTTCCAGTCTCGACTTTGTGTATCCCTAATGGGTCCAAAGATGCGTCTTAAAACTTTGTTCTCAAAGGCTTCGTCTCCTTTTGTTGTACTCCAGGTTTCAGAGCCATACAGCACCACTGGTCTGATCAGTGTTTTGTATTTTGTGATTTTGGTGTTACGAGATAGCGCATTTGATTTTAATAAATGTTGTAGTGCATAGTATATCTTATTTCCAGAATTGATTCCAGTTTGTATTTCTTCCCTTATGATGTTGGAGTAGTTGAAGATTGTACCCAAGCATTTGTGAGTTTCCGTTCTTTTAATGGTCATATTATCTATTTGTATGTGGCCAGAGTTTTTAGCCATTCCATCTCTTGAAATTACCATATACTCTGTCTTATCTTGGTTGATAACCAGCCCCATCTGTTGGGCTTTTTCCTTTAAGTGAGTCAATATTTCCACTGCCTTTTGTTCATTTTCCCCTATAATATCTATGCCATCTGCATAACCAAGCAGCTTGGATGTTCCTCCAATATCACATTCCTCCTTTACCTTCATTACAACTTTTTCTTGAGCTAGATTGAAGAGTAGCGGCGATAGTGCATCACCTTGTTTCAAGCCAGATGTTATTTGGAAAGGGTCTGATTTCCTGCCTTTATATGTTACTATATTTTAAGTATCTTCCATGCATAGTCTGGTCATGTTGATTAATTTCCTTGGTATTCCAAATTTCTGCATAGCATCCCATAGACTATTCCTATGGACACTATCATAAGTCTTTTTAAAATCCACAGAAATGTTATGGAGATCTCTTTTATATTCCCAATTTTCTCGGCTATTTGTCGTAAGATAAATATCTGATCTATTGTTAATCTGTTTTGTCTAAAACCCGCCTGGTAGTCACCTAATATGTCTTCTGAATATAGTTTTAGTCTATTTAGTAATAATGCGGATAGTATCTTATAGCTTGTGGACGGTAGTGATATTCCTCTATAATTTTCACATTGGAACTTGTCTCCTTTCTAAAAGATAGATATCAATAATGACTCTTTCCAGTCATGGGGTAATTCTTCTGCCCTTCAGATTTTTATTATTAGTTCGTATAGCTTTAGATGTAATGCATCCACCTGCCTTTATAAATTCAGCAGCAATTCCATCAGTCCCTGTTGCCTTATTGTTTCTAAGTCGTGTGATTACATATAGGATTTCTTCAAATGCAGGTTCTTCAATTTGTGGTTCACACGTTACAACCTTTTCCTGTGGGAAAGTGTTACTTGGAGCTTCACAATTTATTATTTCAACAAAATATTCTTTCTATGTGTTGCACATTTCCTCATTGGTATTTATCATATTCCCATTTTTGTCTTTTAAACCATATGTGTTGTGTTGGTGCCTTCGTTTCATTGACTTCAGTTCTTTAAAAAAACTTTGTGGATTCGTTTTTCTGGTGATTAGTTTCCATATCTTTGATTATATTACTCATATAATCTCGCTTTAGCTGTCGAACTATTTTTGTAGCCTCTTTACATTCATTTCTATATTGCTCTTCCTTTTGGATGTTGTTTATGTCATTTAACCATAAATGTCTGGCATTCTTTTTCCTAATGACTGCTTCTTCACATTTTTGATTGAACCATCTGTTCTTTCTATGCGTGGTTAGCACACCGAGACATTCTTCTGCGGTAGATTGAGTTGTATTCTTGATGTTCAACCAAGTTTGGTCAATGCTTTTCATCAAAGGGTTTTGCAGAGTTTAAAGTTTACATTTTATTTCATCTGTAAATTTCTCTTTGACTATAATTTCTTGTAGTTTTTCTCTGTTATATGTTGGGTGTAATCTTTGTAATTGAGTATAGGAAGCTCTTTTAAGTTTTATTTTAAATTTTGCTCCAACGAGGAAGTGGTCACTGTGGCACTCAGCTCCTCTCTAACTTCTATTTTGTTGTATGTTTGATGCAATTCTGTTGTTAATTAAAATGTGATCTATTTGATTATAGGTTCTCTTATCACATGATTTCCAAGTTTGTTTGTGTATAACCTTTCTTTGTAGTCTGGTACTGCTAATCTGAAATCCTTTGGCTTCTGCCAGGTTGATGACGCTCCATCGATTATCATTTGAAGTTGTATGTAAGCTTTCCATACCGGCCACTTTTATATGAGTTTGCTCTCTACCTATTTTTGCATTGAATTCTCCCAGCACAATCAGAATGTCCTGTTTGGGGGTTTCTTCTAAGACATCTTCCAAATCTTTATAATAGTCTTTTAAACGTCATCTTCTTTCTCTTCAGTAGGTGCATGTACATTAATCATCGTTGTCCATTTACCTCTTATTCGTAATTTACTAATTCTGTCATTAACAGCTTTAAAGTTTAGAACGTTCCCGCATAAATCTGTTTTTATCACAAAACCATTTCCTTATTCATGTTTATTTTGGGTGTTTCCTCCATATATTACAATCATTCCATTTTGCTCTAAAGTACCCTCTCCTGGCCACCTTATTTCTTGAATTGCTGTTATACCCATTTGATAATGAACCAGCTCCCGGGTTAGTTCTTCAGCCGCTCCAGCTCGATATAGTGTCCGTTCATTCCATGTTCCAAATCTCAAGAGTCCTTTAACGTTCCGAGGTCGTTGTCCAAATAAGTCAGTCCGAATTCGAGGCTTATGTATCTGTTTCGTAACATAATAGTTTTTACAGGTGGGGATGTTAACCCCACGCTTCAACCCCCAACCTGGAGAACCAGGGTGTTTCTCTTTGTCTGTTCTCTACCCTTTGACCTGTCAGGCTTGGGAGGCCCTGCTACACTACAGCCGGCATAGCTCTCAGGGTCATTGAGAAACTCAACATCCCCCACCACGACAAGGTGGAAACGATGGTTATGATAATATTGATAATTACGTTGGCGATTGTGTTCATGACAATAATTATGATGATACTGATGATGACGATTGTAATCATGATGATTATGGTGATGATGATCATGATGATGACTATCATGTTAATGGCATTGATGATAATGATAATAGAGATTATACTGAAAAAATAGCATTATTTAGTTCATTAAAAAATATTATGTGTCTAATGCATACTATGTGTCCTTCTCGTTATACATTTACATGTATCAATATTTATTTAGAAAATTTAAAGTGGGCATAGCTTTATTACAATCCTTGCAATATTGTTGCCATTGCAAGCAGCTAAATATATAAACAATAGGATATGGCATTAAAGGAGAATAAAGATTTATGGTAGTTTGCAAAACTATATATCATTCACGCATACATCTTTATATATATATATATATATATATATATATATATATATATATATATATATATATATATATATATATATATATATATATATATATATATATATATATATATATATATAATTAATGTTAAACAAAGTTATGATAACATACATGACTGTATGTCGTTCTTGTGTGCTGGCTTCCAATTGATTCAACGACACGTCACATTACAGTGTAAATGTATACAGGTTTCTCTACTGCCACGTGTCATCTTCACGATTCGTTCCCCTTATCAACAGTGTGTGACGTTTTAGATATGACTGAGCTACCAAATAACATTAGACGTTACGACCTGCTTTCTGTAAGCGGCGAATCTTGGACGGAGCTAACCAAACCCGACACGCAACATTGTCCCAACGGTTTCGGGCGGAGAATCGCAATTAGGATGGTACAATCCTTGCACTGGTGTGATGAAATGCAGCATAAGACTAACTGTCAATTTAGGACAGACCTGGACCTAAGCCTTGGTCGGCAGCTGTTCTAGGATCAAAGCTCCGACAGGCGGTCAGTTAGAGCAATGCTTGCTGATCTGACGCTTCTGCAGTTTGTCTTGTTCCAGACGCACTGGTCTTACTTTTCCTTTGGAGTAAAATAGGCATGCCGAGAGAGGAATCATGCTACAGGGGGAACTCATTGTGTTTGCAATTCAGCCTACGCTTCGCGCTATGAAAAGAATAAATAAATTCCTGGTTGTAGCATTGGTTGTAGTTATTCTTCCTTGTGTGGGAGACTTCGGTCAAAATAATGGTAGGCCGTTGCGATTTTTCGTAACTGCTTAATTTTCACATAACAGATGAATAGTTTCATCTCTTGAGTGTAATTAATTATACCAGGATGCAAACTAGGAGTTTCCTTTCTTCTCAAGATTTACGCCTGTGCTACGGGGTTTGTGTATATTAGCAAACCCATCAATAAGTATATCTTTCAGCATGCGTGTTTACACTGATTTAGGAAGCCAAAGAATAATAAAACAACACAGAACTGGTGTCGTGAGCCGCCACACCCTGCGGGGTTTAGTGAGGAGGGGATCCGAGCACTTATGTATTGAGTGGTTCGATGTGCAACTAACTAACTAACTAACTAACTAACTAACTAACTAACTAACTAATTAATTAATTAACTAACTAACTAACTAAATAACTAACTAACTAACTAATTAAATAACTAACTAACTAACTAAACTAACTGACTAAACTAACTAACTAACTAACTAACTAACTTACTAACTTACTAACTAACAATTATGCCTTGTGTGAAGCACAATGTAACAAACTATCATCTGTCAAGACGGAAAGATACCAGTGATCAACAGTGTAAGCTCGATCCGTCAGTGATATCATTGTAATGGTGCAGATGAGTAGTTCATACCTTTATTTTGTATTTATTAACTACTGAGTGTGTTTTGGGGGTTTTAGTAAACATATCTTGACCCTTTCGAGTACCCAGCTCTAAATATTTATCAGGGAAAGATCTGATAAGTAAAGGCGACAGACATGTTATTGACCATGTAATTTGTCGAGTGCCAATTATGATAATTACCTTCTGGATCTGATATTAGCAGAAGCGGAAATTCCAGAGAGACTACTTAGCACTGAATTTGAATGTACAAAAAGATTGTCTATGTATGATGGGATGTTGTTGGTTTAGCAGCTTCAACTATCAGTCAGTGAGTTCAGTGAGTTTGTTGACCAGTCGTTTGATGGATAGGCCACTATTCTACTTCCAGGAGTCCAGGCTGTAGTTTTCTGCACTGAGCAGGTATAACTAGATACCGCTCCGGCTAGAAAGAACTCCAACATGTTGAAAAGTGCAATTGCGGTCTATATTTTAGTAGACCTAAATGAATGTCCCCCTGGCGACGCTATCGTGAAGAAACGACAGGGATCAATTGGACAGTCTTGAAATGGGACAGATAGCGGTAATTGCTGAACTGTATCAAATCTGCTGGTTATGTTCCTCCATGTCATCGTCCCTGTCCATCTAGCATTTATTCTCTTTTTCTGTCACCTCTCTTTTTACACTGCTCTTACCAGTGTAGTGATAAGTACTTGCTCTCTACTATAGTATCTTGAGAGATATTACTTCTATGGTTTCGTCCCTGGAGTCAGAGGAATCAACACCCACATTTATTTCAGTTTCAATATCCTTATTCTGGAGATATCCACCAGACTCCGTCCACACCACTACCTCAGTCTAAAGACACCTTCTTCTCACTCTTGCTCACCCCTGGATCATGCCCTCTCTCATTCTTAGCCAACATAACATACTTGACAACTCTAGCCTCAACAAATAGATACAATAAATTTATTAAAGCTAAAAGTATATGTGGGAGAAGTGTGTGTGTGTGTGTGTATATATAATGTGTAGAATGTGTGTCGTATATTCTAAGGTGTATATGTAGAAATCAGACAACAAAGCTCCGGATCACAGTCTGATCATCATTGTACGAGTTACACCACATCATCACGGGTCAGTAAACAAAAACCTCACCACACGCCGTGTCCCTCTTGTTCGATGTTGACTCTCTCCGGTAGCCCCTTTGATAACCCAGATACCGGGTCACCAATTACGAATATAGTCTGATACTGATCCGGCATCGATCATACACCCTGTTAATAAATGTCTATCTGGTTCCGAGATATAACCCTTCCTTGTCTAGTGAAAACAAGTAACACTGTCCCTTGATATAAATGTCTCATTCTTACAAGTCCAACCGTTTTCACTATTACACTGTTCTCGTTCTTTGAATTAATTCCTATTAATATTTCCCAGGTGGTGTGAAAATGTTAAAACACTCTAATGTTATTTCACTTGTAGTGTGAAAAGCAACACTCTAATGTTATTTCACTTGTGATGTGAAAAGCAGCACTCTAATGTTATTTCACTTGTAGTGTGACAAGCAACAATCTAATGTTATTTCTTTCACGAGTGGTGTGACATAATAAACCATTTTCTCATGGGACAAATGCACAGGCCACTGAACAGTTCTCCTCGTACCAAGTTCTCCATGATACTAACAATTCAGCATCTGTTCTTTGAAAACCCGAGGGGAACCTGTGAAAGAGACACAACAGACACGGTGAGAGCAATCTGATACTGACTCCTATTAGATGAGTGTAGGCCTACAGTCTTACTCAGATCCATGACACTGAACCAATCTCTGTCATGTCAGAGGAGCTCATCACCCGGGCCTGACTTAGGGCAAGACAAGGAAAGACCAATACACAAAGTGTAGAACCCCAGTATACCCCCACTGGAAGATCCCACCATTGGACATTTCCCCTATCCCCCAACCATTCCCAATCACACTAAATATCATCCCCTTTCACTATCCTCAACTTGCTGATCTAATTTACATCTCTCACTAGTTAGTTTAACACTGCGACTGTCTACTGTCGCCGACACTGTTTTGATAGATGTTTTATTACATTGGTTTTTTTCCCCTGTATACATGTATATACTGTGTTCGCCAGGAATGAGGCGCTGGAATCTCTTCCCCCCAGGTAGATTGGGCCCGTTAGCTAATAAAGCGGCCAATCTAGGAGATGGAAAACTCCGATTATAAACCCCTAAGTTTAAGGTGGACCGACGTGCCGAGGACTGAATGGCCACGGGTGAGTTGGTCGTGAACATGGAACGTCTGGTATGCGGGCGGGGCGGCGCCAGGCGTATGGACTCCCGAGGGACATCCCCTGCCCCTTCCCTAGTAAGCAGGCAATGCTAGGGTGACCGTTCTTTTTCCTGCAATATCCAAAATTTCCTTATAGAGTTAATTAAACATGGGAATCGTCGCCGGAGCTACGGAGCATGTGCTCTGCGCTTGATACATCTTTCAGCGGCTAGCGAAGAGAGAGTGAGGAGTAGAAGGCGAGGAAATGGTGTGAGAAGAAGGCATAGAAATAGGAGGGCAGGCGCCAGGAAAACAAGACGAAAAGTGGAGAGATTAGGTTTCAACCATGTAAGAGTGGGATACTGGAACTGTCGTAGTGCCAGGCAGAGAGGTCCTGTATTGGAGAGGCTAATATATGATTTTGATGTCCTCATGCTCCAGGAGTTAAATACAGATAAATACCATTGCCCTGGGTACGTCAGTTATATAAACCCAACTGGGCAAAAGAGACATGGGCAAGGTCTGCTGGTGAAGAAAGGAGTAAAGCATGTGGCACTTGACTTGAGTCAGTGGAATCACAGTGCAAGAGAGGTCCAGGGTATACAAATGGAGATTGGTGGCTTAAGTTGGAACATTATAAATGTATATGCCACAGTGGACTATTTTGTCAGAAAGGAACAATGGGACTGGCTTAAGGAATTAGAGGACTTACCAGGTGATAGGCTACTCATATGTGGAGACTTCAATGCGAGGAACAGAGATTGGGACAGTAGTGGAGAAAATCGACAAGGAATTGCACTTGCGGATGCCATGGTGGACTCCGATGTGGTCTGCATAAATGATGGTAGGCCGACTAGAATGGCAATGAGGCCTGGCGATGCAGATACTGCTATTGATTTGGCACTTGTCTCCCAGTCATCAGTCCTTGATGTAAGGTGGACTGTTTTGAATGACCATGGTAGTGATCACGTGCCATGCTCAGTCCTGATCTCTAAGTCCAGGAAAGTTAAGGCTGGGAGAGCTCGCAAGACCTTCCGGTATGAGTGGAGCAACAGCCTTCTTGGACGCCTCAGACATGGGGCATGCAACAGGACTGTTAAAACTCCTTTTGTGCATCCCCCATGGTGGACCCCAGAAGTAGACAATGCGTGGAAAGCAAAGAGAGCTGCAGTGAAGCAGCTAAGGAAATTTCGTCAGACACCCCTAAGCTCACGAGAGGAAGTGGACATAGTGGAAAATGACAAGAAAGACAAGGTGGGGGCTTTCAAGCGATGTGCTGCAGAGGCCAAGAAAGTAAAATGGGAATGTTTATGAAGGAGATTGGAGGTGATAAAACACTGCATAAATTCTGGAAACTGTACAGACAAATGCAAAGAAAAGATCGGCCTATGACAGTGGGAACAATTTATAAAGATGATGGGGTACGCGTGACAACAGACAAAGAGAAAGGGAGGCGTTTCTCCAGAGATTTTTAGAGCAGACCAATCATAGTGATGCGGATACCAGGGATGCAGTTAGAATGGAATTATCTGGCACAATAGAGAATATGCCTTACGAAGACATCATATTGTTTGAAGATGTTAAACATATTTTGAAAAAGGCAAAAGACACGGCACCAGGGCCAGATGGGGTCAGGTATGGCCACATGAAGGCTTTGAGCGATGTAGACCTGAATGAGATGGCCGGCTGCTTTAATCAGAGCATTAGGACAGCGTCAGTACCGCAGGATTGGCTGCATAACTATCTCATCCCTCTCCAAAAACCATACAAAGATCATTCAAAGCTTGGCGGCTTTGGGATAATCACCCTTCAAAATACAATTGGGAAAGTGTTAGAGAAGATAGTCGCTGTTAAGCGGCAGGATTTTTTGGAAAGGGGGAAGCTTCTTCCAAGAGGCCTGGGGAGCTACAGGCCAGGAAAAGATACTTGGTCAAATGCAGCCACCTTTGCCTTTGACGTTTATGAGGGGTTCCAGAGTAGACAGGAAACGATGGCGGCAGCGCTTGATCTCGAGGATGCGTATAATAGAGTTCGCTATGATATTTTGATGACCGCACTTATGGAGAAGGGGGTTAATCCCTGGTTGGTGAACTGGATAGCAGCCGTCCTGCATTCTCGTCAGGTTGCTCTCCGTCTGGGCGCATGGACCTCAGAGCCACATATTTTAACCCCGGGACTGCCACAGGGATCTGCAATCTCACCGGTGCTTTTTAATGTGTATACGAGCAAGATTGCATACCTAGAAGCACCAGAGGTTGGAAGGATTCTAACATTTGCAGATGATATTCTTGCATACAGGCAGGGGAGAAATAGGGATCAAACAGCCCAGGAGCTACAGGTGACAGTAGATAAAGTGATTGACTGGTGCACTGAAATGAGTGCTGTCATCAACCCAGAAAAGGCGGCTGTGTTGTGGTGCTCTCTGGACAACAGGATTGTAAAAGATGTTGCCCCAAGCCTCACGATAGATGGTAGAAGCGTCAACAGAGAGAACAAACTGAAGTATCAGGGAATCACATTTGACAGGAGTCTGTCCTTCAAGGACCATGTGGAGACGGTTGTGACAAGATCTCAAAAGGGACTCAATGCACTTAAAACTATGGCTGCAATGGACACAGAGCAGATGATGCTCTTCACACTATACCAGCACTTGATCCTCTCAGTGATTGATTATGGACTAGGACTGCTCACTGTCTCAAAGAGTCAGCTGGTGAAATTAGAGCGCATACAGAATGAAGCTATGCGGGTCATTCTGGGATGCACCAGAGACACCCCAGTAGTGTGTATGCGTTACATCCTTGGTCTGCCTACTGTTGCTGGTAGGCACAAGGTCATGCAAGCGAAGGCATACCTCAGAGTAGCTGCGGACACAGATCACCCGTTGCATGAAGCGCTGGACGTAGTTAAGGGTCAGAGACTGATAAGAGGGAAATCATGGATGGCTCAGGCGGAGGATACGATCAGACAGGTGTGTCCCTTGGAGAAAATCAGGTGAGGAGAGGAGTGGGTAAGAGTGCCAGCCGTGCAGTCAGACTTGTGCAGAGTTATAATCACATTGAGCCGGGAGTGCAGGGAGTGGCCAGCAGGGGCCACGGAAGTGGAAATTCAGCAACTAATTCAGGAAAATTCTCGCCCGGGTGATGTGATTATCTACACGGATGGGTCGGTGTTGAGAGGTAGGAGAAGTGCCTGGGGGTTCTTGGCAAAAACTAATGGTCGGCGTTTGGTGCAGGAGAGCCTGGCGTATGATGACACTACATCTAGCTTAAGAATGGAGGTGGAGGAAAGTCAGTGCAGCTTTCCGCTGGTTAGAAAACACGATACATACACACATTGTGATTGTAACTGACTCAGAAAGCATGCTGAGAAGGGTGAGAACAGGCAAGCTTCGTGCAGAGTGGCTTGCTTCGCTTCGGAGGTCACGGGTAGCAAACATCACCTGGATCTTTTCTCCTGGGCATGCTGGTGTGCTGGGGAATGAACAGGCGGACAGATTGGCTGGCTCGGCAAAACTTGGTGGAGGACTGATGCATGACAAGGCGGACGTGATTGCGGCCTTGTGGGAGCACGTGTACACCTCGGAGAAGCAGATGGATCACCATAGTCTGATAAGAATGAGACAGCGAGGTGTGACGAGGGGATCTGGCCGACGCTCGACGCTCAGAGGAAAGGCGAGACGGACATATAATCAGATTGCTACTGGAACTATTAGTGTTGGAACTCTTCGCTGGTTGCTGAGGATGGGGACGGAGCGCTTATGGGAATGTCTTATGAGAATTACTATTCTACATTATTAACATTTAAATGCTAAGTGTAGATACCCTATGAATTCCTAGCTCACAATCCGAATTGAATCTCCAATTTGCCATGAAAGACACATGTTTTGTTCTCAAATACACTGATAGTAAACATGCGGGATTCTTTTCACTCAGAGCACTGAGCTATTCAACACGTTAGCCTAGGTCGACGTTATTTAATCATGATCATATTACTCGCTATGATCATATATAATTGATCATATATATGTTACTTGTCCAGATAATATTATTGAATGTTCTGTTCCTGTTTGTACAGTTAGTGACCACTACCCGGTATGTTGTACATGGTCAAGAATTGGGTTCAAACCTCTTAAACATAAACATGTAAGTATCAAATTTAGGAATTATAAAGCATTCAACCAAGATTTATTTTTCCAAGACTTAAGAAAAGCAGCCCTTGATCACGTTTACCAACTTCCTGACCCGGACGATGCATTAGCTTTCTGGACGAAGACAGTCTACAATGTGTTCGATGAACACGTGCCAATCAAAGAAGTTCGAGTCAAAAATCAACATAAATCCCCATGGGTCACTAGAGAAGTGCTGGAAATCATGAGAGAGCGAGATACAGCACACAAAAATAAAGACTTCATCAATTACCGCAGACTAAGGAATAAAGTTAAATATGAAATTCGTAGGATAAAAAAAGATCATTTTAAAAATTTGATTGTAGATAATTCAAACAGTACAAATATATGGAAGGCTATTAACTTGCTAACCAATAAGAAACGCCTTACAGAATCAGCAATACCAAATTCTATAACATGCGATGAATTCAGTTGGTTCTTTCAATCAGAAATAGAGAATCTAACGTCTTCAATACCAGACTCATCGTGTAATTTAAGTTCACTGGCATCATTCTGTGAGGAGAAGTGCGCCAGAAATATTCCCGCTGAGATTCCTTTAATGTCTGTTGCAGACGTTTATAAATATCTCTTGAACCTCAAATCAACAAACTCACACGGCCTAGATGGTATCAGTAATAGAATTCTTCGTTGTGCTGCACCAGTCATTAGCGAGTCCTTAACGTTCATATATAACCAGTGCCTGGCCAAAAACTACTTTCCATCTGCATTTAAAATTGCTAAAGTGTTTCCGCTTATTAAAAATGGCTCAATCGATAATAGCGTTTTGGGTAATTATAGACCTATTTCCTTACTATCATCGCTATCAAAACCACTAGAAAAACACATTCATAAAATAACGTTACACCATTTAATTAACAATGATCTAATAATTAACAGTCAATCTGGGTTTCGACCTAAATATTCTTGCCATAGTGCTCTAACAAAAATGACCGATAACTGGCACTTAAACATCAACAACGGTAGAATTTGTGGAGCGGTGTTTGTAGACTTTAAAAAAGCTTTTGATATGGTAGATCACGATATTTTAATTAGAAAACTAAAGCAAATGAAGACAAGCACCAACATGGTGAACATAATTACGTCATTTCTATCCGACAGGCAACAAGTCGTATCCTTCAACAACTGTCTATCAAGACCCACACAGCTTAATATTGGTGTGCCTCAGGGCTCAATACTAGGTCCGCTGCTTTTTGCAGTTTATATTAATGATCTTCCTTTATATATCAATACAACTTGTGATCTATTCGCAGACGACTGTACTATATATACTAGTCAAGAAAACCGTAGTGAATTAGAGAATTCTTTACAAAAGGAACTTGATAATCTTACTAGATGGAGCAATGAAAACCGCATGCAAATTAACATCGACAAAACCAAATCCATGCTAATAACGACCAGACAAAAACTACAGACACTAGCCATAACTGGATCACCGCTCGAACTCCGCATGGGCACGTTACCTATAGTTAATGTGACTGAACATAAAACACTAGGGCTTTTAATAGACAGCCATTTGAACTGGAGCTCTCATGTTCACGCTCTTACCAAGAAAATAGCACAAAAAGTTTACCAACTTGCTAAAATTCAGCACTTCCTGGACGAAAGCACACGAAAAATATTCTATACATGCTATATCCAATCACATCTCGATTACTGTTCCACAGTTTGGGATGGTTGCCCTAAATCTAATTTAAAACGACTATGTTCTCTACAAAACCGCGCTATTCGTCTGGTTTCTGACATAAAGCACGTTGAAAGTAATAATTTGTACAGTCATCTAAGACTTCTACCACTACAAAAGCGCTTCCTTTTCAACAAAGCCAAATTAGTGAATAAAATTATATCTCAAAATACCCCAGAGTATCTTCTGCCGCTGATTCAATCTAATGCAATGAACAGCAAACGCCTAAATTTGTTACATGTCTCAAAGCCTAGATTGGACCTATACAAAACATGTTTCGCCTATTCTGGTGCTCACTTATGGAATGATCTGCCTCCAGATCTGAAAACTCCAATGAGTCCCTACACATTTAACCGAAAACTCTTTCAATACTTAATCCATACCGACTATATGCCACCATAATTCATTTACTGGTATAATTGATCAGTATAATTGTTCATTATAATTGTTTAACTATAATTGTTCACTATATATGTGTGTGCGTGTGGGAGCGAGAGAGAGAGAGAGAGAGAGAGAGAGAGAGAGAGAGAGAGAGAGAGAGAGAGAGAGAGAGAGAGAGAAAGTGGGTGTCAGTGAGAGGGAGAGAGTGAATGCGTGTGTGCGCACGTGCATGCGTGTGTGTGGAGAGAGTGATTGAGCGAGAAATGATGGGGGAATGTGTCAGTGCATGCATTCGTACGTGTATGTGTGAGAGTTAGTGAGGGAGTGTATGCGTGCGTGCATGCGTTCATGTGTATGTGTATGTGTGAGAGAGTGTGATTGAGAGAGTGAGTGTGTGTGTGAAGGATGTGTTAGTGTGTGTGTGTGTGTGCGCGCGCATGCGTGTGAGTGTGTGTATATGAAAGAATACAGACAGAGAGAGAGAGAGAGAGAGAGAGAGAGAGAGAGAGAGAGAGCTGAGCAGATGCATGTCATGTAACACGCATGTTATGTAACACGCGAATCCATATGTTTGTGTATTCTCATCTGTCATATTATCAGTTAAATACCATTTGATTTTATCATGCATAATATAAACTCATGTTCATTACTGTAATTTGAGTGAGTGAGTCAGTGAGTGTGAATGAGAGACAGAACGAGTGAGCGTGAGAGTGAATGAGTGAGCGGCAGAGTGAATGAGTGAGCGGGAGAGTGAATGAGTGAACGGGAAAGTGAATGAGTGAGCGGGAGAGTGAATGAGTGAGCGTGAGAGTGAATGAGCGGGAGAGTGAATGCGTGAGAGTGAATGAATGAGCGGAAGAGTGAATGTGTGTGTGTGTGTGTGAGAGAGAGAGAGAGAGAGAGAGAGAGAGAGAGAGAGAGAGAGAGAGAGAGAGAGAGAGAGAGAGAGCATCACTATTTTTACGTCACATACATTTTATGTACACATTTTTCTCCATGTTTAACATTTTTATGAGACTGCTCATGACAAGTGTCAGTGTATGTGTGTGAGTAAAGTGTGGGAGTTTGTTCATACTAGTTTCAATACTAACGTGAGACATTTTGTATGTGTCTAGATGTGAGGAAGTGTGAGTGTATGTGGAGGATGTGTGTAAGTGTGGGGATATGTGTGGGTGGGGAGTGTGTGGGTGGGGGTATGCGTTTGGATGGGTTGGGGTGTGTGGGTTTTGGTGGGTAGTGGTATTTGTGGGTGTTGGTGGGATGTGTGGATGGATGTGTGGGGGTGAAAGTAGGGGTGTTGGAATGGGTGTGGGGGATGTGTGTATGGGTGGAGGATATGTGCATGGGACGGATGCAGGGGATGTGTGTTTATGTGGGTGGAGATGTGTGGATGGTTTGAGGAAGTATGTGTGGGAGGCGGGGTTGTGTGGGTAGGGGATTGTGTTGGGTGGATTTGGGATGGAAGGGCGGGTGGGGAGAAGTGTATGGTGTGTGGGTTTGAGATATGTGTGCGGTGTGTTGGTGGGGGATGTGTGAATGATGTGTGGGTGGAGGGTATGTTTGTGGTGGTATGGGTGGAGGATAGTGTGTGGTGTGGGGGATGTGTGTGATGGGTGTGGGGAATGTGCGTATGGGTGGGTATATGTGTGGGTGAGCAGGGGATTGTGGTGGTTGGGGGAAGTATGTGGGGGAGTGTGGGTGGGAGATGTGTGTATGTGGATGGGGAATGTGTGGGTGGGGGTGTGTGAGTGGCTTAGGAATGTGTAGGTGGGTGAGGGAGTTGTATGTGTCGGGGTGGGATGTGTGAGTGGGTGGAGGATGTGTGTGGGGGTAGGGGTATTGTGATCGAAAGATGTTTGGTTGGGAGTGGGTGGGTGGGGGTGTGTGGGTGCGTAGTGGAGGATGTATGCGTGAGTGAGTGTGTGTTGGTGGACGGGTAGGGAATGCGTATGTGGGTGGGGAGAGGTGTGTGGTGTGTTGGTTGGTGATATTGTGTGGGTGAGGTATGTGTGTGTGGGTGGGGGATTTTTGTGGTGTGTGAGTGGGGGTATGTGGGGTGGATGGGTAAGGGTATCTGTGTGGGTGTGGGTAGGAATATTGTGTGGTATCTGGGTGGGGGATATGTGTGTGGTGTGTAAGTGGGGATGTGTTGGTGAGGGATATGTGTGTGTGTGGTGCGTGGGTTGGGAATAGTGCGTGGTAGAGGGTGTATGTAATGTGCGGGTGGGGGATTGTGTGGTGGGGGATTAGGTTAAGGCATGTGTGGGTGGGTGGAAGTTGTATGTGTGGGTGGTGGGATGTGTGTGAGTGGATTTAGGATGTATGGGTGGTTAGGGAGATGTGTGTGTGTGTGTGGGGGGGGGGGGGGGGTAGGGACATGTCAGTTGGTGGGGATGTGTTTGGGGATGTGTGAGTGGATGTGCTATGTGTGGGTTGGTGGGGGATTGTGTGTGTGGGTGGGGAATATGTTGTCGATGGAGATGTGGCTGGGGGATGGGTGGTTTGAGGTGTGGGTGGGGAGAGGATGTGTGGGGTAGGATGTGTGGGTTGGTGGGGGAATGTGGGTGGCGAGTGTGTTTTGGTTGGGGGATCAGGTGAGGGCAGTGTGTGTGGGTGGGGGATGTGCGGGAGGGGGATGGGTCGGTTGGTGGGGTATGTATGTGTCCCTTGGTGTGCGTGTGTGTCGGTAGGTGGGGTGTGTATGTGTCCCTTGGTTCGCGTGTGTGTGGGTAGGTTGGGGTGTTGTGTGGGTGGGGTGATGTATGGATAGGTGGGAGATGTGCTTCATAACATGGTAATTAGCCTTGTTTATGTTTACAACATTCATTTCACAATGTTTATTTTTCTTCCTATGTAAATGTATAATGCTCTTGATGAACGAAAGACGAGTGATTGGAAGGGCCGAATGTAAGACGGGCCTGCGCGCCCAATTTGTGACCCTAATAAAGTTGATTTGATTTGATTTGATTTATTGTGCACACTCCCGACAAAAGGTCTGTATTCATTCAGTCTTGGATTATCCTCGTGATGTCATTCTCCTGTCAACAACACGTGGCAACCGAATCACGGCGGCACTTTTCATTTCATCTTGAGTATTGTCCAAGACAACCGGGAAACTCTGTTCCCGTTTCTCCGGGGAATCTTCATAGACTAGCGGCGCCTTTGATCCTACGGAAATATCTACACTAGTTGCAAACAATTTGTAAGGTTGAATATAGCCTGCTGCTGTTGTTTCATCTTATCGTGATTATAATGGTTTCGTGACAACCAGTTGTCAAATTATTCCCAGATACCTCTGTTCTCATTATTTGAACAAAGACTGATGTTTGTCTGTTTCTTATATATTTATATATTGTTCTGGTAGTAGTAATGGGAGAGCTCTAGGCACCCCCAAAGAGGAATAGGAATGGCATGCCTATTACTCGCTATGTACTTTCAGAGTTCGATTTTTGTTGTTTATTGTCGGTGGATTAAATTGAATGTAAATGGCAGGTGTTGTATAATTATGCGTGCCAGGTGTCGTTTTTTAATCAGATCATCGTTACATGTTAACAATGGACAAGATCAATTGAACTAGGTGGCTAGGCGCGATAATTATGGCACCAGCTTTCTTAATTGTTTCAGAAGGTGTCAGCAGGTGTAATGCATTAATTATCTTCCCGTTTGACAGCATCCAAGTTGCAGTCCGACAATAAAGACCTATTCTTAGATTTGTTGATCTTCAAGCAAGAGAATGCTTGTTCGCAAATGTATGTTGATCCAAATAATGATAAAAGTTTAGCTGCAAAGTGTTTCAAGTTGAGATATGATTCTTGTGATAAAAATCCATAGAAAACCAGAAAACCATCTGTCTTGAATTTCTCTTTGAGGTTATGATCTGCTTGTAAGTCAAGCAGCTCCAACTGTATGTCCTCCGTGGCTGTATCAGATTCTGCACTAAAAGGTGAACTGATAATATTGAACTATGGCTCTAATTTCATGAAATCTTGGAATTTCCATCCAAATTCTTCAATCAATGCATCTAATTGGGCTTTGTATTTTTCAGTCATTTCATCAGAAATAGTTTCTTGTTTCAGCAAAGGGAAGTGACAAAATCTTTTTTCACTTGCTTGTCTGAAGAACAGTGAGAGTCTTGCCTGAAATGATTTTACATATACATACAGTTTATGTGCATGTACATCATTGCCCTGAATTTTGACATTGGGTTCATTTACATTTTCCATAATTTCAATGGCAAACATAAAGTTTAATTTCCACTCTGTTAGTATGAGGTAGTTAGTAATGTTAGTATTAAAGTCACATGCAATGCCCTTCATCTCTAGGAACATCACTATTTCTTCTCTGAATTTCCACACTCGCCTCAACACCTTGTCGAGACTCAGACATCGAACATTTGTGTGGTTCAGGACATCGGAATGTTCAGTTTCCAATTCGTCAAGTAACGGCTTGAACTTCTGTGATTAAGTCCTCTTGATCTGATGAGGTTGATGACACTGACAATTGGGTCAATAGCATGCTTGATATTCAAAACAGCTTTACACAGACTTTCTTGATGAATCACACAGTGAAGTGGTAATAATGTGTGGTCTGGATATTCTGCTTTAATCTTATCACTTATAAAATGTACTGGACCTACATTTTTTCCAGTCAAAGCACGAGCTTCGTCAGTTGTAACACTTGCCATGTTGTTCCAAACCAACCCAGTTCTTTCAATACAGTTAATAACAGATTGAATATATCATGGCCTGTGGTTGTGTCTTTGAGTGACTCAAAACTCTGTAACTCTTTAGTGAGTTTGAAAGAAGTGTTTATTCCACGTATAAATTTCAATAATTGGGCAGTATCATGTACATCCAATGCAAGAGAGTACCACAAAAATTGTTTACTTGCATCTTGAAGTGTTTGCATCAAATTGTCACTTATCTTGTCAACGCGTCTTACCACAGTTCTCCTTGATAAAGTAATGTTGTTAAATCTGTTGTTGTTGTTGTTGTTTTTTTTTTTTTTTTTTTTTTGCTTTTTTGTTTGTTTGTTTGTTTGTTTGTTTTGTTTTTTTGTTTTTTTTTTGGGGGGGGGAGGGGGGGGGGTCTGGACACACCATGTTTTCTGCATCTAGCAAACATTCCTTGATGAACTCGCAATCTGAAAATGGCTTGTTCTGTTTTACAATTATGTGTGACTAGCTTCAGTTGCAGCATCTTGAATTGAAGAGTTTTTAGTGAAAAACAGTTTGCTGTTTCTCCAAATGTTTCACAAACTCAAGGCATTTCCTTTCCTTCTTTTCGGTCGTTAAATTCCGAAATCGGACCGTTTCGTTTGATGTCTTTTTAAATTTCACTCCTTGAAGACAGCCACTGACCCACGACACAACAAGCAAATTGATTTGCTACCAACTTTTATACAATAGTACTTAGTTGTCCATTCATCATTAAAACACTTCATTCATCTTCAATCCTACGTTTGTTATTGACACTCATCCTAACGGTACATGCAATTCTGTAAAATTCATCAAAATAACTTAAAAACGATTTTAAAAAATGTATTTCTTAATTCCCTCACGGAACGCATAAAATCACATGGCGGGCCGCATGCGGCTCGCGGGCCATAGTTTGTCCACCCCTGGCTTATAGACATTATTACAGACGATAGCTGGGCGCGCACGAATACAATATCTGCGCATTAATAAGTGGTTTCAGGTGGTCGACAAACAAGACTATAAAAACCGTAGAATATGGGTTATAAAACTGATATTCTGGCAGTCAGCTGAGCCTGATACATCGTAGGAAACCAGACCGGGACCACAAATACTGGCGGTGAGTATAATGTTAGTGAAACACATCTAGTGTGTGTGAGCCTGTGTGTACGTATGAATGTGTATGTGTGTGTATGTTTGGTTGTGTGCGTATTTCTGATGGTGTGACTGTGTGTGCATGTGTGTGTGTGTCTGTTGGTGTGACTGTGTGTGTATGTACATATGTGTGTATATGTATGCGTGTGTGTCTGGGTGTCTATGTGTGTGCGTATGGTTGTATGTGTGTGTGCGGTTGTGTGCGTATGTCTTCTGGTGTGATTGTGTCTCCTTGTGTGCGTGTTTATGTGTGTCTGGGTGTCTGTGTGTGCGTGCGCGCGATTGGTTACGGTTGTGAGCGTATATGTCTACATGTGTGTGTGCATGTGTGTGTTTATGTATGCGCGGGTGTGTGCGTCTGCCTGTGTGTTTGTGTATGTGCGCGTGATTGTGTACGGTTTTAAGCGTATATGTCTACAAGTGTGTGTGTGTGTGTGTGTGTGTGTGTGTGTGTGTGTGTGTGTGTGTGTGTGTGTGTGAGGTTGCATGGTTGTGTACTTATGCGTATGGCTTAACTTATCGTTTTCAATTGTTTTCTTCAATGATCCAATTGTATGTGCCATATTAGGCTTAATACGTCAACTGTATTCACGTCTTATTCATGAAATTGGAGCACGTGCACACCTCGGATGAGCAAATGGATTACCATGGTCTGGTCAGAATGAGACACCGAGGAGTGACGAAGGGTTCTGGCCTACGCTCAACGCTCAGAGGAAAGGCGAGACGGACTTATAATATGATTGCTACTGGTACTATTAGTGTTGGAACTCTTCACTGGCTGCTGAGGATGGGGACGGAACACTTATGGGAATGCCCCGAATGATGTGATGTCGATTCCTTAATCAATCAATCAATCCATCAATCAATCATGAACTTGTGCTTATCTGTTAATGATACAGTGTGTCTTATTTCCTCAGATCGCATTGTATCTAACCTATCGAAGGGACGCATCCACCAAGTGGATCGTGTCGACAACCAGTATTGCCTTGTGTTTAACCTATGAAAGGGTCACCACCAACGAGTTGCTAGAACGCTCAGGTATGTATATATGTATGCATGCATGTGCTTATGTGAGTATGTATATATGTATGCATGTTTGTGTATATGTGAGTATGTATATATGTACGCATGTATGTGTGTATGTCAGTATATGTGTATTTGTGTGAATATTGGTAACTCTGCCAGATATAACCAAAGGTTAGTCGTTTAGTGACTAGTGATATGAAGACAAGAAAAGGAAGCTCTCTCTCTCTCTCTCTCTCTCTCTCTCTCTCTCTCTCTCTCTCTCTCTCTCTCGGTTTTCTTATGGAAACTGACGTTGTGACGTCCCCATTCTGTACTAATGTAGTGTTTGTCGTGTTAGTCAACTTTTTTCTATTTACCCAGCACTCGGTTAACTTCACTCAGCTCTTTTGGTCTTTCATATTCATGGTTAACAAAAACTTGATCCGACCATTTAGAGTTCTCCATCTTCCAATATAATTCTAGACCATGTGTCAAACTATATTGAATGTGATGGTGATCAAGTTAGTTCAAAAATGTTTCATATTGACTGTCAATATTAACTGTACATATGTCACTGGCTACCTAGTGGCAACTCAGCACAAAATAATACACACATAAATATATTAACGTTCAATAGCTCATTAAAATTATGGAAAACAATTGCTGATGACTAAATGTATTGTTTGTTTGATACTTTCACAGGTGTACGTGGTCAGTGTGTTGAGAGACAAAGAACCGTATCCTTGTATCTACTATTAACGAAATCAAAAGGACGTTGAACTATAGAAACCTGGGAAAAACCTGCTACAATCTATCACCTAGCTGCAAATTACTGAATTGTCGTCAAACATCACTATGGCCACTCATCAGACGAAGGCTACACATGTCTTATCTATGGATAAGTGTTCAAAGAAATCTACAATCTAAAACGCCACATTGATACATTTCACTCCATCATTGATGAGATGAATACTTGTCATATATGCGGCAAGACATTTAATAGAAAAGACAACGTACAAAGACATATACACATATACCACCATACACGAATGGACACAACACAGAGTACACACAGTGGCCCGAAACAGACAACACATATGGACACAACAACATCATCATCAGCATCATCTTCATTAGCAACAGCACCAGCATCAGCATCACGCAAAATACCAGCCTCAACACAGGTACACAATTATAAAAAACAGAAACAAGACACAAATATGCTAGTGCAGTTAGTACACGAAGAAGCAGCTATTTTAGAAGCCGAAGAAGTATACACATTTCACACACTTCCACCAATTTTGCAACAGACATACTGGGGCACTTGGGAAACCATCAGGACACACCACAAAATCAACAAGCATCTGTCTATCTACACTTACTTTATAGTCCAGAGACACAGCTCCCTATCACCTGGACCTCTACATTGAACAAGATCTTCAAGACTCAAATTACTCGATTTAAGATAAACCTTAGCCACAACACCGTCATTAGGCATCGCGAGACACAAGATCTTCTCTTCTTCCATGCTTCTTCGAACAACGCCTCTGTCCTAGATCTCCCACATTAAATAAACAACAGACAGGACTTTGATACTTTTATCAACACCGTACACGAACACGATATTCTTACTTACACTACCCAACAACGTCCAGAGACCAAGTATACAATAGAAACAGTATCTGCCACGTGTTTTTTTATGTTTTTCATATCCCCGAGTTCCACCAAACACAGATAATTTTTGTTTCTTCAGAGTCCTGGTGGTATTTAGAGGTGAGAAATTTAGGGATCTTTCGAAAGACACGCGGATTTAACTGAGCAGTGGCGAAGACATCAAAATATTGTTTCATTTGTTAATTTTCCTCTGGTAAACTAAATGACGTGCCTATTTTAGAACAATGTGTTGGCATTAATATCGATATTTTTGAGTTCAATGAAACCTAGGCTCTGGTCTCCAAAATTAAAGGTGGTGGGAAATATGAGGCAACCTTAAGACTATTATTGCTTAAAGAACATTTCGTGTATATTAAGGACATCAATAGGGTACCTCGGGCCTTAGATTGTGATAAGTGTGCACCTTAAAACTGCAATGGGGGTAAATGAAAAGAGTGGTTTAAAGGCGGGGTGTAAATCCACCACAGACCATATGTGAAATACTGTCGGATCAGGGGCCCAAAGCAGACCCTAGCTATGTATACCCGTACAGAGCCGCCTTTTACTACGAATGTTACTTTGATAGTAATAATCTGAATGAGGAAACTAAATCGACGACATTTCTAGCTAAACATATACCACTTAGTTGTTCCGTAGCTTCCAATGTCCGTGGGCTAGACTCGGCTGTTTGTTTTATCTCAGCAGATGACCCTCAGGAGTTAGATGATAGAATGCTTGAGTATCTGACTCAAGTCGCTGAGAAAGATTATTCAGAACTACGCGTGGTTTTCGATGGGATACATAAAATATTGGAGGAATGACAGGAAACCAAATTAATTGATAGATTAGATGGCTATCTAAGGGTTTTACCGGTTCTGGGGTTGAACTTAGGGAAATACGATCTCAATATAATTAAACCATATTTAATCTCGCACTGTGTAAAAAAAAAGCTCTTTAACATTTGTTGTGAACAGAAACAATAACTTTATGTGTAACGCCACTGAACAGCTAAAATGCTTAGTTATTAGCAACTATTTAGCACCAGGGTTCAGTTATTCAAAGTACTTAGATGCGGTCCCCATGAAGAAAAGCCAGTTTTGCTATGAATACATAACAAACTTAGATAAATTAAAGGAAACACAGTTACCCCCACACGCAGCATTTTCTCCCACCCTTACAATATTACAGAGGCAGAATACTAGGAGTGTCAGAAGGCCTAGGACAAATACCAGATGAATACACTGGAAGATTTTCTAATCTGGTACAACAACAAAGACGTCGATCCCTTTCTTAGTGCCCCGCAGAAACAGGTTACATTTTACGGTGAGTTAGGGGTAGACATGTTTAAGGATGCCATTTGTGCCCCCGGGGTCACTTTAAAATATCTGTTCAGGACCCTCACCAAAGATGTCTCCTTTTCTTTATGTGGTTGACAACAGAAAGAGTTACATGACACTGTTAGAAACAACAATAATCTTTCATAGACATCATGAACAGAAATAACACACATTACAGGTAGAGAGGATAAACCAGTTCAGAGTGTAAAAGGCTACGATGTTAATGCCCTTTATCTGTGGGCTAGTATGCAAGAAATGCCCACAGATTTCCCGTCCATTAGAAAAGCAGACAAGGGGTATAGAGCACACAAGATAAATAAATTTGCAAGACAGGGTAGGGAGTGGTTAGCGTGGGTACAAAGCACACAGCAGATATAATTGAAAACACAGTTTAGTGGGGGTGAAATGGCATTGGGTAATAAACATATTATAGTAGATGGGTGGGATAAGAAGAATAAGACAACTTACCAATTCCAAGGATGTTTATTTCACGGACACCCCGACTGTCCCTTGACCAAGAATAGAGCAGTTAATCCCGTAAACAATAAAAAGTTGACAGACTTATTTGCCAAGACACGACAGATACATAACTATCTAGTTTAAAAAAGCTAAGATTAGTGTAGAAGAAATGTGGGAGTGTGAATGACATACGCTACAAAAGACTGACAATGACCAAAAACATTTCACGAAGACGAACTTTCCAACCGCTAAACCCTGATTTGAGCGCTTCCCCATAACCCAGAAGAAGATTCTTGAGGCTGTAAAAGCCGAGACACTTTTTGGGTTAGTCGAATGTGACATTGAGGTGCCAGCTGAGCTTACCTAGCAATTCTTAGAGATGACATCCATCTTCAAGAACATTGAGGTGGGTAGACAACACACAGGTGACTTTATGCATAAGTAAGCTGAGTCACATAAATTGTTGACAAGTTCCAGACGGACACATATAGGTAGTTATAGCGGGAAAAAATCTTGTTGGCAACACCATTATTAAAATGGTACTTGGCACACGGTTCAAGAAATTGACTCCACTGACTAGCGAAATCTGTGAGGTTGAATGCTTAAAAAACAGGACAGAATCGGATATCCCTTTACAGATAGTTTTTTTTTTTCGTTTACCAGTACGCCAAATTGAGCATGTTAGAGTTTTATTATGATTTTATAGATATATTTATTGATAGGAAAGATTTTCAGTAGTGTGAAATGGACACCAATAGTTTCTATTTAGCCCTTTGCACACCTACACTAGCCGAAGCAGTTAGACCACACCTTAGAGCAGAATACACTAAAGTCTATAATTCCTGGTTCCCGGCCGAGACATGCCCCTGCCACAAAGTTAGTGATGATAAATGTCAGGTCCGATATTATGAAAGGAGAACCCCGATGTTATTTAAATAAGAGTAAGAAGGGGAGGGAATAGTGTTCTTGTGTACTAAAACATACCATTGTTACGGAGAGGACAATAACACAAGTACGAAAGGGCTCACAAAACAACACAGCACACTTAAACAAAGACACATTTTTAGAGGTACTCGACACACAGACTGCGAGTGGAGGTTCAAATGTAGGTTTTTAAAATAAAGACTCTTCCATGAATACATACTGTGACGAAACGGCGCTTTATCTGTCTGTTGTCGTCGGGATTCCGCACTATTTTGGCGTGTCATCGGGGACTTTCCCAGTTATAAATAGACTGAGGGAAGCCGATGTGAATTTTCCGTCTAGAATCGTCTCGAAACACCGGGATTTGACTGGCCTGGGTTGCCGGGTGCTTCACCAAATTCCCGTGCAGAAAGACCTAGAAATTCTAGTGCAGGGAATGAATGTTTTCCGAGAAGTTGACTTTTCTCAAGGAGCACTCCTTTCTCGTGCGCTTGGATATGCACGTTGTGAAAATGCGGCTAGAATAGTCATTCACTTTCTGACTCTCGAGGAGAGAAGCCAATTTGTACAGCTTCTCACCTCAACCAAGTTGCAGCTGAACTGTTATCACATTGCGGCATGTGTGCCAATGAACAGTTCTGGTAGCTGACTGGAGTCTGGTTCAACTCATTCATGTATCTACTTGGTTAATTAATTTAACTTTGTAATTGTTCACCAAACGCAATTGTTCTAATCTCATTAAATATGCGGTTGTCTTTGCATTGCTAATGAGAAACCGATCGATAACGTCGCTGACAACTAGGCCGTGTGTTGCGTTTGTTTACACGCGTGTGTAGTTGAATTACCGGCTTGAAATGTAGACCTGTGATATTGGCGATTTATGTTCAACGTGTATTTACCATGTGTGGCAAATCGTTGCATATACAAGGTTGCTTTGATATAATAGGACATAGTTAATAGTGTATGATATGAACCTAAACTTATGTCAGTCAGTTGCTGAAGCTAGAAGAACTGTTGGATAGCAAGGTAAGCTTGTAGGTGGAGATTCAGACAGGAATGTACTTAGCTACTAATTAAAGAGAGAACTTAGTGCTTAACCACAGGGAATGATGTAGCTATGGTGTGATAACGTAATAGTGAATTCATTGTGTGAGACAGCTGATTTCTGTGAGAAGGTAAGACTTCATTGATGATATATATATATATATATATATATATATATGTGTGTGTGTGTGTGTGTGTGTGTGTGTGTGTGTGTGTGATGTGTCATGATGTGTATATAAATTAGGTCATGTTATGTGATACTTCTTGGAGCGATACCGAACGTCGAGTGGTTCGACGCGGGATAACAATGCGTACCGTCGCGATGTAAACATGCGTTCTTAATTCTTGTCTTTACTGTCCTGTTCATTCCTACATGCACAAGTGCGAGTCAGTGCTGGTGTGATAGACGTATGGAAGGACAAAAGGAGGTTGCAAGAGAACCGGGGACATGTGGGATATGGGGATTGAGAGCAAGTTATGAAAGTATGGTGCTGGCAGACCAGGCCAGCTATGAAGTTCGGTCCAGGCAAAGGCTAATCCACTTGGAAGGGCAGAGCTGGAACATAACCCTTGAAACATGTGGGGAACATGTTTTACCAAGAAGGCTTCTTGACTCTAGGGAAGAGTCTGATAAGAAGAATTTTTTTATAGGGTGGGCAGGATGTCCCACCAGCAAAACGGTGTGTGTAAATACTTGATGTGATCATGTATTATCCCTATATCCCGAGGGATGGTACAGTGATCAGTATTATGTTTAATATTGAACAGGTCCAATGAAAGGAACGAGTCCATGGACTCTTCACCTTAATATTTAGTTCTGTTAATCTTAGAACTATAACTGATTACTATAGCTAGGGACGTTAGCGACAACTAGTAGATGATTAGGGATAGGTGAGACATACGAGCAGACTCGTCATTCTGATTACTTACTCTGTTTGACGGGCTGTTCTTTGAGGCCAGCTGACATTTACGGAAACCCATGCTTTACTACTCTCAATATAGAGATAATGCTTTAGGTATATAAGTAACTATTGAGTCTGACTGAAGGTTGAGTAGTCAGGGATATGATGCATGTGGACCAATGTTTGGGCCAGAATACTCTCACCGATCACTCTTCCTTTCAGGAGTTGCCTGTTGAGGAACCAGTCTACTACAATTGTTGTTTGCCTGACACCACTTCGTGTACCACAGCGAAGGGTAGAATCACTTACTTACCACGCCAGACTGAACCACACCATGTGAAAGGGTGAATCCTCATGACTGAATATTATCCAATGATTCCAGTGCCCTGAATTGCACAAGTGGGACGTGATGGTTTGTGTCGTTTTTCTGAATAAGCAGATGCTCTATTTCAGCAATGAAGGAGAGGTTCAGCAACCTGAGCAATCACGCTCAATGATTATAGAGAATAGACTATTTTTGATTGATGTAGTTAGATTAACCCAGTGAGGTGTATCAAGAAGGGGTAACCTCAGCTCTGGGAGCGCATCCAGTCCAAGCCTATTGTGGTTCCGCTTAAACGTCGGAAACTTGAAGCAAGATTGATCTATAAACTTGTGCGGTTCCTACGACAGCTTTAGTGGCAGGTCATGATGAGACCTACACCAGCTTCCGTATAGTAACGAATTCAAGGGTTATCAGGTCTAGCGGACAACTAATTATTGTCCTAACTGAACAGTGTTGCCTCCGGATGAAATACGTGCATGATTCAAATTGTGTACTTATAGAGTCTCGAAATTGAACTGTTTTCTTGTAGGACTCTAGTGAAGTATCAGCAGAACTATCTGATTACCCAACCAGGGGTATGTACTACTATCTAGGGACCACTGGATTGGTCATTGGCTTATTACCCAACCAGGGGTACTTGTTACGACTTAGGGACCATTAGATTGGTCATTGGCTTATTATCCAACCAGGTGTACTCGCTACGACTTAGGGACCATTAGATTTGTCATTGGCTACAGACATTTAATACAGTCAAGAGTAACTGGGGTCACCTCCAGGAGGAGGGTCTCCCAGCCAGGCTATCTACAGAGAACTGTTTATTAACTTTAGCAGTGACTCATTAAGAAGTGATGAAGTTGCAATTCGTCCAGTTGAGTGAGGTCCAGGAGTAACTCTCTTGTTGTTGATCCAAGCTCTGGGGACGGAGTGGTCTCCAAGGTTCTAGTCATCTCACTGGAAGGAAGCCGGGTGAGTGGCGGACCGACTGGACGGGACATCTGCATCCAATCTACTTCTCAGCCTTATGAGGAATGAAGCATATCTCTGATTCTGTCTCTACTCTATCCTCTACTTGTGTAAATAGATTATTCTATCAGGATGTTCAATTCAGTTCTATATTCTCAAGGGTAGAATAAACTTTGTGTATGTTGACTTATGCATTGTACAATTATTGAGTGTGGTCTCGGACGATGCCTCAGTATTCATTGTCCTAAGGGAGTAGGCAGTTAGTGGGTGCTAGAATCTGGAGGGCTTGTAGACATATTTAACTAATACGAGGTCAACCGCACAGGAAACAGTGTATCTACCTATCCAACCCCTGGGGTTAGAATACACGGGAGTGCTAGAGACACCTCGGGAGTGGTTAACTCTCACTATCCAAGGCGATCTTGTCACACATACAAACAACACAGAAATTCGATATATTATTTATACATTAAAAGACAAGTACATGATGACAATGTCACCACCTCACCACTAGACATTTAACATTCACGCAATTGTCCTGCTGCTGATGTTTGTTATTAGTGTAAAATATGTATTCTTCTGCGGATATGTAAAGACATTTTGGCTGATGTTTATTAGTGTAAATATGTAACATACTGTGGCTTTGTAAAGACATTTTGTGTGCAAAATCTTTTGTACATTTTAAATATTGATGTACATATATTTTAAATGATCATATATCATTGATTATGCATTGTGAACTTTTGAGTGAGTGTTACGACAATAAAAATTGCTTATGATTTGTAAACTGTTGAGTGAGTGTTATGGCAATAAAAATACTGTCGTTTAATGTCATTGATTCGTAAGTTGTTTGCGGTCACATTTTTCACTGTGTTTATATTGAATGCTATTTGAAAAAAATTGAAAAGTTTTAATGTACTTTGTAAATGATTGTGATATTTGTGACATCATTGCCAATAATCGTTGTCGTCATATCTGTTCATTATGTTTTGTATACTATTGAAAATTTATCCCAAAGTGGACAAGTTGAAAAATAATAGAGTTATGAACATCACCAGTGGTTTGTTTGTGTGTTAATTCAGTAGTATCTCTGGCGCTTTCATATCTTTCTTTCTTGTCTTGCCTCGTTTGCCTGGTGTTTTCATCGGGTATTCGTCTTTTGCCATGTTTTGTAGCGCCAGGTTGTTTGTCATGTTGAATCATTGTTGAATAATGGTCAAAGCTGTTTACCAATTTAGACATACAAAACACACAGTGTTACAGTGAGACAAGAACAAAAGCACAATTATACAAACGAACCAAAAACACTGGATCATAAGAACAATGTCACAAAAACGATAGCTCACAAGAGACATATACACACATACAATAACATACCTAGCTGCAAACATATTAAACTACAACAGATTTTCAAACATTAAAAAAATTGAACAAAAAATAGCAAAGTCAAAGGTTTTCGTTTTTCTATTTTATTTTCACAGATGAACAGTTATGCCGATCTCCCTGGCCGAGAGGTTAGCAGCTTTCTCCGTAACCCCGAATACTATCGTGGTTGACGTGAGTGCACGAGAATTGGAAGTCGTTCGAGTCACACCAGTGACTTATGAGAGTATGGAGCCGGTCGCTCAGAAAGTCATGGCGTGCTGATGAGCGTAATCTAGCCTAGGAAATCAACATACAGCTGAAATATGCTGATGTTGACCTCAATATCCTGAAACAGGATGGAAACGAGAAAAAAAAGATGAACAGTCTCTTCTTTCTTGGGTCCCCCAGTGGTTTATAATTGTCTGAGTGGTCATCGGCGGCTGAGCTCTTGACTGGTGGGCTCAGCTCACACATCGGGCTATAGGATGATTGACTATCAAACTGCTGGCTGTCGGGCACATCAAACATATTTGAATAGTTGTCACTGGCGGTGTGGTGGTCTCTGTCTGGGTACATTGACATCTGGTTATTGGATTCATCACACATCTGGTAGGTTGATTGAATATTGTAGACCGGATAAGTTTTGGTGATGGTAGCCTGGTTGGGCTTGAATGTTATTAGTGACTTGCTTGGCTTGAACACGCTCTTAGTACCTGGTTTATGTCGGTTAGTGAATTGTTTGGCTTGACTACTGTTAGGGCCTTGCACGGTTCCGAGTTTATCAAAATCAGCTAGAATCCCACTTTGCTTCGCTATCACTTGTTCGTATTCTTGTCTAGTAAGTGTCAAACCCAGTGTAGTTGGATACTTTTTATCAGATTCAACAAAAGTGCGGCGAATATGTAATGTAGTCGCACCTCTGAAGGATGAAACAAATACTGCCTTGATACCGTCTCCCACCGGTCTAACAGTTTCACAACCACGAGTCATATAGACGCAGTTGGCAGGTACGGTCTTGAGTCCGATAGTCATCTTCGGTTCACAGTAAGCGATGGTTACCAACCACGGGTTTATAAACCCGTAGTTGAGCCATGGATAAACCGGTTTCAACGGGAACTATCCAAAACCAATTGACCTTCATTAAGTGACAACAGCTGCGTGACCTTTTTGGCCGGGATGACTAATCGACCTACAAGCCGGTCATTGACTCTTTGTTTATTGGAAAACACCTGCAGAATACGCGGAATTCTCGCCCAACGACATTTCCGCTTCGGGAAATAGATAGCGTACAAGCCACAAGTGTTACTTAGTACATCATGTAATACGCATGTGTTGTACATTAGTGGTCTAACCGAATGCTTCTTAACAAATTTGATTATGTCGGCGTGCAAGAGTAGTAGACTAAAAGAATCAAAGTATTCACATTTGCCTAACCCGTCTGTGACAAAACGACCGCGATACAGTCTGTTCTCTGTATTATTTCCCTTTGAAGGGACTGCGACGGGTTAGTCTCCCCGGATTTGGTGACAATAACTAGGGGATTCCCCGTCTAAAGTAGTTCGTGACGTAACATTTCTGGTGATTTCTAGAAGCCTCTAGAATGTCCTCAGTCAAGTTCGTACGTGGTTTGATAGCACGCAGGACCCACAATTGCCTCAGGGAACACGGGATTGTGGAATTCTCCGTGACACAGGATTCCTCCGTGGCTCATGGGATTCACTAGGCATGTGAAGGCAGTGTGAAGACGCACTTAGTTGGACACAATCAGTCGCTGGTCGGACCTCAGCGTAAGTAGATCGCAGTAATTCGCTGCTGGAAGAGATGTCGGTAAACGCAGCCAGGCGGACATCTGCAGGGAAGAATTGTGATTTCTAGATCACAGGTAATGTGGCATTACTTCTTCTATAATTTAACTGTTGTCCGTAAATACCTCGCCTAATTCTCAAGACGATTAAACGCCGACTGAAAATAGTCTCTGCCAAGCGCTTAAAGTTACCGTCGCGTGTCTGCATATTTAATTAGCTGTTATTGATCGCCGAGGTAATGTGCTTGACAGACGCGTCTGGAAGGGCCAACTGTAGTGAGCGTGTATACACATGGCTGTACGTGTGTTCCTTCTGTTAATTGTATAAATCAGATGTTAGTACATTGGATAGAAGTTATTTACTGTTTGTGTACCAATGATATGCATTGTTAGTGATAGGTAAGTTATTATCACTGCTCTGTGTAAGAAGGTTCGGGTAATCTACCAACTGAATAAGCAGATGTGTTAACTATCTGGTTAGTGATTGAATACTCAGAGCAGGAAGGTTGACATGTATTTCATTGTGATGCTAGACTCATGTAATACTGATAAGTTATTGCTTGTTATTATTATTGATGTGTCATTTGCTTGGCTAGAATAGGATGGTAATTTATGTATGATATCAGTGGTGATATTATTCCGAGGACAAGGTGGTGATTTCATTGAGATTGGCAGGTAAGTATTTGCTGGGTGAAAAGGCCAGTGCGGTTCCTCATAGGCAGAAAGGTTTGTATTTACTGGATAGCCGTTGATAGAAAGTATTTGGATGCATATGTCACTGCTGGTTTACATGCCTGTCCGCTAGAGGGACCATGCGTGTTCACTCGTGCGTATGCCAAGCCACCCGACTGGTTATGAGGCCTGTCCGACCGACCTTCATGTTGCGTGTCCGACCCACAGCAATAGTGCTTAACGGATGGTTGAATGAACATACCCGACCGAGAGCGATGCAGCGCTCTATAATCGAGGCTGTTGCGTTTAGGTAGATCCGAAATATGAACCGAACCTGGCCTGTCTCTATTATTCTCCTCTTCAAGAAACCTGACTCTGATAATGGAGTAACTGAGTTACTGCAGTGATGAAGCAGTAGTATGCTCTGTGGTAATTGATGCGGATAAATGGAGCTGGAGATTTAGGAGAGTGAGGCTGGTAGCCTTTCTAAAAAGGATGACGTGGCCTAACTAGCCACAGAACAGAATGCGCTGAGCCCACAGTAGCTGTGGGAAAGTGTATCGGTGGATGGCCACCAAAGCTGTGCTCGACCGGCACAGACAGGACCGACATGAATGAAGGTCACTTAATAAAAGGTCAAACGTTGTTCTGGGACGGAGATCCCAGAACACCAGCTGTTGATGTGTTATGAGTTGGTTAATTAAGTTTAACAATTCCTAGTTATAATTTATTATTGCCGTGTAGTAATGACTAAGTTAGGTTTAATTAGTTAATCCATGGGTGAAGGGATTGATTAATTGTTGAGCCAGGTAGAAGGAGGATATGTCCGGCTGGGCACCTCCTAGATAATGTAACCACTACACTGAAAGAGAAGTAGGTGTATTTCATGGTTGATGGATGGTGAAGAAACAGGAGTGGATTAGCACCAGGCGAAGGATACTTTGACAGTGTCATACAGTCCACCTGGGTGCTATCGGGCTGTCTGTTGCCCAGACGAGTTACTGAACTGTACACTGGTGTACTATTACTTTCTCTTGCAGCTTTATGCCTATACATTGTAATTAAGAGTAGATCGATGATGTTGATGATCACTTATATATATATTGTATTATATATATTACTGAGAGGCATGTATTAATGTGGAGAGCAGAGTAGTCCTTGTTGTAGTTGAGTACTCACACCAACCCCTCAATGTTTCAGGATCTGTTATAGGTTAGATCCTATGAAGATTTAGGAGCTCAACCATAAGCTCCATGGGACTTGCACGCTCCAGTGCCTATCAAGATCAGATGTGAGGCGTTACTGGGAGCAGTCATCTGAATCTGCCTACTAATACTGGAAGTTAATTGAATGGAGATTAGCCGGTAGGTCTAGGCTAAGATCTCCGTCAAGTGTCCGACGAAGGTAGTCAAGCGATCCAGATAGGGTCAGAGACTAAAGCGTCTATTGGTTCCAACCAGTGAGGTCCTGGTACTTGTCTCATTCAATGATAACTTTGTGATTTTCCAGGAATTGAAGTTCAGGTGTTGAATTGAATGTTTACCCGTCATGCCAATGGCCAGTTTATTAAACTTCCGGTCCGGCTGGGTAGTCATGGGACACATTGTCTAAAGTTCACAGAACCGCAAGGGTGAATCAACAGTGGTGATCCTTTTTTGAAGCCATGCACCGGGTCATATGACCGGCAGCAGAGATTTGACATTCTGAGGTACTGTGCCGGTAGTTGATACCTACTGAACTGATTTGATGAACGATTGGTGAAGCTGTTAGGGTAGTTACTACCTACCGAACTGTGTACGATAGCTACATGAGAATATGTTCAGTGTTAACATTCACTTACTGAGTCATGCACTTGTGACATTGTGGTTCTCTGAAGGCAGTGCTCCAGTTATAGGTTGCTGATAAGTGTTTCCCAGGAACTGGCGAGACAGAAGAGCAACCAGGCTCTTGTATATACTTGTGTATTGTGCTATAGGACTTTTCTTTAGTTGGGGACCTTGAGTATTCTAGAGTCGACCCAGGCATCATCAGCGGAGTGGAAATTGTGATTTAGTAAGTCATCGAAGGATGATCCTTAACCGGTGGTGAAGTGTCTGTCAGGCATTAGTCCTACGCCTGACCATCCCGAGATCTGGCTCACAGTGGGAGGAGAGAACTTTGGAAAAGAGGGACACCTTGGAGTTCCGGTCCACTGAAGGTTTCCCGGGTGAGTCGTAACCACGACAGGACAACCGCACGAACTTAAGTCACAGTCTCCATGATGAAGACGAATCATCAGTAGATCTTCTCTTGTACATATTGTCTTCTAGTCACGCTTTCAGCCATCCTTCTCTGTGTTGCAGTTGACGTAGTTGGAAATTAAATTTTGATTTGTTAGCCATGACTTTGTGTATTAGTATGACTGGTGTCTTGTCCGAGCCCCCTTTGGGTAGGAATCCCTAAGTGGGGAGGGGAGGTTCAGCTGTCCCGGCTTGTGTGGGGCCTTGTAGATGTAAAGTTCTATCGGGGTGGTTGGAGCAAAGGCTGGGGATATTAACTATAGTAACAAACCTGTCCAAGCCGCGGGGGTCTTGTGACATTTCCGCTTGAGGAAATACATAGCGTATAGGCCACATGTGTTACTTAGTACATCATGTAAAACGCATGTGTTGTACATTAGTGGTCTAACCGAATGCTTCTCAACACATTTGATTATGTCGGCGTGCAAGAGTGGTAGACTAAAAGAATCAAAGTATTCACATTTGCCTAACCCGTCATAGTACAAAGCAATCCAGTGGGACCCAGGTTGATTACTAGGGTCAGTGTTTACCACCAAAGCGAATGGTTTAGTTCTGTCTAGGTGTTTATGTAACTGATCGCGAGCACACACTCTGACCTGGACCCGGTGAACATGTCTATCAGCTAGTACCATGTGGGTAATAGGGTCTGTGTCCATTATAAGGCGTAGTCTGTTAGTACTTTTCTGGTTTTGGAAATTTCTATTACCCGTCGTTCTTGGCATAGACGATAACCTGTAGTGGTTATGGGGTGGGTGTGTTGAACTTAAATTCCAGTGTTAGAGGTCAAGCCCTCTGCATCTCAAAATAATCTCCGTCCAGTAAACTGGGACTCAGGTCAATGACATACAGAGTATAGTCATGTTTATATTGTGTATAGTCAATTGAATTACCGGCGACCTTGCCTACCAGACCCATAGCTAGATTAGTACAAAAAAAGGAACGTAGTATTAATTACGTTCAAAGTCTTTGGTTAACAATTTCCTGGTGGCAGGTCGTCCATCGACAGGTACGTTCAGATACGTCAGTCCAAACTTTTGAAAATTATACGGATTAGCTTTGAAGGTGCCGTTAAAGGCGGCTGATGTAATAAGTCCAATCACGATGCGAGTGAGTGTTTGACTCATAAACAGATTGTCTTCGGTATGAGATAGCATCCCCCGAGGGATAGCTAGTGTTTTCAACACCACACGCATGATAGATAACTTTGCGTTGGCTCTCATCAAGGCTTTCTCATGGGCAAGAGCGATGGCGGGATTTAGTTTGGCTTTACGAACCACCAGCGTGGCATGTGTTATAATAGATGAATAACCAATAGCCCCGTAGGGGGCCAATAGGTTCAAGGTTGATTTCGATAGAGTCAGTTGAATTTTCTCATCCAAATCGTTTATCATGTAGCGGTCTTGCACAAAATCGTCGGCGTGTAGTCGACCCATCATGTCTATTTCTTGACTATCACTGGCTAGATGTCGTCTTGTATGTAGTCCGTTGTTGAGTCTCATCGAGAAACTTGGCTGTATCATAGTAATAGAGGGCGGCTGAGAGATGACTTTTCTTGGCTTCCTATCCATGCTTCAGAGTGGCTGCCACGTAGGCTCTATAGGGTATGTGTTTTCACTGGAGTGATTAACGTGTCGTTGAGTGATTCATCTGATTCATCCACTTGAGAAAACAGACTGTGCAGGTAATAGTTGACTGGGGCGACGTCGGCTGTGGGTGGTAGTTTGTCACCATTGGGTGGTGTGACTTTAGCTCTGACGTGTAAGAAAGTGTTAAACAGATCCAGATACTCTTCACTGGCACCAGAGATGGTAAATTCTATAGGCGCGCCTAGAGCTAGAGACACAAGTGGATGTATCTTCACACACTGCCCCTCTTCTGCCACCGTCTGTGTGGGAGGCACGGTAAACAGATCCAGACCAGAATGAAGACACTCATAAGAGTTGGGGTGAATCAGAGCCATAATGAAAAGATATCTGAATACTTCTTCTTATGAGCTCGACGAGTTGCGGGGTCAGTTTTATACGTTTACGAAGTTCACCAGGTGGCACTACCCGTCTCTTTCTTCTAATACCGCTACCTGATTGATTAACATGCTCGAAAGCACCTTGCGGTAAAAGTTGACCGGCTTGCTTGGTGTGCTCTTTAAAGGCTTCCCCAACGTCCCTACCAGCTAAGGCGTCTTGGGCCACTTTCAACCCAGTACCGACACCTTCTCTGAGTAAGGCCTTATCGCCTGTCTGTAACCAGGGTAGAATTGTGCGACCGAGGCCACTGAAGAAGCTACGATACCACGTTCTCTCTGACTCCGACGGAGTACCGACTCAGCGGTACGTAGTGTGGTTTGTCGTAGATGCGAAACAGCTAGTTCGAGCTCTGGTCTAGAATCGGAATAGTCTTTAGTAAAGGGACCATGACGTCTCCGACTGGTCTTGCCGCTACGAGATGGCAGTCTTCTTCTTCTTCAACGTTCCGAGCCATTGAGGTTCCTTTGCTGCCGATACAATCCGTCTCCATTCGTCTCTCAGGTTGACCTTCCCTTGCCAGTCGTTGATTCCAAGTGCTTGTAGGTCTGTATGTATATTATCTCTTCACCGTCTTCTTTGTCTACCTCGGGGTCTACGGTCATTGATTTCCTGAATGTAAGCAAGTTTTGTTTCCCTATTATCTTCCATTCGTTCTATATGCCCCAGCTATTGTAGTCTATTAGCCTTCATATTACCAGTGATTAGCGGGGACTTAAAAAGATCATAAATGTCTTTGTTACTTCTTCTTTTCTACTCTCCACTTTGTGTATCACTAATGGGTCCAAAGATGCGTCTTAAAACTTTGTTTTCAAAGGTTTGTAACAAGGCTTCGCCTCGAGACAGATTGAATAGTGATACAGCAATGATTGTGTATATAACCACCATCTGACAGAAGAAGACAATCTTTGTTCGCGGCACCCGTTGACAAAAAAACGACCAGAACGAAGTTCTTTCGATGGGTGTGTTATTTTGTGGGCGCAGTAGCGTAGTTTCCACAATGTCGTCGTTCATTTAGTAACGATATCTAGTTAGGTCTGAGACCCAACTGTTGATAGACGAATTATACCGAATCATTTCACTAAATACTCTTTACCACCAACTCTCCTTCGCTTTTCTTGTAAGATTGATTCAACACGATACACTTGCTTATCTCCGACTGCTTGAAGCTCTTCGCGGTAGAATGATTCTTGTAGTTATGCCCCCGAATAGTCTTTTAGTACATCTGTCACCAGACTGGTTTGATTTATGCGACTGACGGTAAACAATTCTTCTGTCCACGACGGCATATAACCCTTTTTAAAAGGATGTTTGGGTTCCCCCAGTCTGACTCGATCCCCGGTTGCAAAATGTACTTTTCTCGACACGTCTGTCTTAATGTACAAGTAATTCCACATCTCGTCTTGATTAGTATAATTGACTTGTCTGGGGGTCATGTGAATACTTCTGTGAAACGAACAGTTGTAGTTTCTGATCAACTTATCTATGACATCAACGTAGCGCAGTGCATTGGTTTTGGTGAAATAACGCCACATTTTTTTCTTTCAGGGTCCGGTTGAATCTTTCCACTATGGTTGCCTTAATGTCTTCATTCTCGGTAGTAAAGAAATGCACACCTCGGTCTTTCATAAATGTTAAGAAGGTCTGGTTGACAAATTCCGAACCTTTCTCTGTCTGAAAATTTATCGGTTGTCTATCATTAAAGATTTTACTCACAGCCTCCACCAGTGCTTTCCTGGTTTTCTTCTGGATCGGGATGGCCCAGGCATATTTACTAAACACAATGATGCATGTCACTAGATATGACAACCCCTCGTTGTATCTTTATAATAGTTTCATATCTATCAATTCGGCTTGAAACTGTTGATTTATCCCACCGGTTATGGTCTGCCGTCTCTGAAAACAACGACGGATCGGTTTATGCAAGGTATATGCGTCCTGATATCGTAACCATTTCTCTATTTTCTTCAGCTTAGTATTTCGTTTTAAGGTGGCGGCCCCACCATAGACCCTCGGCTGCTGTGGATCGTAGTAATACTTTCTTATTTGTGCGGCCATCTGTACCACTATGGTGTAGGTAGCTTACTCTGTTTCTTCTTTCGCCTGAGCTTATACAGCGGAGTGGTCTTGACTAGTTGACTTTTGGGTGTTAGTGGCGTATGGACAGTTATTTGACTCTTGGGTTCGCTTACTTTAATAGGCTGACTATGTGTCTCGGTTATATCACTGGTTGTCTCGACGCCTGGTGCCGGTAAAGTGCTGATTTCGGGTTTTTGTTTTTTGATATCCACTAGTCCTAAAGGCTTGTGTCTTTACGAATTAGTCGATTCAGACACCGCTGCAATGTGTGTTGGTATACTCGGGCATTTTTACGTGGTGATAAATCTTCACTTTCCAGGACTTGTCGCATTTGTTGGTCCAAGTAACGTAGGCTATCATTTAGTGTGTTGGGTGGTGTATTGGGTTTTTCTAGCAGCCGACGATCGATCGGGAGCATTTTCTTGGACATTACAAACCCACCATGCTTTGAAATAGTTCCGAGTAAGGCGCCGATGTACTATTACATGTGTTGTGATGTCATTCAAACAAAGCTGGTCCGTGTTGGATGGATCTTCTATAAACGGAGTAGTAGTTGTTACTATCAGCTGTTGGGTCATCTCTTCCGTCTTCTGCTCGGATTGTACTGTCGCAGTCCTCTTTCGTACCTTGTTAAAACGTCTTGGGCACCTCGGTCTGGATACTTTAGGATTACCTCACGTTTTAGTGGCTTGGTAACTTCTTGGATCCTCTAGTGTTGTCCCGTGACACTTCTCCGTAGTGTCTGGTTGTTAAAATATTTATGTATTTACAATAATAATTACATTCTAGCTCATATCTCACAGTTATACAACACATTAGTTTACATAATACTGATTTCATTCTTTCACATATCTCACAATTATACACGCATTCATTCGCATGATAATAATAAGAATCACAATATGTACATAAGTTATATACATTGGGAGATACAATCTTCCCCATCACAATGGTGTACACAGCGTTACTGACACATTGTCACAATTGGCTGTGGTACTGAGCACTATCTATGTTGCAGTTTTATACACCCTCTGCACTGTGCTCTGGTGTCGACCGGGTATTAGGTTCGTTGTATGGACATCTCGACAAAAGGTCTGCAAGACAGTTTTGTGAACCTTTTATGTGGTTAACCTCATAGCTATAGTCCTGCAGAAGAAGGGACCATCTTGCCACCCTGCTGTTACTAGGCGTTCCTCTGGTAACAATTGTCAGCGGAGTATTATCTGTTTCAATAATGAAATGTTTGCCTAACAGAAATCTAGAAAGTTTACGTACCGAAAATACCATGGCAAGAGCCTCGAGTTCCGGTGTACTGTAATTTCGTTCGCTGGTGTTCAGTTTTCGAGAGACGTAGTATACTGGGTACAAGATTTTGTCGTGTTCTTGGAGAAGCACACCTCCAATGGCTACGGAGCTCGCATCACATCTTAATCTAAAAGAAATATTTAAATTTGGCAATTTCAAAATAGGTGATTTAGAAAAATAAGAAAGAATTTTCGTAAATGCTGGCCTTAAACATTCACTGTTTACAATCACATTGGGGTGTTTATTTGTTAGTAGATCAGTGAAACATTTGGTCAATTCACCAAATGAGGAATAAACTGTCTATAATAGTTTAAAAGACCTAACACACTTCGCAACTGTTTCTTAGTTGTCGGAAGCGCCAATTTCAAATTTCTGGACATGATGTTATCGTCAGTTGATATAAAGCCATTTGAGATCTTATAGCCCAAAAATGACATTTCCTGAAAGGCTATATCCACTTTGGAAGGTTTTACAGTCAGTCCATGATGTTTAATTCTGTCAAATGTCTGCTGTAGTGCTGTTATGTGCTCTGTCATGTCCTTTGTGTGTATGCAAATGTCGTCCATGTACCAAATGATGTTAGCAATGTCTGTCAGAAGAATTCTTGTCATTCTGACGAAGGTAGCTGGTGCATTGACTAATCCGAAAGGTAGTTTACACCATTCGTATAAACCCCAAGGTGTGGCAAATGCAGTCAGATGTATACTATCAGGATGTACAGCTATCTGCCAGTAGCCTTTTGTCCTGTCAAGTTTAGTAAAATAACGTGAGTCAGATAGTTCAGTCAAGATGTCTTCACAGTTGCTCATTGGTTCTAAATCCAACTGTGTAATGCTGTTAAGTTTACGATAGTCCACACAAAGTCTAATAGTGTTGTCCTTTTTGCGTACCAAAACTATTGGTGAACAGAAATGAGATTGTGAACGTCGAATGATATGATTTGTTTCTAAATCAATGATTTCTTGATGAAGTTTTTCTTTATAGTGTATAGGGATGGAATATGGTCTACACTTAATAGGAACGTCAGATGTTAAGATGATTTGGTGTTGCACTAAATCTGTCTGTCCTGGGCTGTCCGAAAAGATCGCCCTGTAGTCTTGTATCAGTTGTCTGCAACTGTTAGTCAGTGTCTGGGTCAGTTTAGGATTTACCTTAATGTCTTGTAAGTTGGTCGTTGTGTCAAGAACTGGTGTCGGTATCTCGTCAGTGTCGTTGTCGTCCGTCTGGTCCACTATGGAGGTGCTTGCTGCAGTCTCTACTTGTTCGTCTTGCCTGTGGTGATAAGGTTTGAGCATGTTAATATGGAAAATTTTATGTTTGTCCCTAACTGCAATCTCGTAATCTACCGTCGAAATTTGTCGTAGCACTTTGAACGGTCCTTGCCATGAGTCAGTTAGGAGATGTCTATCACTTGGCAAAAGAAGAAGCACGTCCTGTCCTGGCGTTAGTGTAATAGTTCTATTTCCTCTGTTAGCATATTGTCGGTAAATAGCTCCTGATTTTTGGAGAGCTTCTTTGGCTAATATACATGATTTCATAATTCTATCACGCAATGATGTTACATGTTCATATGGTGAAATGGGTATAGACACAGTTGTACTTCCAGTCAACACAGATTCATACAGAGATAATGGGCCGCGTGGTTGTGCACCATATAACATTTCGAATGGTGAGAACCCAGTGCTGGAATGGGGCACTTCCCTATATGCAAACAAAATGGCAGGCAGATAAGTATCCCAATCTTCAGGATGTTCTTGGGTTACCTTAGAGAGCATATGTTTCATATCGCCATTAATCTTTTCTACTATACCGGTGGAATGTGGGTGATATGGACTGTTGTTTAAGACCCAACATTTTGGTAAAGGCTTGTGTAGCCGAGGAAATAAATTGGCTACCCCGATCTGAAAGGATAGTATCAGGGAATGCTACCCTCGAAAAAATATGAAAGAACACTTCCATGATGTCGTTGGAAGTTATGTTCTTCATTGGAATCGCTTCTGGCCAACGAGTACATAGATCAATGTGTGTTACAATGTATCTATTACCTTTAGATGTTATCTGGTTCAGAGGACCAACTATATCGACCGAGATCTTTTCAAACGGTCTACTAGCCAAATCGGTAACTTGCAATTCAGCTTGTGGGTGTTTACCCTTTTTGACAAGCTTTTGACAGATGTCACACGATCTGCAATACTGTTTGGTATCGTTGCAAAACTTTGGCCAATAAAATTGAGTAAGTAACCTTGCTCTAGTTTTAGCATAAGCCATGTGTCCTGCAAAGGGTATGTCATGAGCTATGTTCAATGCTTGTTTGCGGTTTTCTAACGGTAGCACTGTTTGTTCTATAGTGCTGGAACCTTTGGTGTAGTACCGTGTTAGAATTCCGTTCTTGAGAGCAAAGTACCATTTAGCATTCTTTGCTACTCTTGGCTTTTGGCCTATAAGTTTAAAATACTTTTGCAGAGATCGATCGGCTTTCTGAGATGTTATAAACGTCTCCCTAGTTGTCTCAGGAGATGTTACAACAGGACTTACTCGTTGTAACGCCTCTGTTTGATCGATTCGATCTTGCATCTGTGCAGTAGATCTAGTTACTGCGTTTACTACATTACAACGATCATTCTCATCACACATTGATATTACATTCACACAATTACATGTATGTTCTGGCATAGCCAGGTTGGTATTTGTACATTCAATTAAAGGTGGTAATACATCATGAATGGTGATTGGTGATGAAGGTGAAGTGGTAGTATCAATATTACAACTGACAGATGATGTATTGATGTCATGTGGTATGTCATTCACTTCAGGAAGGTTTCCAATAATAATATCACAGCAAGGATTGGTTAATGCTGCGCATTTCACCTTTCCTGTAAGGAATGGTGTAGTTATATATGCCCATGCAAGTGGATATTTCTCTATGTTCCCTGAGAATGTCCTGCATGTGACATATTTACCACTATATTGTGTTGGTAAAATATAGTCTCTCTTTACACCAATGAGAGTACTCCCGCTATCACGTAAGACTGTGGCAGCTTTACCATTAACATACCCCTGGTGTATGTTTAGTATACCTTTGGAGTTTACTACAGAATTGGCCTCCTCACTGGTAATAGGTATAGAATGGCCGCATGTTAACACGCCATCCTCATGAAATTGATCACAAATGGTACATTTTTCCTGATGGAACACTTCAATGGAATGTGCTGAGTTTACTGGGTGATCTTGTACACTTTCGTCTTCTGATGAAGAACTGTCAAACATGGCTGCATTAGCCTTTTTGGTCATTGACTTGCCTTTACAATCCTTACGCCAGTGACCAAAAGCCTTACAAAGGTAACATTTTGTAAGTTTTTTGTAGTTCTTCCTCTCTTTCTCTTGCTTAGAAATGTAATGATGCAAGTAAGCAGTGTACCCAGGATGTTGGTCGCACATATCATGCTCATTGTGTGCATAGTTGCAATATTTACACTGATATAATTTCTCTGCAGTTTGCTTATAAGGTCTTTGTTTGCTTTTTGACCCTGCCTGATATTTGCCATATGTAGCTGCTGCTACAAAGTCTGTGCTGGTCAGACCACTAGAGAAACAATGCTTATTGGCTGCAAAATAACCAGAGCCACGACTTTCAATCTGTTGAATACTTTCACACTGACATTCCAACAAAAATTTAGAAAAGGGGGCTGGGAGAGATGCAATAATCTTATCTCTCAACATAAGGTCAACCAATTTGTCATAACTTCCATTTACTTTAGCTGCTGACAGCCATTTAGAAAAAATATTTTGAATTTCTGAGATGTAATCAGAGAACGTGTGTGTTGGCTTAGGAGACAACTTCCTAAACTGTTCTCTATAACCTGATTCATGTAGCAAAAAGTGTGACATAATTTTTGCTTTAATGTAAAGATAATCTTCTTTCAGGTCATTTGGGATCGACTCTATAACTTTAAGAGGTTCCCCAGAAAGACTTCTTACATATACTATCCCCCATTCAGGTTTTGGGATTTTGTAATGATCCATAACAAATTCAAAATTTTGGGTGAATGCTGCTATGCAATCACCTGTGTTGTAACTTTTGATCAGACCTTGATACTTCTTATGAGGTTGTTCTTTGTCTGTTTCTCTATTCACTTTATCTTTAGAACATTCAGCTTTTAGCTGTTCAATTTTTAGTTGTGTTTCTTGCTCTTCTCTCTTACTTTGGGCTAAGATCTCAGCTTGCCTCACTGCAGCTTCTAATTGTGCCTGTTGAAGCTTTAAAGCAGCTTCTGAGTCTGCCTCTTTATTTTTCAGAGCAGCTTCTGCTTGTGCTTGTTGAAGCTTTAGAGCAGCTTCTGCTTGTGCATATTGAAGCTTTAGAGCAGCTTCTGATTCTGCCTCTTTACTTTTCAGAGCCCTTTCGTCTGCTCTCTCGTCCCTCTCACTAATTTGCTCTTGTTTCAAACAATATTCTGCATATTTACTTTCACTCCATGCTCTTAATCCCTCACCAGACATATTCATTTTTAAACCCATTTCAATGCAATCGTTTAAAGAAGACATGATGAACAATAGGTATGATGGAATAAATATAAACAAAATTACTTATGATGTTAGTAAGTTACAAATATTTATAGCACAGTTAATGTCTAAAGCCAGACTAACGAAAGTATAAAGAAAGCTGAAAAAAATTTTATACTCAAGTAATCCTTGGGTACTGTGCTGTTCAGTGGTGCTCGAAATCACACTGGAACGTCTTTCGGGTTGACGCACAAAAAATTTTTGAAGTTCACCAGACTCAGGTAAAGTTGTCACAAAAACCCTGTACTTTTTAAACTAAACGAAATTAGAACGTTTGTAAATGTATGGTGTGTGTAATGTCACTGAAGTCTGTAAAGGTTTGTATGCTGTCAAGTATTATTGTTAGTCGTTACCACAATCAACAACTTTCACGCTCACACTGACTCTATTCAATGACATTCAAGGGCACGGCCGCCATTTTGGATTTTAGGTACAAAATTTGTTGACTTTAGTGCTAAGTCTGAAGACGCCTCGGTGGCTTCAAATAATATCTTCACACTTATAATTTAATTAAATCAACTCTATTAATTCGTTACTTTACCTTAATCTATGACTTGCGCTCTTCTATCGGCATGTTCACATTCGCTTCAAATCGGACAAAAAAAATTTATACGTTCGCATTTGATTCAAAACCCGGACGAAAGCCATCACATTCGCACTTGTCAGAGTCTTGCATAACACAAGACAAGTAGCTCGTTTTCTGGCAAGTATGAAGTAATATCAAACTATCAAATCACACGAAGTGAATATCCGAAAGTATTATTCACACGCTTTATTGACGCGTTGCATTAATTATCGCACAAACATCGCGCACTGACAATCTATAGCAATCATTTCAACATGAACAAGATCACTACAATACATAATAATACATGCAAGCAATAAACATCTCACTTACAGTTAAACTATACAAGCATTCGACTCAGTCTTCCACTGTCGTACAGGCTAGCTCTCAAGGCAGATTCAAACTCAACTCGCATTCCCTTGCGACCTGTCCCTTCAACGATCTGAACCCGTCTGCCAGTTCTGGCGTCCTACACGCTTACACGCACACGTCAGCCGGTGTCCCCTGCACGGTTCACGGGGTGAACTCAATTGCTGTGCGTGGCTACCTATCCGGGCGTCGGTAACGACGCCGCGTTCTCTCTGCCGTGTTTCACATTACTCAGGGTTGCGTGTTGTTATGTTGTCTGGCGTTGGTACAGACAACGCGTCGCAACCTCGGATGTGAGACCTTGACAGGCCCCCTGACGTTTCACTCGGTTGGACATATTACTTGGGGACGTAGACAATTTGGTGCTGGTCAGGAAATATACGACTGCGTAAGCGGAGCTGATCTGGTGTTTCCTGTCGAAGGTAAAATAAGAAATACCCGTGTGGAGTCGATGTCACGTCTTTAAAGCTGTCTTGAACATATGACACGCACCCTGGGTACATTTGTTTGGCCAGATTGGTAATTTGCGGGCCATCGCGAGGATTCTTAAACACGACTAGGTAATGATAATTCAGACTGATGGTTCTTTGTTCTTTGTTCTTACCAAAGAGGTTCTGGACTATATACATGACGCTGAGATTACGATGATGACTACCCTTAGTAAATAGATTGGTTACATTATCATCTGTGTCAGACATTAGGTCATCTATGACCACTAACCGCCGTCTATCCCCTGTCCATTTTTCCACGTCGGGTAGTCCCTCGTTAAATTAGACACCCTTCATAGTTTTGTACATGGGGTGCCATTCTCCGTAGCACCATATAACCTCCTCTGGAATCGGGACCATAATGTCCCGTAGATGGGCCAGGAACTGTTGTACAAAGACGGATTTACCACATCCCGTTGGCCCCGTCAACAAAGAAGTAAACGGATGTTTCCATCTAGGATCCATGACTACGAATGACCACCTACCTCACAATGTCACGTATTTTTTATTAGGTTCGAACCCGCCACCCGACCACCCGCTACCCTTCGACCACCCACTGTCATTCGAACCCGACATCTACAAAGACGAACCGGAGAACCCCCATGACACTGAGTGTTAATATGCACATCACTTATCTGTGCGACAACAATGTATTCATGTGCGTACAGCTGTCGTCTGTAATAATGTTTATAAGCTATTGGTCCCAATTATGGGGAAAATGAAACCAGTGTTATTGGTTATAAGCAGATGTCCCCAGTTTATAATTACGGCAATTACCAGGACCTATTTTGAAACAGTTGGAGATAAAATCTCGAATTTAAAGAAAGGCTTTGTACCGCCCAATTCCATTACCATATTTCCTTGTTGAGTTTGATGAGAAACCGGTGCGTTCTGCCACGGCTGTTATATGATAAAGATCATATGGGTTGCCCAGTTTGTGTGCCGTCTATTCAAACGGGAAGATAATTAATGCATTACACCTGCTGACACCTTCTGAAACAATTAAGAAAGCTGGTGCCATAGTTATCGCGTACATCTTCACAGCGCCTAGCCACCTAGTTCAATTGATCTTTACCATTGTTAACATATAACGATGATCTGATTAAACACGACAGCTGGCATTTAAAAACGACAGCTGACATGCATAATTTAACAACACCTGCCATTTACATTCATTTTAATCCACAGACAATCAACAACAAAAATCGATCTCTGAAAGTACAAAGCGAGGAATAGGCATGTCATGCCTGTTATCAGTTCAGTTATCAGTTATCAGTTATTAGTTGGAGTATCTTCATTGCACTCCGGACAGGCCTTATGTGCTCAGATCCTCCCCCACCCCAGCATATGCATCAGCGTCCGGTGGCTAATAGTGCCAGTTCTGTGTTGTTTGACAAGGCACCTCGTTTTCCCGATGTACCTCTCGCGTCTGTCCGTGCCGATTCTTACACCCAAGTCTTTCATTCTGGACAGCAATGTGGATTCACTGACGTCAAAGTCCTCTGTTCTCGCCATATCTTTAAGGACGTTAATAACACCGGCATGATCCATGGGCTGGCCATCTACAGGGGGTGCAGAGCCAGCCAGTTTATCAGCTCGTTTATTTCCCTCGACTCCGCATGTCCCAGGAAGAAGATGAAGGTGACTTTACGGACAACAGACTTCCGCAGCGACTCAGTCCACTGTCTAAGTACAGATCCAGCTTCGACATTCTGAATCATGCTCATTGAATCACTTAGTACACTTACTTTGGTATAATGCTGTGATTCCAGCCATACGAAAGCCTGTGTAACTGCCATCACCTTCATCGTCATGCTGCTCTGGTCATAGAGTGGGCACCACTGGATTCTTGAACGGTTCGGCCCGCTGAACGGGCTGTAAATGCCCATGCACTTCCCTGCTGCTTTACAACAGATCCGTCTGTATAGATGAGCACTTCGGGGCTATCTGAGTGTACATAGATGAGCGCGTTGACCTCAGCGTTGACAGCGACAGGGTTATGCTCTCTGCACCGTCTGTCGAGTGTGATAATGCAGGAGAAAGTGCACTTAAAAGCTGGAGGCACCGGCACCCATTCCCTGATGGGGTTGATACTGGTAAGACTGCAGACCTGTCTGACGACATCTTCATCCCAACCCATCCATGATTTGCCCCTCTTTAGCCTGCCACCCTTTTCTCTGAATATAGCGTCATGCAGAGGGTGCTGCTCATCTGCACTTATTTTTAAGTATGCACGAGCTCTCCAGATCTTGATCCTGTGTTCCATTGTCGGGAGTTCAAGGAGGTATCTCATTGCTATACAGCTAGTGTCTCTCGTGCAGCCCAAAATGATGCTCATGGCTTCGTTTTGTACCTTTTCTAGTCTTCCAGTCTGTGTAGGGCCGACAGTGAAACGGCCATGGCATACTCGATGCGTGAAAGCACCAGTCCTTGGAACAGAAGTGTTAGCAGTCTTTGCTCGACAAAAAAGCATTAGAAAGAGCACTTGAAAGATCTTTACATCTTCCCCCAACAATTAACTTGGGTAAATGGAGCGGCGGCAGCAGCAGCAGCGGAAGAAGAAAAAGGAGGAGTAGGAGGAGAGAGGAGGAAGAGGGAGGTGGAGGAGGGAGGAGGAGGAGGGAGGAAGAGATAGGTGGAGAGAGGAGGAGGGAAGAGGAGGGAGGAGGAGGAGTAGGGAGGAATAGGAGGGAGGAGGAGGGATTTGGAGGAGGAGGGAGGAGGATGAGGAGGAGGGAGAAGGAGGGAGGAGGATGGAGAAGGAGGGAGGAGGATGAGGGAGGAGGAGGAGAGAGGAGGAGGAGGGAGGAGGAGGAGGAAGGAGGAGGGAAAAGGAAGAGGGAGGAGGATGAGGGAGAGGAGGAGGAGGGAGGAGGAGGAGGACGAGGGAGGAGGGAGGAGGGGGAGGAGGAGGAAGGAGGAAGAGGGAGGAGGAAGAGGGAGGAGGAAGAGGGAGGAGGAAGAGGGAGGAGGAAGAGGGAGGAGGAGAACGCTGGAGGAGGAGGGGGAGGAGGAGGGAGGAGGGGGAGGGAGGATGAAGGAGAGGGAGGAGGCGGGAGAGGGAGGAGGAGGAGGAGAGAGGAAGATGAGGGAGGAGGTAGAGAGAGAAGGAGGAGGGAGGAGAAAGAAGGAGAAGGAGGAGGGTGAAGGAGGAGGGAGGAGGGAGGAGAAGGAGGGAGAGGAGGAGGAGGAGGAGGGAGGAGGAGGAAGAGGGAGGAGGCATGTGGAGGGAGGAGGAGGGAGGAGGTAGAGGGAGGACGAGGGAGGACGATGGAGGAGGAGAGAGGAGGAGAAGGGAGGAGAAGGAATGAGGAGGAGGGAGGAGGAGAGGGAGGAGGAGGGGGATGATGGAGGAGGAGGGTACAGGAAGAGGGAGGAGAAGGAGGAGTAGTGATGAGGATAACGAGGAGGAGAGAAGAGGAGGAGGGAGGAGGAGGGAGGAGGAGGAGAGAGGAGGAGGAGGGAGGAGGCGGAGGGAGAAGGAGGAGGGAGAAGGAGGGGGAGGAGGAGGAGGAGGGAGGAGAAGGAGGAGGGAGGATGAGGAGGGAGGAAGAGGGAGGAAAAGGAGGAGTAGGGATGAGGATGAGGAGGAGGAGGAGGAGGAGAGAAGAGGAGGAGGAGGGAGGAGGAGGAGGGAGGAGGAGGAGGGAGGAGGAGGAGAGAGGATGAGTAGGGAGGAAGAAGGAAGAGGAGTGATTAGGAGGAGGGAGAATGGCGAGGAGGTAGGAGGAGGAGGAAGAGGAAAGAGGAGGGAGGAGGAGGAGTAAGAAGGAGGAGGAGGGAGGAAGAGGAAGAGGGAGGAGGAGGATGGAGGAGGAAGAGGAGGGAGTGGGGGGAGTGGGAGGGGAAGAGGAAGAGGGTAGGAGGAGGAGGGGAGAGGAAGAGGAGGGGAGGATTATAACGCATATGCCTGTAGATAACTGCAGCGAAAAGGTGGGTCTGTCTATCTATCTGACCCGGCCCGGCTTCGCCCAGTCCCTGGTGGGGAGCATCTAATTTAATTCATATAAGTAGTCATATAAGTTTTTGTTCCCGTTCCCGACTATCTATCTATCTATCTATCTATCTATCTATCTATCTATCTATCTATCTGTATGTCTGTCTGTCTGTCTGTCTGTCTGTGTGTCTGTCTGTCTGTCTGACCCGGCCCGGCTTCGCCCAGCCTCTGATGGGGAGCATCTCATTTAATTCATATAAGTAGTCATATAAGTTCCCGTTCCCGACTGTCTGTCTGTCTGTCTGTCTGTCTGTCCCTCCCTCCCTCTCTGTCTGTCTGTCTGTCTGCCTGTCTGTCTAATAATTTATTGGTTGCAGTTAGAACAACCTGAGATAAACGAAGACCAACTTACAAAAAGCATTAGAAAGTGCTTTTGAAAGATCTTTACATCTTCCCCCAACAATTAACTTAAATAAATGGAGCGGCGGCAGCAGCAGCAGAAAAAGAAGAAAAAGGAGGAGTAGGAGGAGGGAGGATGAAGAGGGAGGTGGAGGAGGGAGGTGGAGGAGGGAGGTAGAGATAGGCGGAGAGAGGAGGAGGAGGGAAGAGGAGGGAGGAAGAGGGAGGATGAGGAGGGAGGAAGAGATAGGTGGAGAGAGGAGGAGGAGGGAAGAGGAGGGAAGAAGAGGGAGGAGGAGTAGGGAGGAGGAGAGATTAGGAGGAGGAGGGAGGAGTAGAAGGGAGGAAGAGGGAGGAGGAGGAGGAGGAGGGAGGAGCAGGAAGAGGGAGGAGAAGGGAGGAGGAGGGAGAAGGAGGGAGGAGGAAGGAGGAGGAGGAGGAGAGAGGAGGAGGGAGGAGGAGGAGGGAGTAGAAGGGAGAAGGAGGAGGGAGGAGGAGGGGAGGAGGAGGCGAGGAGGAGGAAGAGAGAGGAGGGGGAGGAGGAGGGAGGAGGAAGAGGGAGGAGGAGGGAGAATGAGGAGGAGGAGGAAGAAGGAGGGAGGAGGAGAACGCAGGAGGAGGAGAGGGAGGAGGAGGAGGGAGGAGGTTAGGGAGGAGGATGAGAGAGAGGGAGGAGGAGGGAGGAGAAGGAGAGAGGAAGAGGAGGGAGGAGGCGGAGGGAGAAGGAGGAGGGAGGAGGAAAGAGGAGGAAGAGGGAGAAGGAGGAGGGAGAAGGAGGAGGGAGGAGAAGGAGAGGGAGGAGGAGGATGAGGAGGGAGGAGGAGGTAGAGGGAGGAGGAGGGATGTGGAGGGAGGAGGAGGGAGGAGGTAGATGGAGGAGGAGGGAGGAGGAGAGAGGAGGAGGAGGGAGGAAGAGGGAGGAGGAGGGGGAGAAGGGAGGAGGGGAGAATGGAGGAAGAGGTCGGAGGAAGAGGGAGGAGAAGGAGGAGGAGGGATGAGGGGAGGAGGGAGGAGGAGGAGGGAAGAGGAAGAGGAGTGAGGAAGAGGAGGGAGGAGGAGGAGAGAGGAGGAGAAGGGAGGAGGAAGGAAGAGGAGTGATTAGGAGGAGGGAGGAGGGCGAGAAGGTAGGAGGAGGAGGAAGAGGGACGAGGAGGGAGGAGGAGGAGGAAGGAGGAGGAGGAAGGAAGAGGGAGGAGGAGGAGGAAGAGGGAGGAGGAGGATTGAGGAGGGAGAGGGAGGAGGGGGAGGGGAAGGGGAAGAGGAGAAGGGTAGGAGGAGGAGGGGAGAGGAGTAGGATTATAACGCATATGCCTGTATATAACTGCAGCGAAAAGGTGGGTCTGTCTATCTATCTGACCCGGCGTGGCTTCGCCCAGCTCCTGGCGGGGAGCGTCTCATTAAATCCATACAAAAAAAAAAAAAAGAATGTCCTTCCAAACGCCCTCCATTATTTTTAATGAAAACTGTGTTTAATCACCTACATGACAGTAGATTACTTCTTTAAGCATAAAAAGATGACGTACAATGTTATGCATTATGCATTATTTTGATGAAAACTTTGAAAATTCCTTAAATATTATATCATTATTTATAACTCATACGCCTGTAAATAACAATAGACAAAGAGTTTATAAATCTTTGAAAACGATGCAACAATATGACTATAAGTTATATAGCAATGTTATTAAAAGTTATGCCCCATGAAATAACTTTTCTAGAGTTAAGTCCCCTTGCTATATAGAAATTATATTGAAAAATGAAATATTAAATAATATTAAGTAAGTAGCCGATTTTACTCAAGAAAAATATTGGCAGCGCGGGAATGAGAGGAAGAAGTGTAGAAAATCTCGTCTCAATCGGATAGACCGTTCGCGAACGCATAAAGGACATACATTCATACATACAGACGGATATTGCCTTTTATATATATATATATATATATATATATATATATATATATATATATATATATATATATATATATATATATATATATATATATATATATATAAATGCCGGCTTCCTGGCCGAGAGGTTACACGACTTTCTCAGTAATTTCGTATACTCTCGTGGTTAACGTGATGACGGCGAGAATTGGTAGCGGTTCTAATCGCGTCGGTAACTTAGGGGTATGTGAACTGGTCGCTCAGACAGCAATGGCAAACTACTTAGCGTAATCTTGCCAAGAAATTAACAATCGGCTGAACGATGCTGATGTTGACAGCGATGTCCTGTAAAGGATATGGACATTTAAAACACACACACACACACACACACACACACACACACACACACACACACAATGATATATATATATATATATGTCAGGTCCGATATTATGAAAGGAGAACCCCTATGTTATTTAAATAAGAGTAAGAAGGGGAGGGAATAGTGTCCTTGTGTACTAAAACATACCATTGTTACGGAGAGGACAATAACACAAGTACGAAATACATACACTTACACATAGACACACCTTCTGGGTAGAGTGATTAGTTATTCGGGTGTCTGTGGTAGAACTTCACGGATCTCCCAGCCTTCTATGGGAAACATTTCTTCTATATTAGTGTTGAACTTGCACTCTTTTCTGCCTTGTTCAATACTTGGGGGTTTCTCGAGCCAGTGTATTCTTTCCTATAGAGGGCGTGTTTGGGATTGAGGTCACATTAATATGGAATACCCCTAGTAAAACTTGTCCTTATTCTCATTTATTATATTTACCACCCCACAGATACTGATGTTGACCGCAATATCCTGAAACAGGATGGAAACGCAGAAAACATATATATATATATATATTGCCGGCTGCCTGGCCGAGGGGTTAGCAGCTTTTCTCCGTTAATCCCGAATACTCTCGTGGTCGACGTGAGCGGACGAGAATTAGAAGTGGTTCGAGTCACGCTAGTGACTTGTGAGAGTATGCAGCCGGTCGCTCAGAAAGTCGTGGCGTGCTGATGAGCGTAATCTAGCCTAGGAATCAACATACAGCTGAAAGATGCTGGTGTTGACCGCAATATCCTGAAACAGGATGGAAAAGCGGGGGGAAATATATATATATATATATATATATATATATATATATATATATATATATATATATATATATATATATATATATATATATATACAATGGAGTCTGGATAAGTAGAAGTCACAGAGGCCGAAGGAATTTGTTCTACTTATCAGAAGTGCTACTTATCCTGACTGCTTACATGTACACTAATTTACACTAATAGCTTGCAGTAGCATTGAGTAAATTTATTGTACCATTTAGGAAACACAGTTAGTGAACAAATAAATAGCAATACAACATCAGACATGTATATTATTTTAGAAAACGGAACATTAAAATCATATAAACATGTCCAAACTAATTAAAGGATAAGTCTGTCGTTTTTTGAAACGATCCAACCAGCCAGAACTACAATTCCAGTCTGTCTGACCTCCAAGACGTGCAAATTCTTCTTCTTTCGCAATAAGTAAAGATCCATTTACTGGTACATTTGCCGATCTAATCACAGTGAACTATATTCAAAGGGCAGCTTCGAAAAACAATTTTCTGTAGCGGTCCCTATGCTTCAGTATAGCGGAAAGTGTCGACGTTGGAATACCTCATTATCTAGATATATTCACGTTCTTCTTCTCACTATGTTCAACCTCTTCCAACAGCTCAATCTTTCCTTTTAAAGTTAAAGTAGTAAGCTTTCATCCACTAGCCGCCATTGACATGTAGCGAGATATCAGTTGTGCGACATTGTTGTTCTCCGGGCTGACTAAAAATATTTCTTTTTTAGTGTGAAATGAACAGTTCGACTTAAACATGAACACTTATATAGTCGGTATTCATTTTTATTTTCGACTAATCTGAAAATTCGAGTTAACCGAATTCGACTTATCAGGACTTTATATACAATGATAAAGAAGGATAATGGCCGGGACTAAGCCAGTAACATCAACTTAAGCGAAACTCTACTTATCCGAGTTCGACTTAAGTGGATTCGACTGTATATATATATATATATATATATATATATATATATATATATATATATATATATATATATATATATATATATGTATATATATATATATATATATATATATATATATATATATATATATATATATATTCTCAATATAGATTCTCAATGACCCTGAGAGCTATGCCGGCGGTAAAGTAGCTACCAGCAGGGCCTCCCAAGCCGGACAGGTCAAAGGGTAGATAACAGATACAGAGAAACACCCTGGTCCTCCAGGTTGAGGGTTGAAGCGTGGGGTTACCATCCCCACCTTTGTAAAACCTATTTTGCTAATAAACGGATACATAAGCCTCGAATTCGGACTGACTTATTTGGACAACGACCTCGGAACGTTAAAGGTCTCTTGAGATTTGGAACATGGAATGTACGGACACTATACCCAGCTGGAGCGGCTGAAGAATTAACACGGGAGATTGTTGAATATCAAATGGATATAACAGCAATTCAAGAAATAATGTGGCCAGGAGAGGGTACTTTAGAGCAAAATGGAATGATAGTAATATATGGAGGAAACACCCAAAATAAACATGAATTAGGAACAGGTTTCGTCATCGAACAATAGTTATGGGGGAGGGTTCTAAACTCTAAAGCTTACAATGACAGAATAAGTAAATTACGAATAAAAGGTAAATGGAAAAATATAACGAAGATTAATGTACATGCACCTACTGAAGAGAAAGAAGATGACGTTAAAGAAGACTTTTATAAGGATTTGGAAGATGTCATAGAAGAACCCCCCCCCCCCCCCCCCCCCCCCAAACAGGACATCCTGATTGTGTTGGGAGACTTCAAGGCAAAAATAGGTAGAGAGCAAACTCATATAAAAGTGGCCGGTATGGACAGCGTACATACAACTTGAAATGATAATGGATGAAAAGTCATAAACCTGGCAGTAGCCAAAGGACTGCAGATTAGCAGTACCAGACTACAAAGAAAGGATATACACAGATAAACTTGCAAATCATGTGAGAAGAGAACCTATAATAAAATAGATCACATTTTAATTAACAACAGAAATGCATCAAACATACAACAAGTTAAAAGTTATAGAGCGACCACTTCTTCGTTGGAGCAAAACATAAAATAAAACTTAAAAATAAAAAGAGCTTTCTATACTCAATTACAAAGATTACACCCAACATATAACAAAGAAAAACTACAAGAAATTACAGTCAAAGATAAATTTACAGATGAAATAAAATGTAAACTTGAAACTCTGCAAAACCCTTTGGAGGAAAGCGTTGACCAAACTTGGTTGAACATCAAGAATACAGTTCAATCTACCGCAGAAGAATGTCTCGGTGTGTTAACCACGCATAGAAAGAACAGATGGTTCAATCAAAAATATGAAGAAGCAGTCATTAGGAAAAAGAATGCCAGACATTTATGGTTAAATGACATCAACAACATCCAAAAGGAAGAGCAATATAGAAATGAATGTAAAGAGGCTAAAAAAATAGTTTGACAGCAGAAGCGAGAATATATGAGTAATATAATCAAAGATATGGAAACTAATCACCAGAAAAACGAAACGAAAGTTTTTTAAAGAACTGAAGTCAATGAAACGAGGGCACCAACACAGCACAAATGGTTTAAAAGACAAAAATGGGAATATGATAAATACCAATGAGGAAATGTGCAACACATGGAAAGAATATTTGGTTGAATTACTAAATTGTGAAGCTCCAAGTAACACTTTCCCACAGGAAGAGGTTCTAACGTGTGAACCACAAATTGAAGAACCTGCATTTGAAGAAATCCTATATGTAATAACAAGACTTAAAAACAATAAGGCAACTGGAGCTGATGGAAATGCTGCTGAATTTATAAAGGTAGGTGGCCATGCATCACATCTAAAGCTATACGAACTAATAATAAAAATCTGGAGGACAGAAGAATTACCCCAATACTGGAAAGAGTCATTATTGATACCTATCTTCAAGAAAGGAGACAAGTTCCAATGGGAAAATTATAGAGGAATATCACTACTGTCCAAAAGCTATAAGATACTATCCGCAGTATTACTAAATAGACTAAAACCATATTCAGGAGACATTATAGGTGACTACCATGCGGGTTTTAGACGAAACAGATCAACAATAGATCAGATATTTCTCTTACGACAAATAGCCGAGAAACATTGGGAATATAAAAGAGATCTCATAACATTTTTGTGGATTTTAAAAAGGCTTATGATAGTGTCCATAGGAATAGTCTATGGAATGCTATGTAGAAATTAGTAATTTGGAAGTTTTTAATTTGGAAGGCAGGAAATCAGATCCGTTCCAAATAACATATGGCTTGAAACACGGTGATGCACTATCGCCGCTACTCTTCAATCTGGCTCTAGAGAAAGTTGTAAGGAAGGTAAAGGAGGAATGTGATATTGGAGGAACATCCAAGCTGCTTGGTTATGCAGATGATATAGATAGTATAGGAGAAAATGAACAAAAGACATTGGAAATATTGACTCACTTAAAGGAAAAAGCCCAACAGATGGGGCTGGTTTATTAACCAAGATAAGACAGAATATATGGTAATTTCAAGAGAAGGAATGGCTAAAGACTCTGGCCACATACAAATAGATAATATGATCATTAAAAGAACGGAAACATACAAATACCAGGTACAATGTTCAACTGCTCCAACATCATAAGGGAAGAAATACAAACTAGAATCAATTCTGGAAATAAGATATACTATGCACTACAATATCTACTAACATCAAATGCGCTATCTAGTAACACCAAAATCACAATATACAAAACACTGATCAGACCAGTTGTGCTGTATGGCTCTGAAACCTGGAGTACAACGAAAGGAGACGAAGCCTTGTTACAAACCTTTGAGAACAAAGTTTTAAGACGCATCTTTGGACCAATTAGGGATAAACAATGTGGAAAGTGGAAAAGAAGAAGTAACAAAGACATTTATGATCTATTTAAGTCACCGCTAATCACTGGTATCATGAAGGCGAATAGACTACAATGGCTGGGGCATCTAGAAAGAATGGAAGATAATAGGGAAACAAAACTCGCTTACACTCAGGAAATAAATGACCGTAGACCCCGAGGTAGACCAAGAAGACGGTGGAGAGATAATATATATACAGACCTACAAGCACTTGGAATCAATGACAGGCAAGAGAAGGTCAACCAGAGAGATGAATGGAGACTGATTGTATCTGCAGCAAAGAACCCCAATGGCTCGGAACGCTGAAGAAGATATATATATATATATATATATATATATATATATATATATATATATATATATTGGTTATCTCCCTTTGCTTATAACCTACACTTAATGAGAGGATCTACCAGGATAACTTCTACACCAGGGGTGGGCATTTAATTATTGCTTGAAAAGCTGTCCGTAGCTCCTGGACATAAACGTGTTTGTTTAAATACATCAGTCGTTACTATCAACTATAGGAAAATCAAATATGATGCTCTGTAACTTCTAATTAACCTCTATATAAAAATATGTAAAATTGCTGGGTTAAATTATTACGTTGTTGCTTAATACAAATTGTATAGTTGTGTTTGCATCGAATGTTATTTTTTGCCTTTACATAAACGAACTGACACACTTTACATCTGTCTATTGCTGTATGTGTGTGTGTGTGTGTGAGAGTGTGTGTCCGTTTGTGCTTGTGTGTGCGTGTGTGTGTGTTTGTTTGTTTGTTGTTTTTCAATCTTAACTATCTATCTGGATATATACGACGGCGCCTCGCTGCAGGAACAAGTGGAGTGTCTAGTTGGTCGTGCGTCGAAGTACTCTTGTTCCTGCAGCGTCATCATTTGGAGGCGACAGCTTCGATCCCGGTCGGTAACTATTATAGCTTTCCAATTTTATATTGTCTATTGCGTCTTCTACTCTCTATTTCCTTCTTCTTCTTGTGTGAGCGCCAAATAATACTATGTGTGTCTATTTATGTAATCGTCTTAGTGCCCTCAACGGTTCTCCCCATTTATTTCTTGTGTTTACGTAACTAACGATATGCTAACCATCAGCGTACTGGATGTTTAAATGCTAGAGCTTTCATATCCTTTCGATCACGAAAAAGTATATTATATCTATAACCATGTATAGAATAATATGTTTCTGATAGCACTAAGATGAAGTTCACCTTTGAACTTTAACAATACATATCTATGTGGGAAAGCTTCTAAAATTCGTTAATAAACAAACTATGACAAAACAATAACAAATCAAACTGATAATAAAGGAAACACACCGAATAGAATATGGAAGAAAATAAGTCAAAAAAGTAATTGCGATTTAAAAGTCAAATTTATCAATTGTTAGAGATAAAGCGGGTAAGATTATTGACTCGTTGCTTGTTTAGACTTCTCAAAGGTTAACTTTGGCTGTCTCTGGTTCTGTCTACCAGGTGCGTGGTTTCTGGAAAATGGAACCTTGCATCTGTACTACCTTTCAACCCTGAGTGTTTTGATTCTCGCTAAGTGGCTGAAGTGGATCACTCAGTGGATGTAATGAGTCGCTCATCTGGTGTAGAGGGTGGTTCATTGGGTGTAGAGGGTAGCTCTATGTGTTAATGGATCGTCATATGAGTGTAATAGCTCGTTTAGTGGCTGGGATGGATCACGCTAAATGGTTGTAGTGACTCGTTCAGTGGAAGTAGTGCGTCGTTATTTGGTCAAAGTGGGTTATTATGTAGGTGTAGTGAGTCCATAAGCAGTTTATTTGGTTGCATAATGGGTCGCTGTAGTAATAGAGTAGTCGTTTAGTGTCTAAAATAACTAGTTCAGTGGGTGTGGTATATTGCTTAGTGTGTGCAGCGGGTCGCTTAGTGTCTGTAGTGCGTCGCTTATTGGCTAAGATAGGTCTCTCAGTGGGTGTGGTGAATCGCTTAGTTGGTGCAGTGGGTCGCTTAGTGGCTAAATTAAGTCGCTCAGTGGGTGTGGTGAATCGCTTAGTGGGTGTATTGACCCGCCCATTGATTGTATTAGGTCGCTAAGTGGCTGTAATTGATCGTCCAGTGGCTGAAGACATCTGCGATGATACAGAGCACCCATCGTGGTAAGGCTTCTCGCGATATAAAGTAACGTCCTCATACTGGAAATCATGTTTCCGCGATTCGTACTTTGATAATTCCCTGACCACTTCATCGTTGGCAGCGTATCTTGGTGTCACGTGAATCTAGTGGAGACATAGAATAACTTCATTTTAAAAGAGAGAAGTAACTTCACAGTAGCACTGCGCTTTCTTTGAGTTAAATGTCACAGTAGTGATTAAGAAAGTTAAATTCACAGTTACTCTATTAGGTAGAAATGTTACATGCAAAAGTAATATTTTAAAAGAGTGACTACACGGTGACACTCTCAGATAGTGGTTGAGTTGAGTAGGGGTGTTAAATGCTAAAGCAACAATTTATACAGTAACATTACATGGCACTCATGTGAAATCAAGTAAGTAAATAAGCAGTCCCACACGTTGAAGTAATGGTTATATGGTAAGTAAAGTGCCATACTCCACGTCCCGAGACATGATAGGTATATAATGTCAGCAACCATGTTATAGACACATCGGCATTTAATGTGCCTGTGGCATATTAAAACGTCCTTACCCTTTCCTAACATTGACTTCCTTAAAATTACAAATCCCTAATAATTACTGCTTAAGTATCTTACTTAGTGTAGGTGTAGAAAATAAAACAGCGATAGACTGACCGTGGCACAGCTTAATTTATTTGGCTTTATTTCAGTTCACGTACCTGGCCAAGACCGGCTAGATTTCAAACAAAGGCACTACAGTGTCCATTTTGGTCAGTGGAGACAAAGGAGACAGACTTCGGGTTTTTTCCCCCTGTGCCTTAAAAATATATCATTCTCTGCAAACAATTGGTATGTTAAAATCTACATTATTAAGAGGTATTTACGTATTTATGTATTACATATACCAGTGTGTTTAATTAAGAATTAGTTAGAATGATAATTCAACGATTTTTGTAAACTGGGGACTGATAGATTTTTACCACTGAGCGCCATGTGTGGGCCACGCTGTAATTTTTCCTATGTTTTACAATTTCAAATCCCTATGTTAAAACATGTTATAGGCATTATGAACTTATATCTAACTAATAGTGCTTATAACCTATAAATATTATGTGTGCTGTAGGGTATCAACTCTCATGTCAGGAACACATTCAGAAACTAGTTTCTGCCAATTTCATAGTCCTATGAAAAATAACTTCTATGCATTGTGAACTATATCTCACTATCTATGCTTAGAAATCTGCAAATAATCTATGTACTGTAGAGATTGAACTCTAAAGAACATTTTCAAAGAAACAATTTCTCAATGTGGGAACAGACTCTTGATTACATACTTCATAGTAGAGAACTTGTGTCTGCTACTTTCAAATATCCTATGTAGTGTAAATTCATTGTTAATGATATTTCTGAACTTGTTTTATCCATGCGAAGACATACAAAAGATTATGCATATTCCTGACTCTTAGTCAGGGGATAAAATGCTTTGCCACATTCTAATCTGTAACTTGGAACTATAGTGCTAAATTTTAGTACCATCCTTTTGTTAACAGATTATTAACCACTCCATATGAGTGAGGGGCATATAATCATTTCATAAAATAGTGCTAGGGAATAGCCATGTTTGAGAATATAAATTCAAGAACAAAGGAAGTAAACGCTTGATAGAAATGAATGTTCGGATTGGATTACCTTCAATCCGCATCACCTCACTGTAGTAGGAACAGAAGCAAAGATTGAGGTGAATAAATTGCTTGCAATATTCAGAAGACTGGACCATGCGGCATAAGTTATTCTAATAAATACACTCCGAATAATAGCAGTAATTGGCAAAATATATCACAGCGGTCACTATCCTTATACTGATGTAAGCATTGTGGGGGAAAACAATGTTTTAGTTTAAGGATTAGCCCCTGAGGAAATCCAAAAACATAGGCTCCTTGCATCATCATTATGATTAATTATTATGTATGATTATCATGTAATTAATATCAGAGAAATGTACATGTATGTTTTCTCATATGAGAATTTTCCTCTGTTCTGATTGTTACTCCTTACTGTGGGAATATGCATTTTAATGTTACCCTTGGGGACATGAGGATGTTGATGGAAGAATCCTTGTGTATGTCAGTACTTAAGAAGCCTATGTTGAATAGCCTTGGCCTAATGCTGATTATAGTGCCGAAAGGAAGACGCGGCATTAGAAACCACAGAGATTCTGTATAGGCTATTCTCTACAAGTAGAGAGAGAGGCAATATCAACATGTTGGATGGACAGAATGACTTCACTCATCTAATAGTCGCAGTAACAACAGAACATAATATAAAGTGAGAAAATACCTTACTCACTAATAGAGTCAAAATGGCTCTACACCAAACAATGAGGGACAGTGGAACGTGGACACCCACTTCTTTTCCCTTCTCCTCTTGTTATTTGTACTTTTGTTTGTAATTGTGTTACAACCATGTTAAACACATCACAGTAGGTTAATGCTCGTGTTGTATTCTTGTCACCCCTTTCTATAGCGAGTGGTGGATTTTGTGGGACTGCATTGCATCACTATCAACTAAAAACTGGGAAAAAAGCCAGGCGAGAGTGAACATGACAACTGTCCTAAACAAAGTCTGGACCAATACCTCAATGTTTACTGCTGCACTCATAAGCTGCAAACGCCAGCAAAAGAGACAAATTCGAAGACAACTGACTGGGTGAGTGATTAAGTCCTATTTTAGTAGGAATATCCAGGATGGACTTCTGAATCTAATAATCTACAAAGATAAAGATCAACAGAGTAACTGACAACAGTGTATCGTCTGCTTTACTTCTGGGAAATACCACCTGAAGCCTCGTCACTCAGCAAAATCAGTGACACTATGGGACAATCCTACTACAAGTTTAATAAAACTAAGAACAGTGAGTAAACTTCAACTGTTGGTTGGATTACCAAGTTAATATCCAACAATGGATAAGTCTTCGAAAGAACGTCTCGCAGCTGCAACAGTCAAACATAAAGATTCAGCCACTCAACACCAAGTTCTAGCTATGAACGCCAACTCAAACAAATGGGAAGAGACACTGAAATCAAATAATCCAATACAACCAGGTACCAACAGAAAACCATAACTACACCAGATTACCTCAAGGTTCCAAAATCTGAAACACCTGAAATAAGCCAGACCAACTGCAGATCTCAGACCTAAACACCATTAAAAGACCATATGGAAGCAACTAAATGCCTCTACATCAGCAACAAGAGGAATCATCTAATTGTTTGCAACCCTGTTACTGTGCTGGATTTATTCATCTTTGGATATATGTAGGTATAGATCAATTCTGGCCCTAGTCACAGATACTACCATAGATGCCTCTCAGTCATAAAAGTTTCTACACTGGACTAGATAACAACGACTAATTCCTTGCTGGTCCAATGTCAACCTAAATGCCATGGGTTATAGACTCGCGACTTGGTGGGTGTAACATCATTGTGAACATTGGGATTCTGATATTAGAAGCAGAGCAGCTGAATGGCCGTCTACTTGGCACCGTGTATGGTGAGATGGGAAAGTACCTTCTGCAGAGCTTAAGTGGAAATTCCGGAAAATGAGACCAACCAAGGCCCCAAATTTCACAAAAAGACACCGAACCTACTGCAACAGAGTAGTCGAAAATTCTAGCCCTCGGAGGGATACGTGATTGTGTGTAATTTCTATTCTTGGATTATAGGGTATGATTTGCACCAGCCAATTACCAGTGGATACATATTAGGAACATAACTGAGTGCATTATTTCGGTACCCAGATAATGGGAATAGGATCTAATCTACAGAAGAGATGAACACTTAACCACACACCAGGAGATAAAGGACTCTATTAATTAGTTAATTGAGTACCCATTGCTTTTTATATGTGTTTTTTTTCTATGCCAGGTATAAGGTAAATAGCATAATGGTGGTTATGTTATGGTATATATATGTATAGTATTTTGACACCAACTCATTATTTTTAAATATGAGAATTATGTAAGGTGGGTCAAGGAATAGACCCAATTTGTGGTTGTTGTTTCTTTTTTTTTTTTTTAATAACCTTGTTTTTTCTTGGGACACTGGGTACTATGTTGTGATAATGCAAATCATTCCCATGCCTGTCTGAAAATGCATAATGTTCATTAAACATATATATGTAACTGCAGATCTTGATTTAATACTTGAACTGTTTGTCCAATATTTGTTGTGTACATCAAGTAAATGTGGTGTTCATCAGTGGTTGTTTATATGTTGTAAACAATCAATGTCTTCTAGCACTAGATAAACTTTAGAGGGTGATAAGTGGGAATGGAGAAGTACTCAGAAATACAGCTATGAACAGGAGTGAAGTCTTTTCCTTCTTGGGTTTCTGGTAGAATTCCATGATCACCTCAAGTGGCTAAAATAATAGAGAATCAAAACAAATCCCCTAGACTTTTAACAAAATATTCTCATAAATTAAAATCCAAACCCCACAGTGCCGTTAGGCAAGTATCAAACCAACCAATTTTACATTCCAGAATATTCCCTGGTACAGATGTTAGACAAGATCGACCTCTACATCGAGGTCAGTTCTACGAAATCCGACCTCCACAGGATTTGATAAGGTAACCACTCGGGCGACGGGCAAGTGAGCACTCTTCGGTAAGTGTTACCTCCTGAAGAATCTATCAGACACGCATTTCACAGTAACACTGAAAACAAAAACAAGAAAGTCCATGATACTGAATATAAACTGGATTATAAAGGCAGTAATAGCTATCACCAGACATGGTACTCATTAAAGAGCGACGAAACGGCGGTATGGTGTGGACTTTGACGGCGACAAAGCTACACAGAGAACCAAATGCCAAATAAATTAACCACATTTGAAAAGCCTCTTCAACTTATACACATAAATAATTTATACACAAGTCGAACTGCTTGGACGTCAATGGAACTCAATGGACGAATTATCAACAATTGTAGGTATGCTGACCATAAAGTGTTATTAGCAGAAAGCGAGGAAGAGTTACACAAATAACTGAAACAAGTAACAAGGCAAAATGCATATTGTGACTTTCATTTAAAAAAAAAAAAACGAATACTGTGATAATTAGCAGTGGCAAGGAGAGGACATCAATAAATGTCAAAGTAAACCGGGAGATACTAAAACAAGTAACAGGTTTCACCTCTCTTGAACATGAAATAACAGTTGATGGCTGACGTGAAACAGAAATCAAAAAGAGAATTAGGACTAGCCAAATATGCTTTCAACATCATGAAATTAGTATTTATATCTAGAGAGATTAACAACGCATTAAACATGAGAATTGCCAAATGTTATGGGTATTCAATACCACAGTTTGACGCTGAGCCTAAACAATGAACAATCATTTAGAAAGTCTAATAGAGTCCCTGGAGATTTGGAGATTCAGAAGAAAGTGTCGTATTTCATGGAAACAAAAACAATCAAATACAGACTTCTCCCCCGATGTGTCTCCACCTTGCCGTGGTGGGGGAGCTTGCGTGTCCCATCGACCCCATATGCTTGCCGATGGATGAAAAACTACATATCGGACAGCATATGGGATAGGGACCAGACTAAGAGAGACACAACCTGCTGCTCTGCAGGTAGGCTGGGGATAGCAGTCAAAATTTAAGCTCCGGCGCACGAAGCACAAATCTTGGTCCAGATACCTACACAAACGCCTCCACCGATAAATGGAGGTGAGATACTGGGCACGCTACATGCCCAGTTCAGATACTTGCCCGAAGGCTCTCAGCTGGGGGATATGAGGGATCCCCGGATGAGAGGGCCTGGCCGTTCCTCGCTCACTGCTGTACGGAGGTAAGGTCCTGAGCCGGCAGCACATGTAGCCTACCTCGTGAGCGAGTACTAAAAGGTGGAAAAACACCTCGGTCGCACGTTCCGATGAAAGTGTTTAACCGTACTCATGGAGTGAGTGTAGTCAAAGGTGGAAAATTGTCTCGATGACACGAAATGGAACGCCTGGCTTGCGAATCCATTACGTGGCAGACCAAAGGAAATGCTTGCTGTGTGGAAGTTGAAATAAGAGTCTAACTTGTCTCGAACCAGAGGAAGGCTAACCTCATAAAAAAATGCCCGCCGGAAGCCGGAAGTGTCGTCCTACGGGTGGCAAACTAAAAATTGACACTACGCAATAACGCCCTAGTGAAATGTCTCGTCCGAATGTCTCTCGTGCTAGGAACAGCTCTGACTACCTAGTTTCCGAATGTCGCTCTTGTTCGGAACAGCTCTGACTAGGTAGTTTTCCGAATGTCTGTCGCGCCTGGAACAGCTCTGACGGGCACAACGACAAGCACATGTCCGAAAACTCAGTGAGTGGATGCCGTCTGCAAACCTGTCTGGTTTGTGCGGGAATGGCCCGGGGCAAACGAAATGACCAATATATTGAAGTGAGGAGTTAAAGCAGCCATGAGCAGGACGTGACGATTTCCCTCGATGAGCCCAGATCCAGGGCGCTATGTGTCGGCCCTGCAACTATGGAAGCAACCTTGGATGGCGGAAAATGCTATGGACTGTCCCTGCCTTCCTTTGAAGGATGACCGTTCCAACCTGGCCAGCTGGGTTGTAGATAGCACCACAAAAGTGAGAGTCTCCCAGGAATGCTACCTGGTCAAAAAAGCACGCTGTAGCCGGATGTGGTGGCCTACGGGTTTCGGCCCAAGGGCGCATAACAGACACACCGCAATCACATCTGAAAAAAAAAACACTCCGGATGAACGAAAAGAAGAAGAAAGAAGAAATACAGACTTTATAGAAGAACTGGGGATGAAAAGAGAGTTGATAAAAGAAATAAAATACAGTCTTGTTAAATAAGGCTTAACATTCTTACGAAAACCATACTGGAGGATAAAGCTGAAGGCAAGTCAAGACGAGAGACGTACATTGCTGGAGATTCTTTGCAGCCAACCTTCTTTGTGGAGACGGCACCTGATTAATTGATTGATGGATAGTCACACAAATCATGCCTAAAGTTCCTAGGGAAAAGACAACGCTAAATCGAATAAATCAAGCAAATAATATCCATAACTTCTATAATAAAATCTCAATCCAAGGGGTGGACTCTTAAAAAAAAAACTATTTAAATTGATATGTCGTCAAAGATGGGAAAACAAACTGCTAAAACAAACATTATAAACTACAAACATGCATTAACTAGTGCCAGGATAGAATGAGGCACTATCAGACACAGTCTGACAGAATCACTAATGTCACCGAGGACAATCCAAGGTGCGGGAAGTGATGCGCCGGCTGGTCTCCCACAGTCACAATGAACTAACAGTAGACCTGCTCTGACCTTGTCACAGAAGATTAACTTCTGTTGCTCCGGAGATCGCCGACCAAATGCTGTGTGATGAATTACAGAATATAAGGCATCTGTTGGCCATGGGCTTTGCCAATGGAAAAAAAAAAGTATGGACAGTTGCACCAAAAGTTTAAAATTATTTGGAAGAAGATTGTGGGACTTACTGACAGAGGAAGGCGAAACTGAAGATGTTATCAGGGTTTTCTTATGTAGTGAGACAGTGATGTGCACTGATTTTGGCTGCGTATTGTATTATATAGTATTTACATGATATTGTCTGTAAATAGTTTGTTGTTCTCCACATACATTTATCCAATAACAATATGGAAAGTACCACATAATTCCGTGATGTACATAAAAATTAGGCTGACTGTATCTCATGCAGTATAATCAGTGCATACTAGGGGAAGTCAATAAGTAAATCACAAGTGGCTGTAGAAAAATAACTAAACATGATAACTTCTTGAAACCAGTTTATTTTTATACATACAATGTCCCTTTATTTCTCAACATAATTTCCACCAACAGAATTTATGCACTTATCCCATCGTTTTATCGGTCCACACAAACCGGCTGCATAGAACTGCGTGCTCTGTTTTCTAAACCTCGTTTTCACTTCACATTCAACTTCGGCGTCATTTACGTCTTTGAGAAATTTTTTCTACCTAGCTATGCATCGCTGTACGCGACAAACATTTGTCAGCATAAACATAAAGCATTTCCTTATGAATGTCCTTTGCAGGCAGTCCTTTTGCGTAAAAAAAAAAAAAAAAAAAAAAAACGAACAACAGCACGTGGCTCTTTGGTTGTACACTCGGTAAGTACTGTCGCCATTTTGTTTATGCGCTGCCCATGCACATAAGACACCTAGCGCCACCTGACGAACGGGAATATAAAGTTCGATGTTGCTGTCACCTAATGACACCTGCAGAAAACACCAACTACATTTACCTGCCATCCCACAGAACTGTGTGACTTACTTAGTGACTCGCTCTCGTATATGGAAACAGTACACGAGAATCATCGTCTCAGTTACGGAGTTGAGTTGTGTTGGGTAAAGAACAGACTTCATTGCATTCGGAGCATTCCCATAAGCGCTCAGTTATCATCTTCAACAGCTAGAGGAGACTTCCTATACTAATGGTACCCGTTGCAATCTGATTATATGCCCGTCTTACGTTACTTCTGAGTGACGACTGTCTGACAGATCATTTGACCATACCCTGCTGCTGCATTCTCCCTATGACTTCCCTCTAGACCATGAAAGCCTATATGTTCTTATGCATTATTCACGCTCTCCCAGAAAGCCTTCATCACATCCGCCTTATTATCAAATCAAATTACCCCTTACTTAATGATGCAACATCAGTCAATTGATCCGCCTGTTCATTTCCAACAACACATTAAGTCCTTATGTCCTGGAGAAAAGATCCAGCCAATGCTCACAACCCGCGACCTCTAAATTGATGCATACCATTCAGCATGAATCATACCAGTCCTCACCTTTATCAGCATGCTGTGTGAATCAGTTACAATCACAACATGCGTATACAGTTTTTTCTCCAGCCAGTGGAAAGCTGAATTACCCGCCTCCACCTCATTATCAGACCTGAGGCTGTGGTGTCAAATGCCAAGCTCTCTTTTACGAAACAAATGCGTGCTCTGTACTCGATGTCACCTTCATCAACCATCCAAGACACAGAGAGAGAGAAAGAGAGAGAGAGAGAGAGAGAGAGAGAGAGAGAGAGAGAGAGAGAGAGAGAGAGAGAGGAGAGAGAGAGAGAGAGAGAGAGAGAGAGAGAGGGAGAGAGGAGATAAACGAGACAAAGAAGCGGCAACGGAGAGAGAAGGCGACAGAGAGTAAGAGAGTAAGATGCAAAACTGAGAAGGTGACTGTCAAACATGTAAGGAATTGCTGTAGTTTCAGGCAGAGAATGCCGGTACCGAAAAGGTTGATTAATTGCTTTGACATCATCATGTTTCAGGAATTGACAAACAACAAAAACGATAACAAAAAGTGTACCGGTTAAGCTGGCTATAATAACCAGTTTGGTCAGGTACGACGCGGGCAGGGTTTGTTAGTGAGGCAGGTAGTAAGGCATACGATGCTGTACATGAGCAAGTGGAATCATGAGGCAAGAGTACGACGCGGGCAGGTTGTGTTAGTGAGGCAGGTAGTAAGGCATACGATGCTGTACATGAGCAAGTGGAATCATGAGGCAAGAGTACGACGCGGGCAGGTTGTGTTAGTGAGGCAGGTAGTAAGGCATACGATGCTGTACATGAGCAAGTGGAATCACGAGGCAAGAGTACGACGCGGGCAGGTTGTGTTAGTGAGGCAGGTAGTAAGGCATACGATGCTGTACATGAGCAAGTGGAATCATGAGGCAAGAGTACGACGCGGGCAGGTTGTGTTAGTGAGGCAGGTAGTAAGGCATACGATGCTGTACATGAGCAAGTGGAATCATGAGGCAAGAGTACGACGCGGGCAGGTTGTGTTAGTGAGGCAGGTAGTAAGGCATACGATGCTGTACATGAGCAAGTGGAATCACGAGGCAAGAGTACGACGCGGGCAGGGGTTGTTAGTGAGGCAGGTAGTAAGGCATACGATGCTGTACATGAGCAAGTGGAATCACGAGGCAAGAGATGTTCAGGGACTACACAAGAATATTAGCGGGCCTTTTTGGAATATAATAAATGAATAAGATGGTGTGGATTCTGCTGGATTCTTTTGTCACTAAGGAGCACTGGGATTGGCTGGAGCAGCTGAAGAATTTTCCATAGGACAGTTATGTTATCGGTTGAGATTTTAACGCTCAGAGAAAAGAATGGGATTATACAGGGAAACATCGATGGGGGAGTGTCATTGGAGATGCCATGATTGAGTCTCAGGTGGTGTGCATTAATAATCAGAGGCCAACTAGAATGGCAATGAGACTTGGTGACACAGACACTGCTATTGATCTCAGTTATGTTACATTGTCGGCGGTATCGCATACGAAATGGATCGTTTTGGGTGATCGTGGGAATGGCTTCCTGCCCCGCTCTGTTCTGATTCCCAAATCTAGCAAGATCATGCAAGTTAATGAAAGCACGCAGAGTCTTGAAATACAAACGAAGACTTCATTATGACACCTCCCCCATAAGTCATGTGTAGAGTTAGGGTTAAAAAGAAGAAAATAGAAATGTGCAAACATTGTACGGCCGGTCTCTGTGGTCTAGAGGTTACACCACTTTCTCCGTAATCTCGCATAATCTCGTAAGTAACGTGACGTTGCGTGAGAATTGGAAGCGGTTCTCTCCTCGTCGGTAACTTCCGGGGTATGTGAGCCAGCCGCTCAGACAGCAATGGCAAATTACTGAGCGTAATCTTGCCAAGAAATCAACACTCAACTGAAAGATGCTGATAATGAATGCGATGTCCTGTAAAGGATATGCAACACATTTATTAAAACATTGTACAGTAGAGGCCAAACAAGTTAAGTGGAATTACTTCATAAATGAGTTGTGAGGTGATGAAAAACATTAGGTAAATTATGGAAACTACACAGACAAGCGTAGAGAAGACCAACCTACCACAATGGAAGCAATATACAGAGACCACGTCATGCCCATAATGGCGGACAGAGAGAAAGGGAGAGTCGTCCAGGGCAGATGTAAAACCCAGTCAGGTGATAGTTCCCATGCATGTGTATAGTAAACAGTCTGATATAAATCACTCACCTCAAACCCGGACATAGTAAACCTGCCATTTGTGTGAAAGAGAATCGTGAGGTTGCTATTTTCTGGAAGGATGTTGGCAAACTCATATGGCCTATACGTCCAGTGGCCGCACAATTTCACCCCGTCCACACAGAGATAATCATTGCTGCAGTTATCTGATCTCTCAACGGAAAATGTACTGGAACATATCACATAAAGGCAGCAACTAGTAGCGTTCAGTTAATGACATGAATCTTGATCATATCTTGTCTTCCAGATTGTACATCTTCATCTTCTTCTTCGTGCCTCTTGCGAGTGGAGCGTGTCGCACCGAGTTATGTACCTGAAAGGTTAGTGCTTCCAACATCAGCAGACATCTGTGTCAGGTTTACCTCGTCTAGACATAATCTATCCTGGGTATGGGTTATGTCTACCCGCGGGTAAGTGTCTTTCTTTGCTAGGGTAGCAGTCTAAAGGGATGCTGTTTGTGGTTTCTATCTACTGTCATATTTGCCTCCTGTTTTTCGCTCATTTGCGATAGAGCTAACTGGATGGCCTCAAAGCCCAAGAGATATAAGGGACCTGTAGTGTAATTAAACACTTATTCTACTTATTCTGTTTCCATGAAAGACAAAGCCGTTATAAGTCATACAGTTTGGAGATGTCAACAGACCAAACACAGTACTGCCCAAAGTCCAAGATTCCAGGGAACATTCCTTGATAGTACAGACGTCTGAGACTTAATGGATCATTGAAAGAGAGTACTGAGTGACGCTCACCACCTCAGTGTCAATTTCTACAGGCCCATACACCTCCCCCCCCCCCTCCCCCACACGCACACACACACATACACGCAAACATAATACCCCACACAATTTTTACTCACTGCTTGACAATACTGAATCAATCTAATAAAACACATGAGTACACAAACATGCACACATACATACGCACGCATTCAATCATTCATTCAGTAGAATGTCCTTTGCAGAACCTCGCACCCATAACAACTTTCCGGAAAACCTCTCGATCATAAGCAAGATGTCCCCCCGTCCGATACACCCATCTGGAGATCATCCGCCACATCTTGCACCAATCTTCTCTTTGGCCTTCATCTTCCTCTCTTCCCAGGCATATACTCCCCCATTATTGTTCTCTCCAAACTTTCGTGACGTTCAAGTGACCAAAATATATCAATTTTCTTTGTTTTATCGTTTTTGCCAGCCTTCTTCCATATTCAGCTCTTGAAGTATTGCTTCATTTGTTCTTTTTTTTTAACCCAAGATATTCTTAGAACTCGTCTATAACATTTATATTCAAAGGCGCTGTTCAGCTTGTTTAGTAAGTGTTCAGGTCTCACAGGCGTTGCAATGGGAAAGATGCATGCACCTCAAAATCTAATTTGTGTAGTTATGTCTGTCCCATTCCATAATTTATTCAGTTGTTTTAGTCTTTGAAGAGCAATCGATAGTCGTCGTTTAATTTCTTTCATTGTGTCACCGTTGTTGGTAATCAATGATCCAAGATGTTCAAAATTTTCCACCACCTCCAATGTTTCCTCATTAACATATATTTCTTTCTCCATAGTGGTTTTATCTGTATGAATTATCTTTGTTTTTGCAATGGTAAGATACAAGTTGTCTTCTTCTTCTTCTTCAGCGTTCCGAGCCATTGAGGTTCTTTGCGGTTCTTTGCTGCAAATGCAATCCGTCTCCATTCGTTGATTCCAAGTGTTTGTAGGTCTGTACATGTATTATCTCTCCACCGCCTTCTTGGTCTACCTCGGGGTCTACGGTCATTTATTTCCTGAGTGTAAGCGAGTTTTGTTTCCCTATTATCTTCCATTCTTTCTATATGCCCCAGCCATTGTAGTCTATTAGCCTTCATGATACCAGTGATTAGCGGGGACTTAAACAGATCATAAATGTCTTTGTTACTTCTTCTTTTCCACTCTCCACTTTGTGTATCCCTAATGGGTCCAAAGATGCGTCTTAAAATTTTGTTCTCAAAGGTTTGTAACAAGGCTTCGTCTCCTTTCGTTGTACTCCAGGTTTCAGAGCCATACAGCACAACTGGTCTGATCAGTGTTTTGTATATTGTGATTTTGGTGTTACGAGATAGCGCCGTTGATTTTAGTAGATGTTGTAGTGCATAGTATATCTTATTTCCAGAGTTGATTCTAGTTTGTATTTCTTCCCTTATGATGTTGGAGCAGTTGAAGATTGTACCCAGGTATTTGTATGTTTCCGTTCTTTTAATGGTCATATTATCTATTTGTATGTGGCCAGAGTTTCTAGCCATTCCGTCTCTGGAAATTACCATATATTCTGTCTTATCTTGGTTGATAACCAGCCCCATCTGTTGGGCTTTTCCTTTTAAGTGAGTCAATATTTCCAATGTCTTTTGTTCACTTTGCCCTATAATATCTATATCATCTGCATAACCAAGCAGCTTGGATGTTCCTCCAATATCACATTCCTCCTTTACCTTCCTTACAACTTTCTCTAGAGCCAGATTGAAGAGTAGCGGCGATAGTGCATCACCCTGTTTCAAGCCAGATGTTATTTGGAAGGGGTCTGATTTCCTGCCTTTATATGTTACTATATTATAAGTATCAAGTTGTGAGTTTCACTATTTAATTGGGTTGAGGTTATTAGGTTTTCTATATCATTCTTTATTGTGGATAGCAATACTGTATCATCAGCATACCGAATCTCCTGGTATGTCATGACCACCGATATTTAGGGCATCATATAGCTCCTTGTTTATATCATCTCTTACATTTCTCATTCTATTTTCGGCGTACAGGTTAAACAAATAGGGAACAGTACACATCCATGAAGGACTCCTTGATTAATGTCAAACCAATCTGATGTCTCGCCATCTATTCTAACAGCTGCTTGTTGGTCTAGATAGAGCATTCTTATGAGTTGTATTGCATGTGGTGGAAAGCCATATTCCTCATGATTTCCAAAGTTTCTGATGTTGTACACAGTCAAATACTCCACAAGACATGAGAATATGTTTACATTAAATTCTCTGCACTTATCTATTATAAACGCATATTTGAGAATGTGATCTCTTGTTCCTCTTCCTTGTCTAAATCCAGCTTGAACCACATTATTTCTTCTTCCATTTTCTTACGAAGTCTTCCCATTATGATTTTTAGTATAATTTTACTTGCACGACTGATCAGGGCAACAGTTCTATAGTTGGTATATACGCACGCAACGAACAAAAAATAGAAACGGTATGCAATACTCAATGGATTACCTACAAACATGAGCAAGCACACAAATATACACACATGCAGACATAACATAATAAACGTGGTTATGGTAATAATCAAAGTGTTTCACACAGAAATGCGCATGCAGGACAACACACACATCCACACACACGCAAAGTTACGAGGCATACTAACAACGTGTACACATTATTACAATATTCACTTAGTAGAGTACATAAACGAATACACACACAACGTCACACGTCCGGTAGGAACCCGATGAGAATATTGAATAAACGCCCTATATTCTGACAATCTTCTTCTTCTTCTTCTTCTTCTTCTTCTTCTTCTTCTTCTTCTTCTTCTTCTTCTTCTTCTTCTTCTTCTTCTTCTTCTTCTTCTTCTTCTTCTTCTTCTTCTTCTTCTTCTTCTTCTTCTTCTTCTCTCTTCTTCTTCCTCTTCTTCTTCTTCTTCTTCTTCTTCTTCTTCTTCTTCTTCTTCTTCTTCTTCTCTTCTTCTTCTTCTT